>CM063498.1:115835160-115885160 GCA_032207245.1 Pardosa pseudoannulata
TTGGTTAGGGTACTGGTCTTCGGGTCCGGAGTTCGTGGGATCGAATCTCACTATTGCATGTGTGAGAGTGCAGCTATGTTTAGGTTTGCGAAACTGATTTGCTCGCCGTACTCACACGTTGTGGGTTAAATGCCCAAGTTTTTTTCGCAACTCCAAGAAGCGTGTGGTGTGTCCAGAGAAAACAAGTGCACTTAAACTTCACCAAGTTTTGGAGAATTGTGATTGGTCTCCAGGAGGCGATTAAGGACCATTATTGGAGTCCCGGTCCTTCTGGGGAGAGCCGGAAAAGGACGCATTGTAAAAAGGACAATGGAACAACAAACAGGATAATGAAAAAAGTGTGGGGTTGCCTGAGTCAAAAGAAGGTTTGGTTTGGAGTGCTACGGTCTACTTTTTGCAACACCAGGGCTAATGAGACCGGGACCTACTGCTTAAAACCGATTCCGAACGGCTACGAACATCCATGCCTCAGTGGGATTCGAACCCACGAACTCCGGTTCCGAAGGCCAGCACCCAAACTATTCGGCCATCGCTCGGCGTCGAAAGAAGAAAGGTAAAGAATGCAGCGTTCTCTTGGACATTGGCAATATTTTTTTAGGCGTAGCACGTGGAGTGCTCCTTTTACTTTTTAATTTATATATATATATATATATATATATATATATATATATATATATATATATATATATTTGCATATTTGTTTTTGTCGTTTCTTCTAATTTTGAAAATTGTAATATAGAACAGTGGTACTATACTATAATTAAAAGCAATTTAAGCAACTTTGGGTTATCAATGTTTTCGAAATGACAATGCAATGTACTACACCACAACAGCATGGATGTTCGTAGCCGTTCGGAATCGGCTTTAAGCTGTAGGTCCCGGTCTCATTAAGTATACTGTAGCTCTTCAAACCAAACCAAGCCAAACCCTGCTTAAATTGTACCGTTCTAGAAACTTAACTCTAGATTTAAAAAAAAAAATCCAATATGAAAAGAAAAAAATCTACTGAATTCAAATCTTAAAATTAGTAAATATTAAATACATACTATATTAAAAGGCGTATTTAAAAGGTGAAATGAAAAAGATGAAAAAATAAATACCTAAATGGAATCTTTTTTTATATAATATTTTCTTTATCAAAAAAATACTTTATCGATGAAACTGTATTCAATCAAATTATAATTTTTTTTACCCACGCTATGTTTTACAAATATGCATTCACAAACTCTTTTTAGTGCATGTTCTGAAATTGACTGTTGAAATGTACTTTTGTAACGATGAGATAGACTTATTCTATGATTTCCATTGTTATCAAAGAATTTCCTAAGAGGATATAAAAGGGATTTTAAAAAATAAATATAATTCCCCGGTAAATAAGCTATGAGGAAAGCCAAAATCCCTCATGAGATGTAAGGGGAAGGAAGCAATATTCTTTCTCATCAAACATTGCAAGATATTCCATTTTACAAATATGCATCCACAAACTCTTTTTAGTGCCTGTGCTGAAATTGACTATTGAAATGTACTTTTGTAGCTATGAGATAGACTTATTCTATGATTTCCATTGTTATCAAAGAATTCCCTAAGGGGATATAAAAGGGATTTTAAAAATAAATATAATTCCCCGGTAAATAAGCTATGAGGAAAACCAAAATCCCTCATGACATGTAAGGGGAAGAAAGCAATATTCTTTCTCATCAAGGATTGCAAAATATTCCATTTTACAAATATGCATCCACAAACTCTTTTTAGTGCCTGTGCTGAAATTGACTATTGAAATGTACTTTTGTAGCTATGAGATAGACTTATTCTATGATTTCCATTGTTATCAAAGAATTCCCTAAGGGGATATAAAAGGGATTTTAAAAATAAATATAATTCCCCGGTAAATAAGCTATGATGAAAACCAAAATCCCTCATGACATGTAAGAGGAAGAAAGCAGTATTCTCTCTCATCAAGGATTGCAAAATATTCCATTTTACAAATATGCATCCACAAACTCTTTTTAGTGCCTGTGCTGAAATTAACTATTGAAATGTACTTTTGTAGCGATGAGATAGACTTATTCTATGATTTCCATTGTTATCAAAAAATTTCCTTATGGGATATAAAAGGGATTTTAAAAATAAATATAATTCCCCGGTAAATAAGCTATGAGGAAAACAAAAATCCCTCATGACATATAAGAGGAAGAAAGCAATATTCTCTCTCATCAAGGATTGCAAGATATTCCATTTTACAAATATGCATTCACAAACTCTTTTTAGTGCCTGTGCTGAAATTGACTATTGAAATGTACTTTTGTAGTGATGAGATAGACTTATTCTATGATTTCCATTGTTATCAAAGAATTTCCTAAGGGGATATAAAAGGGATTTAAAAAATAAATATAATTCCCCGATAAATAAGCTATGAGGAAAACCAAAATCCCTCATGACATATAAGAGGAAGAAAGCAATATTCTCTCTTGTAATGAAGATTTTTCATGTCCCTTCATTACATATTTCCCTCGTGGGGTAGATATATTTTAAACTACATTTTGCGCCTTTGTTTTGCATATGGCCCCTTGCAGGTGCAGCTTTAGTTTTTCTCACGAGTGCAGCCTGTCTTTTTCAAACAGAGCCGCCCCCGATCTGGGATTAAGTTTCGGACCGAGCGTCCAATTCTGGCCACCTTCATCCGTCGACCTTAAGCCTTTCGTCCATAATATTGTGCCCATCAGATCATATTCTGACAGTTGTGCAGACGTTACTTTCGGATTGCGATAAGAAGCCGCGCCTTTGAAGGGTACCGCGTTGTGGTGTGTTGCCAAGCTCCGCTCCGCATCGTTTTTGGCGAATTTTCATCACCGGAGTTGCGCCTCACTGCGATTGGGTTTTTGATCTCCGCGCGCCTTCTCTCGACGTTTCATTGGTCAGAGCCGCGATAGCCTGTCGCTCTCCCTCCGAGCGTGGGGTTTTCTTGGCGCCTGGCAACCCTCTTGCTGGCTGTGTTTCGGCGCTTTTGGCGTGAGCGCAGCCTAGAAGTTCTGATAATTTTTGAGAGACGGGGTAACACAGAGAGATGAAATTTTAACACCCTTGCTGACGCATTTTTTTTGGATCGGAAAAATGTTTCCGTGGGAGCCACCTCGATCTTTGGCTAACCTAAGCATTCTGCCTTAGTTTTATTTTTCTGCGACTTGCCTGAGGTTATTTTTCCATCTGCACATTAATCGCCGTAATGTTTTAAAGTTTAAACAACGCATCTACTAACCCACTACTGGATCATGGCAGAAGTGGACGATGTTTTTGTAGAGTATAAAGTGAAAAATTATTTGATCGAATTCCAAAAATAAAGAATGTCTCTCCATCAACTCAGCTTCTGATTTTTTTACCTGAGGTGACTCTTTAAAATCTACGACTTTTCATCAATCATCCTACCTACAGTATCCTTCCTCTATATGGAGCTCCCACTTCACTATATCTCTCATCAAGGATTGCAAGATATTCCATTTTACAAATATGCATTCACAAACTCTTTTTAGTGCATGTTCTGAAATTGACTGTTGAAATGTACTTTTGTAACGATGAGATAGACTTATTCTATGATTTCCATTGTTATCAAAGAATTTCCTAAGAGGATATAAAAGGGATTTTTAAAATAAATATAATTCCCCGGTAAATAAGCTATGAGGAAAACCAAAATCCCTCATGACATGTAAGAGGAAGAAAGCAATATTCTCTCTCATCAAAGATCGCAAGATATTCCATTTTAAAAGCAATAAATGGATAGCAAATCATAGCTAGAACAGATATTTTTGAAATAGCATATAGCCCATCATATGACGGAATAAGTAACATTTTTAATTTTCCAGAATTGTAAAGCACCCTATAAGTTAGGTAAAAATAATGGGTTTTTTTTTTGGCTGAAAATTATCAGGTGCATGCTCAATAATTTGTTTATCTTCATACTCCACTAAAATCTCCCGATACTGTGAATGCAGTTTAGAATCATGTTAAATTCATTTAGTAAGATAATTTAAAGTTTTCTTAGCTACGTTGAAATTTTCGTTAAGTTCTTAATGCCACAGTAATTAATTGAATGGAACTATTATTTCCAGTACACCATGGAGTTAGAGAGAATTTATTGTTAGTAACGAAAATAATATTTTCATTGCAACGAAAAATAATCGATGATTAAATTTAAGATTTTTACATATGTACCTAATCTATTATTTATGCCAAATATAAAAGAAAATTATTTACGTAATATCTAAGTTCAGTGATAAAACGTATGAAAATAATGCAGACGATATTTAAAAAAATTAAAATAAGAAATGATAAAATGAGGCGGTTTAAAAAATGACGTCATAATGCTAGAAAAATATTATTTTTACCTGCTTATTATGGGATAAATTAATAAATTTAATTGCCTTCTCTTAACCGAGGAAAATAGAATTTGAAATAATGGTATTGAATGCTAAAAAAGGGGGAAGGGGTGGATTTCGAAAGCTGATAACCCAAACTCATCAAAAATCCAATATGGATGTATCTATCCATTCCATGTCCAACCGCTTCATAAATTCGAGGACAGACGAACAGATAACTTAGGCTATTATTATACAGGGGATTAGAATAAGTAGATTTAGGTTTTTGATCTTACTTTATACCACTTTAAGTCTACTGATTTTTATATCGTTAATAGCTGAAGTTATATATTTGTTAATTATTAATGAAAATTAATGGGTGTGAAACACTTGTAAATATCAAAGTTTATTTTACGTAGACAACGATAAGATTTTTAGAAGAAATAACATTCAATGGTATATGATTTATTTGAAAATACCCAAGTTCCATATCACATGACTGATGATGTAAAAAGAATGACTGAAGAATTGTATAATAATCCACTTTTAATGCATTGAAAGGATAATAAAGTATATTTAATACGAAATTAATTTAACCAAAGAATAACCACACTTACTGGGAAATGTTGTAAAAACTTATCTCAAAATAAAGAGTAATTCCAAATCGAAATTATGAAAAAAATTAAGAATTCTACTGAATTTAAATTTTAACAAAAAGTTAATTTTCATTTTCTACTTCACCGTCCTATTTATTTAAAATCGTGTTTTAATTAAATGTAAAATGCATCAATAAATACATGAATAGAATATAATTTATTAAAACGACCCAGTTATTAAGAATCATTTATAAATAAGCCTATATTTTTTCCAACTATACTTTATTCATCTATGCTATGTTTTACAAAAAAAAACATTAATAAGCTCTTCTGAGTTCTTGCATTATCGCAGATTACATACAAACTTTATTATGATGAGATATACTTTCCTCTATCATTAAAATTATTATCAAAGAATATATTACATGAATAACAAATGGATTTTCAAAAATAATAATATTCGATGGTAAATAAGATATGGGGGGAAACTAAAATCCTCATGGCATGAAAAGGTGTGAAAGAAATATTCCCTCTCATCTAAGATTGGGAAATATCCCATTTAAAATACAATAAATGTATTATAGAAAAGCAGGTTTAAAATGCAGTTCTGATACAAAATTTAACAGATAAGGGTTTTGATTTGAAAATACCGCTTAAAGGATATATGTAGTTATAAAGTTGTCTGCATTTGATACCGTTAAAGATTTTAGTTGCTTGATTGTTAGTTACAATTACTCATTTATAGTTCATCCATTAGTTTATTTCATGCTTATTTAAAAGAAGAAATGTAGAAGATATATATATGAATACATTTTTGAAATAAGTTTTCTACTGATTAAAAAAATATTTATAAATATATGTATATATATATATATATATATATATATATATATATATATATATACAAACAATTTTTTATTCACCAATGCCTTGTTTAGTAAATCAATTTTCCTTGTAAAAAAACTTTTAGTGCTTAAACTCAAATTATTAAAAATGGTAATTTATTAAAAAATGTATTTTAAATAAATGTGCAATATACATAAAAATACAGGAAGTGAATACATTTTCTAAATAATTTTCCAAGTTATTAAAAAATATCATTTATAAAAATAACCTATATTTATTCCAACCACCATTTATCCATCCAGGGTATATTTTATAAATAACTATTCACAGCCATTTTCCAGTTCATGCAATGAAATTGCCTTATCAGAGATTACATGCAAACTTTATTATGATGAGATAGCAAACAAAATTAAAATTCCTACTGAATTCAAATCTTAACAGACAGTTAATTTTCATTTTCTATTTCACCATTCTATTTATTTAAAATCGTATTTTAAATAAACGTAAAATGCAACAATAATTGCACGAATATATTACATATTATAAAAACATCCAGTCATTAAGAAAAATCAGTTATAAATAAGCCTATATTTATTCCAATTAAAATTTATTCACCCATGCTATGTTTTACAAAAAAAAGGATTCCTAAACACTTCTTAGTTCTTGCACTAAAATTGCATTATCACAGATTACATGCAATCTTTATTATGATGAGATAGACTTAATCTGTCATTAAAATTATTATCAAAGAATATCCTACGTGGATAACAAATGGATTTTCAAAAGAAATAATATTTGATTTTAAAGAAGATATGGGTTTAACTAAAATCTTCATGACGTGAAACGGTATGAAAGCAATATTCCCTCTCATCTAGGATTGTGAAATATCCCATTTTAAATACAATAAATATATAGCAAAGCAGGTTTAAAATTCAGTTCTTATTAAATTTAACAGATAAGGGTTTTGATTTGAAAATACCACTTAAAGGATATATGTAGTTATAAAGTTATCTGCATCTGATAACATTAATGATTTTAGCTGCTTGATTGTTAGTTACAATTAAAATTAGTAAGGTTTGAAATAAATGTTAGATAATTGTTATCAACGAATATCTTACTTATATAATGATGTTAATTTAAAATGAAATATTTTTTCAAAAAATTAAACAAATTATCGTGAATACTAACTATTGCATGACAAGCATGAGAATGAACACTATTCTCACACAAAGACTTTATAATGAATGTTCCATTTCGAATATAATGAAAGAATAACAAAATGTATTCAAACTTTTAATATTGAAATGTATAAAAAATAATTTTAATCTAAAATACCCACTTAGTTATTAAAATTAAAAAAATTACTGTACTCCGATCTTAATATACAATTAATTTCTAATTCACCTATTAATTTATTTCATGCTTATTAAAAAGAAGAAATGTAGAATATATATATATATATGAATACATTTTTGAAAAAAGTTTTCTCCTCATTAAAAAATATCTATAAATAAATGTATATTTACTCAAACAATCTTTGATTCTTCAATGGCTTTGATTAACAAATAAGCATTCACAAAAACCTTTCAGTGCTTGAACTCAAGTTATTAAAAATGCTAATTTAATAAAGATCGTATTTTAAATAAATGTGCAATATACATAAAAAATACAGGTATTGAATCCATTTTTAAAATAATTTTCCAGGTTATTAAAAAAATCATTAATAAATAAACCTATACTTATTCCAACAACCATTTATTCATTCATGCTATATTTTATAAATAACCATTTATAACTTTTTTCAGTTCATGCAATAAAATTGCCTTATCAGAAATTACATACAAATTTTATTATGAAGAGATAGACTTTATCTATCATTAAAATTATTTAAGAATATCCTACGTGTATAAGAAATGGATTTTCAAAAGAAATAATATTTGATGGTAAATAAGATATGGGGGTAACTAAAATCCCTCATGACATGAAACGGTATGAGAGCAATATTCCCTATCATCTAGGATTGTGAACTATACCATTTTAAATGCAATAAATATGTATCAAAGCAGGTTTAAAATCCCGTTCTATACTAAATTTAACTGATAAGGGTTTTGATTTGAAAATGCCACTTAAAGCATATATGTAGTTATAAAGTTATATGCATTTGATATCTTTAATGATTTCAGTTGCTTACAATTAAAATTAATAAATGAAATAAATGTTAATTAAGTGTTGTCAAATAATATCTTACTTATATAATGATGTTATTTTAAAATGAAATAATATTTCAAAAAATAAACAAATTATCGGTATTACTAGCTTTCGCATGACAAGAATGAGAATGAGCACTATTCTCAGACGAAGACTTTATAATGAATGTTCCATTCCGAATGTAATGAAAGAATAACAAAATGTATTCAAACTTTTAATATTAAAATGTAAAATTAAACAAATTTTCTCTAAAATTCCCACTTAATTATTAAAATTAAAACTCTACTCTACTCCGATCTTAATATAAAACTCATTTCTAGTTCACCTATTAGTTTATATCATGCTTATTAAAAAGAAGAAATGTAGAAGATATATATAAATACATTTTTAAAATAAATTTTCTACTCATTAAAAAATATTTATAAATAAATTTGTATTGATCCAAACAATCTTTTATTCACCAAAGCCTTATTTAACAAATAAGATTTCATTCACAAAAACCTTTTAGTGCTTGAACTCAAATTATTTAAAATGGTCATTTATTAAAAATCGTATTTTAAATAAATGTGCGATATACATAAAAAATACAGGAATTGATTCTATTTTATAAATAATTTTCCAAGTTATTAAAAAAAAATCATTTAGAAATAAACCTATACTTATTCCAACAACCATTTATTCATCCATGCTATATTTTATAAATAAGCATTCACAACTTCTTTTCAGTTCTTGCAATAAAATTGCCTCATCAGAGATTACATGCAAACTTTATTATGATGATATAGACTTATTCTATCATTGAAATTATTATCAAAGAATATCCTACGTGGATAACGAATGGATTTTTAAAGAAATGTTAATCAACTGTAAACAAGCTATAGGGAATAACTAAAATCCCTCATTATTAAATTAATAATTACGTTTTGGATTAATCCTATTTATTTATATTTATTTATTACATATTAAGGTGTCTGACTTAATAAAAGTCTAATCAGGCTTTTCATGTCTTTAATAATCATAGTAGTTTGTTTGTTCATTAGTATTAAATTCAAAAAGAGTTTAAACAAATGTTAATATAAAAATATTTTATTTAATTAACAATGGGATTTTGAATAGATTTTTTAAAGAAATTATTCAACGTGTAATTAAATTATGGGGAAATCTAAACTGAAGTATATGATAGATATGTTAATAATTTTACTTTGTCAATCAGTACTTTATTTTATTCCAATGCAGAAGGTGATGCAGACATTATCATAATTCCTATACAAGACTGCGAAGCTGTTATGGATTTAGAAACATCCGAGGGGCACGTGTAGCTTAAGGTATGCTACAGACGCTAGTGACATTATCCCCGTTCAGTCCTCGTAATTTAGAAACAGGGACCAAGCAGAAGATCCCCAGGCTTGGTCTGCCACCCCCAGAGGTATTTGTCGCGAGCTCGGCTGTTTTTGTTTTCTGCCGGTGGCAACGAAAAAGGAGTTGGGAAAGAAAATAAAGCTGTTGTTGTGGCTGATGTCGAAGTGTAATCTGTGGTCGAATGTTTCATTCTTTTTGAATACTAATTTGCTCTCCGAAAAGACTATTTTTTTAGAGAATAGAACATTGTACCTCATTCCGGGTTTCGGCACCACAATGTTCTATTGACGCGGAGTAAACAGTACATCTTATCCGTCTTAATGCTTAAAGTTTAATTACAACGGCAACTATTCTTACATTTGCAGAAATATTGTAAAATATAGTAAAACGTCTTTTAACGCGAAGAAAGTTAAACTATCATAAAACAAACAGCCAAAAATATTTTTATGCATGAGAAAGTTCCTGTCATAAAAAAATTATTAATCTATTATATATTTCTTTTCGAATGTTTTTATAGTATAGAATCATTTAAATATCTGCCTCTGCCTCTACCTATGAAGAAGAACATGAAGAAAACCACAAAGACTTAAATAAAAAAAAACGCAGCTATTGAATTTTCTAGAGTAGAATAGAAAAATAATCCTCTCTCTTGTTTTCAAATGAGAGGATATTGTACGCAGCACTTTAACTAAGAAGAAAAGTCTGAATACGTAAGCATTTTAACATTGCATAATCGAAGAGAATAAAAAGCTAAATTTTATGGGATTATGTAATATCGGATTTACGTTTAGTACTGGGTAAATAGAAGAAAATTATATTCATCGTTTTGGAGTTTTACTAAAAAACTTTCTTAGTTTTCAATAATATATGAATGTTACAGTGAAATATTTGAGATACTCGCAGATGAGAATTTACAAAATAAAAATAACGTTTTAATTTAAAATACAAAGTATTTTAACACAGTAGACGATGATTTTTTACTGACTTACTTCAAATTCTTTAACGTAAAATAAATTTTAAAGAGAAAATGAAGTTGACGGGAGAACATTTTCGCGCTATGATTTTCTACGATTTTAAAGCAGGATTAAATAAAGAAAAATGGTTTCAACGGTTGCAATTGGCATTTGGTGATGAATATCCAGATCGTGCTACTGTATTCAGATGGTTTAAATAATTTAGCAGAGGTAGCAATTTTCTTCAGGATGAAGAACACACAGGAAGGCCGCCGTCGACAGTAATCCCGGATAATGTGTCTGCCATACGAAATATGTTAATGGATGATAATCGCTGAACCTATCAAATTATACAGAAAGAACTTAACATTGGATTTGCAGCCATACACAAAATTATTAATGAAGAATTACATATGAAAAACGTGTTTGCCGTTGGGTTTCAAATTATCTAACTGAGCACCAAAAAGGGGAGCGTGTCAGAATCAGTAAAATAACTCTTAAATTGCTAAATAATGGTCGCCAAGTATGGGTCTTTGAAGATGATCCCGTGTTAGACCTCGTTTTCATTCAGAAGAAGAGATTGATGTGGTTATAATTCCATTTTTTTCATCTATTCCAAGAAATGAATAGCTTGAGGCATTTAATCTGTGAAAAATTCGTCTACAAAAGTGCATTGGTGCTTGAGGAGACTACTTTGAACACACCTAAAATTTTGTAAGTATAACTTTAAAAACCGAATTGTATCTCAAAAATTTCAGAGTGACCCTCGTACAAGATATAAAAAGATGTAAATTTATAAACTAAATTTAAAGAATTCGGATTATTGAAATTCCTATGCATAACTTTACTTAACTTTGCAAGCAAAAATTAAAAATCTATATTGTTTCCAGGATTTTTTATAAACCTTAAAAGTGACTAAAAACTCAGCAATTACAATTTTCATTATCATTCCTTTCTGTCTGATGTAAAATATTCAGTATCCGCTGTTAGAAAAGTGTAAAAATAAAATGTTAAATACTTTTAATTTTCCAATTATCAGCCCGTTCCTTCTAGGAATTGTTAATAAATTATCATGAAAAATAGTTAAATGAAATTAAACAGAAAGAAATGCGCCAAAACAATAGTTAAAATTAAATACCTAAGGCAGATTTTGTCAAAAGACAAGAACACTTATGCTATCTTAAAACACTTTTTAAACGCTATCAGATGAGTTAAGTACGTTGAATGTTATAATAGTTTTATCATATTATTAAAATTTTATATGAGGTTGTGAGTGGAAGTTACAGGTTTACCTGAATTATCTGTAACATAAATAGAAAATTTAGAATATTTTTTTGACTCTGGAAAACTATGCAAATGGTATTAGCCACGTGTAAACTTTTTAAATTTCAATAAGGCATGACGTTTTAGTCCTCTGATGAAAAGGTGTTCCCACCAACCTAGGTCTTTTCTCTGTCATTAACTATTTGTGTCGGCTCAGAGTGTGGATTAGCGGTTTACCTGAATTAACTCAATTACCTGTAACATAAATAGAAAATTTAGATTGTTTGCTTTCTTGACTCTAGAAAACTATGGAAATGGTAAACTTTTTAAAATTCATAAGTCATGATGTTTCAGTCTTTTGATGAAAAGTTTTTCCCTCCAGACTATGCTTTTTCTAGGTCATTAACCTCTGACTGCTCATCCCGCGATTTCCACGGGTATATCGAATGTAGCAAAATTTGCTCATCCGCGATTTCCGCGGGCATGTGTTTTTCTTCCTTTATTAAAAACATTCCTCCTTTTCACTGTTTAACCAGTGGAATAAATTATATACAACATTAGACATTTAATTAGGTAATAAATAGAATTATATGACTATAACTACAGTTTTATTAGATATTACAATTATAGATAGAATGTTCTAAATAGAAATTAACTGTATTTCAATTGAAATTTATTAAAAAATAAATTTTGTATTTGATAACATCTGAAATTAGTTTTGCTGACAGCTTAGTTTCTCATGATCAAAGTCAAAGTAAAGAATCTTTTCTGGAAAAAAACCTTATTTCATTTCTCCAATTTATATATATATATATATATATATATATATATATATATATATATATATATATATATATATATATATATATATATATATGTATATATATACATATATATACATATATATATACATATATATATATACATATATATACATATACATATATATATACATATATATATACATATACATATATATATATACATATACATTTATATATATATATATATATACATATATATATATATATATATATATATATATATACATATACATATATAAATATACATATATATACATTTATATATATATATATATATATATATATATATATATATATATATACATATACATTTATATATATATATATATATACATATATATACATATACATTTATATATATATATATATATATATATATATATATATATATACTTTAACTATGCAACAAAAAAATGCACAATTTTTAAAGATATCTCGGTTTACAAATTGAGCTGTAAGAGGGTTAACTATTTGAGTTGGATGTGAGTGTGGATTTGCGGTTTACCTGAATTATCTGTAACATAAATAGAAAATTTAGAATATTTTTTTGACTCTGGAAAACTATGCAAATGGTATTAGCTATGTGTAAACGTTTTAAAATTAAATAAGGCATGATGTTTCAGTCCTCTGATGAAAAGGTGTTCCCACCAGACTATGCCTTTTCTCAGTCATTAACTATTTGAGTTGACTGTGAGTGTGGATTTGCGGTTTACCTGAATTATCTGTAACATAAATAGAAAATTTAGAATATTTTCTTGACTCTGGAAAACTATGCAAATGATATTAGCCATGTGTAAACTTTTTAAAATTAAATAATGCATGATGTTTCAGTCCTCTGATGGAAAGTTGTTCCCTCCAGACTATGTATTTTCTAGGTCATTAACTATTTGAGTTGGCTGTGAGTGTGGATTTGCGGTTTACCTGAATTATCTGTAACATAAATAGAAAATTTAGAATATTTTCTTGACTCTGGAAAACTATGCAAATGATATTAGCCATGTGTAAACGTTTTAAAATTAAATAATGCATGATGTTTCAGTCCTCTGATGAAAAGTTGTTCCCACCAGACTATGCCTTTTCTCAGTCATTAACTATTTGTGTCGGCTCTGAGTGTGGATTAGAGGTTTACGTGAATTATCTCAACTGTAACAGAGAAACTTTAAATTGTTTTATTTTTTTTACTCCGGCAGACTATGGAAATGACATTAGTCATCCGTGAAATTTTTAAAATTCAGTAAATTCTAAGTATTTCAGAGCTGTGCCGGAAAGGTATCTCTACCCGCCTTGATTATTTCGTATAATTATCTTTTGAGTCCTGTGAGTGGAGTTTTGCGGCTTACCTGAATTACCTACAACATAAATAAAACATTTAGATGTTTATTTTAATAACTGTGGTAAGCGATGAATCTAGTCATCTAAAACTTTTTGAAATTCAATAAAGGCATGTTTCAGTGGTACGATGGAAAGGTATCCCTACCCGTCCTGGGCATTTTCTAATCATTAGTCATTTGAATTCCCTGAGAATATGGGTTTGTGGTTTACCTGAATTGCCATGCAAAATTTTATGAAGACTGTTTCACTCATTTCGGAATTCCTAGAGGACAGATGAATGTACATATGCAAAAGCAGGAGAAGAGAATTTTTTATATTGTGAAATGCTCTAAAAATTAAATTGCTAAAACAGAAAGAAATCCACTGTTTATGGCTAACTAGAGGAAATATTTGTCAGAAATTTTCTTTTTTTATACAAATATTTAAAGGAAGAAAATTCATAAATATTCTTTAGTACATTTAACACCAATTTTGTTCTGCATACAGATTTATATTTCACTATAACAAATGCTGCAGGGGAATTTTTTTTCTGTGTACAATTTTCCTAATACTGCGAAGCAATTTTTTAATAAAATCACTTAAAGGGTAATTGGATTATGTTGACGCTATGCTGTTTTTAAAAACTATTTTAAAGCAAACTGTTAATGTCTTACATATTTCTGTTCGCATTCAAAACCGTTTAAATATCTGCGCTTGTCTTTCTGCGCAAAGAAAAAGTAATGCGAATCACAAGCACTGAAGGTGCTGGAACTAGTCAGGTTTTTATAATGAAAAAGTGAGAATACCCAGTCTTTAAAAGGAAAGATATTGTATGCAGCACTTTTTTTTTACTTGAAAAATTCTTAATATAAGCATTTTATGATTTTATGATATAAGAGAAACAACTGAATCTTATACCAAATAATTTATAAGATATAATTTCTAATTTACATCATGTTTCGAAAAAGGAAGAAAATTACTCTTTTCGCATTGAAGATACGTTGTAAGTTTTTATCCTCAAATAAAAAAAACAGGTTTAAAAAAAGAAGTAATTCTGCTAACAAAAAAGGATTTAGATTTTAAAAATTCAAATGCATAACTTTCATTAACTTTTCACAAAGCATAAAAAATATATAGCTTTCACAATTTTTTCATGACTATAGATATGTTTAAATGTACCAGCAATTACTATTTTCACTTTAATTGGTGTTATTTGATATTTGCATTTCAGCATCCAATGTTGTAAATATATAATCTCAATTCCTTGCTAAATATGAATATAATTATATTATTTATTTTTAAAACTAGAACCAGTGAAGGGGTCATTTTTACCCAAAAATTATTTTGTTTCTTAATATTTTTATTCAGATATTAAAACCAGAAATAATATAATACTCATTAAAATACATTTTCATTTAATTAAATCATTTTATCCTCAGATATTTATATAAATAAAAGTGCAACTGTTTGTTCGTAACTCAAAATCTCTGGAAATATTGCACCGATTGGCTTGAAAGTTATGGCATAATGTTGTACTAGAGACCTGGTATGTTTATACCCATACAGTTTATATATAAAGTTTAAAATCTTTTTTTCGACTTTTTTTTTGGACTGAGAATATTTATGTATAAAACATCGCTTTTACCTCTTGCCTGAATGTTATAAACTTTAAATGCTTGGACTCATTTGTTGATGCAAATGTTTATCTTGATAAAATATTATACAGTAAACCCTGGATTTTAAAAGCAATCTGAATATTCATTAAGGTGGTTCTTTTATATGTATAAATAAAAATGCAAATGTTTGTTCCTAACCCAAAATCTCTTAAAATATTGCACCGATTGGTTTGAAATTTTGGCTTAACGTTGTACTAGAGTCCGGGTATATTTTTATCCACACCGTTTATATATAAAGTTTAAAATCTCTGCATGTGTCTCCCAGCAATTTTATTGGATTCTGTATGCTTGGTTCGATCAATGACATTAATTAAAACATAATAGCAGTTAATCAATGACATAAATTAAACCATAAAATTATTTTTATTGGATATTATTGGGTTGATACAATTTTGGATGTGCTATCACTCGGAATCTGATGATCCGGCAATTATTTAACAATATAACTGCCGGATCATCAACCTAGGCAGTTAAGTTGGCAATAACCCTAAAATAGTTCTTAAAAGATTAAAATAAATTATTTTTATGTAATAAGAACATTTTTCTTAACCTTCTAAATGGTTGAAAAATGTGAAACTCTAAGTTGAACTAAAATAAAATTTTTATTCTTCATTTTTATTTAGTTTGTTCTATAAATACAATTACAGCAACAAAATTAAAATTGAGAATTTATCATTTTATTTGCAAACAGTTAGGACTTTTTCAGGGAATATAAAATAATGAAATTTACGTAAAATAACATGCATTTGTATTCCCGCTCTGTTTAGAGAAATAGTACTGGATTCTGACATGTTTAAGATAAGCAGATTGTCTGCTTCAATCCGAAAAAGAAATAAAGTAAAGGAGTCACATCTGAAAATAAATCTCCTTTGAATTTATTATTCTTTTGTGGGTTGAATAAATGCATTGAAAAAGAAACATTTGTTTATTTTATAGTAACTTATAAACGCCAGTGTAATTAAAACTTTTAAATAAGTAGAAGTATGTAAGATATTTTCATCAATAATCAATAAATTAATTTACATTTCTTCTCAATTTTTAGCTTCATTAAAATAACAAAATTTCTACAATTTGTATTCAATTTTGAATTTTACAAAAGTTACGAGCTCAGTTTTAGTTCTCAGAATTCAGAACTCTATTCTGAAGTCAATCGCCGTTTGAGTTTATTTGATCAAGACTACTTAAGAGTTGGGTTCCATTTGGCAAATATACCGAAAATATTGACGATATTTATTAATACACAAAGGTAAACCATCCAAACATTGTATTTCTTGCTTTTTTGTCGACTTTAATTAATGCACAGTGCGCCATCGTACTAGAATTATATACTCTTACTTAATTAAAGAAAACGACTTGAAAACCGGACATTTATATTTATCGGCAATTAATCCATTAGCAATTTATAAACGCAACAGCTCCAAATTATTAAAAATCAGACATAGTGAGCCATTAATGGTTTGTTATATCTAATTTTTTAAGCATTGCGCACTTTTAATATATAAGAAAAGAGTTACACAACTAGAGTTGGATGCAAATATCATATAAATTATAATATAGTTACAGATTGTTTCGACCAGGTGAGATCAGGGGGAAATGTTATGCGAACTTACTCGAACCATTATCTCTAAGTTGGCGGGGGAACCCAGTTCTTTAGTCAAGCTCCAATTTTAAATTCTAAGAAGTTTTCTTTCGTATATTTAATTTTAAAATGCAAAATATAGATGCAAACAATGCTCATTGCTATGTTTATCAAGTATGAGTATCAGATTTATCTAAACTACTCTCGTGTAAAATTGTAAATCATTGGTTAGATAACTCTAAGTATTATAATTTTAAATTAACTTTCATTATATCTGATTCAAGTAGTTAAATTTTAAAATAAAAACATAATCTCTGCTATACTGCAAAAACGGCCACAATTTAAATTCAAAATTTAAAGAAACTTTATTAAATAAATTTTCATTAATAAGTTCCCTGAAATTCCCTGGTTTAAACGTATTGTCCAAAAATGCAACGAATTCGATAATCACTATGGCTAAGCTAATAATATAACATAATAATAAATACATATCAATGTGTGTGTGTTATGTACCACCACTCGGGACATCTAAAATAATTTTGTTCTAATAGATAACATGTTTGTGTTTTCGAAAGCCTTAGTATTTATTAGGTGTTGAGATACAAGGATATTACTTGCTTCATGCTTCACTTATTATGAATATATACTTCATTTATAAGAACCTTTATGCGTCTTATCTTTATTTATAGCATATTACCAGCTAAGATAAAGATTTACTTAGAGAAGCGGTATATTTCTTATATGTTACTCTATTTGTAAAGGAATTTGAAATATAACTAATGTTTTTTTTAAATTGTTATGATATTTTTTCTAATCTTAAATATAAATTCAACAAAGAGGTGAGTTGTAATAAAGGGAATGTTTAAGATGCATTTAGACGTGTTATTTGTAAGAAGTGTTACAAAGTGAGAAAGCACATTATATAAGACACATTATATAAATAATATAAGACAATCTACAACAAAAGAGATAAAATAAAAAAACAGAAATCTAATGGTTTCAAATGTATTTTGAAAGCTTCCAATTTTCTTCTAATTGTTATGGGGCTTTTATAATCTGAAAATTTATTTAAATAATAAATTCCTGTTGTTGTTGTGTTTTATCCTCCAGCTGTCTGAAGAAGTCCGACGGGATTCATCAGACCGCTGACCCTAAGGAAGCTAAGGACAAGAAGAGTTACGAATATATATCCTCTCTGATAAGCTAAAAACAGTCCAGGATGTGCTCAGAAGAAGTTTTCATGACTTGACATTTTGAGCAAAACTGCAAAGATCCTTCTGCCCTCGAAAAACGAGAGATTCTGGCCAGTCTGCAAATTGCCGCTCGAGGAGCTCTGTCACAACTGAGTGGAAAAGAAGAGCCAAGCCCTTTGCCAGTGTCATAAGAAGGAGGTTAGATGAAGTCTTTGTTAATCCTTGGATCTGAACACCAAAACGGTAGAAGTTTGTCTTGGGTCGGCAATTTCTGTTGGCCCGAGAACTTGGAGTACCTTAGTGAGATGAAAGTTCCAAAGGTAGAAATCGGATTTTGCTACTATGCTTGCAAGTCTTAGATGAGCAAAATGGAACTGCCTTCAAGCCTAGGGGAACCCTACAGGAGAATACTCTCCCTATATATATTGCCCGTTCCGCCAGGAAATCCCCTCACCGGTTATAAAAGCACACTATGAAACGACCTGCAGGACTAGAGTTGAGAATAAATTCTTTGTATGGAAGATGTTTTGCAGATATATTTTGTCATGTTATTTAGATGCTGCATTGTGAAGTGAAAAAACACGTTATAATCACATGAAACAACCTTTCCAAATCTCTAGAAAAGAGGAGAGAAAGCAAAAACTTAATTGTTACAAATATAATGTTACGGTGATAAAAGTTTGAAAATGTTTTTTAAATGAACAATAAAACAAATATACATACGTATAACGTATAACGTACAGTTTATCTATATATACGTGTATATATATATATATATTATATATATATATATGTGTGTGTGTGTGTATACATACATAATCATACATATACAATTATATAATCTTATCTATATACATACATATATACATATATATTTATGTATAGATGCATTTATATATAGATATATATATACTAAACACACATACACACATTCACACTCTAGAAGTAAAATTTTATCATCGTCAAGTTATTAAATTAATAAGATTTTTTTTACTATATGTTCAAACAAACTATCATCTAGTTTCAATTAATTTAAGAAACTTTTAAAAACGTTTATATAGATATTTTAAATGAATGCGGTTTAAGTGTCATAAAATATAATGTAAAATAGTCTAAAGATGTTATCACAGATATTCAATCAATGTGTATCTATAATATAAATATTAGAATATTTTGTATCAATACTTTTCACAAGTCCTTTAGAAATACGAGTAGTTAGAGCATTGATTTTTCTTCATTTTTTTCCCTGTAATTAAGTATCGTCAACATTTCTTCTTATCTCCATCTCCCTCTTAAAGATACCAAAGCAGCACATGAGACAGGCAATATATATGGGTTATCTAATCTCCCCATGCAGATGTATCTGAAGTATTGGATTTTCTAAAGCTGAATCGTTCCATTAGTGCTGGAAGTTTATTGAATAGGGATCTAATATCGCTTATACTTCAGATGATAAATTTCGGAAATATGTCTCGAACTTAAAGAATATTTAAATAGATTTTATGAGAGGGGATGGAGATTTCAAAGCAAAAACGCTCCAGTAATTTCAAATTGAAATATGTTCTCTTTCTATCAATATTTACTCGATGTAATTTATCATTTAATTATTTTTGCTGCAAACGAGTCATTTCATAGAACCTTTTTAATGTCCGAGTATATTCAGATACCATAGCTGATAGTTTTTTTTCCTCTTTAGAAATTTTCACTTTCTTTTCGTTAATGTTCTATGATCTAAAGAAATGTAACCTTGAATGTTGCATGATACAATGAAATTTGTAAGTGAATAAGACTTTTGGCGTTTAAAATTTTGCTTTTAAGGTGTTTTGTAATTTTCTTTTTCTTTGTTTCTATAAAATATATGAAATATTCACTTTCACTTACAGAATGGTCTTTATTATATTTTCTTCAACAAATTTGTCTTAATTGTAACATATCCATAGTTTTTGATGTCCTTGGTACTACGCATTCTTCCTTTCTTTTTTATATGATTAAGTTTTTGTTCTTTACTGTTGTTAACTGTTCAAGAACAAATGCTGCTTGTTTAACATTTAACCATAATTCCTAAGCTATATCGACCACTACTGTACCCTGTTGTTCCATGTAATAAGTACCACAGTACATTCATCTATAATTCTTTCAGACTAGGATATAGCCCGCCATATGACGGGATTAGTAAAATTTTTAATTTCCCTGAATTGCAAAGTACCCTATAAGGAAAATAAATAAATGGTTGGCAAATAAATAAATAGTAAATTATTGGCTGAGAATTATCTGGTACAATCTCAATAATTTGTTTATCTTCATACTCCTCTAAAGTTTTCCGATACCATGAATGCAGTTTTGGATTACGTTGAGTTTTCTTAGTTCAGCCGAAATTATCGTTAAGTTCTTCCCAATATTTTGCCACAGTAATTAATGGAAGAAAAGGAATGAAGCTATCATTTCCACTACACCTTACAGGTAGACATAATTTGTTGTTAATACCGGTTATAAAATTTTCATTGCAACAAAATATAATCAATTATTAAATTTAAAACTATTACATATGTACCTAATCTATTATTTAAGCCAAATATAAAAGAAAATTATTAATTTAATATCTAAGTTGTGATAAAATGTATTAAAATAATGCAGACAATATTTAAATAATTTAAAATAAGAAGTGATTAAATGAGAGGGTTAAAAGAAGGCCTCCACATTGCTAGAAAAAAATGTTATTTTTACCCATTTATTATAGGATAAATTGATAAACTTAATAGCCTGCTCTTAACAGGGGAAAACAGGGCTTTAAATAATGGCATTAAATCCTCGAAGAAGAGGAAAGAACGTTTTAAAAACGACAGTATTTTTCGCTGTGATCCGAAGCATATTTTTAGCAATTTACTTTAAAATTTGATCCATAGTTTAGGAAAAGATAAATTTTACTCGCTTTGAATTTTGCTAACTCTAACTCCTCAAGAATCCAACATAGATTCTTCTATTGATTCCAGGTCTAACCGCTTCATAAATTCAAGGACAGATGGATAGATAACTTAGGTTATTAATATATATTCTTTCTGATTGATAATTATTTTCTTCATTGCTGTTCTTGAGATGTCTTCTGAGAAATAGCTCATTTTTTCTCTGCTTATAATTTCGAATTTATCGTTGTCCAGACATAATAATTTATTTAAAATATCCTATATTTTTATTCGAAATGAATAACCAATATTCCGCTCTTTCTATGGACTGTTTGTCATTTCAATTATAAAAGAGAAATAATTTTGTATTTGCGCTAAGTTTCTGAGGTTTTAAGTGACGACTTAATTCATTGGTTGTACTAAGTCACGTTGGAAGGAAGTTATACAAGTATGATACTTTTCAGCTCAATGATGTCATTAAGGGAGGTGCAGTAAGAATGATCATTTGATATTCCTATGAGATATATAGAAATTTTTGTTCATTTCTAACACAATTCATTTTCTATACAAACATTATTTATTGCTTATTGTACCGGTAAACTCTTTACTGATTTGAAACACCTTGGTATTACTAGTTTCCTAATCAGTAATATTTATTAGCTCCTTGTAATCATCCATATTATCTCCCACTAAAATAATTATTTGCTCTTTTCTAATTTTCGTCACTCCGTAGCTCAAATTTAAGAGTAAACATTTTGTTCGACCTACACCTAATGAGTTCTTTTTCGTCCATATTAGAATGTTTTCATGATCTTAATGCAATACCTCAGCTTTAGCATCTATCACTCAAAAATTAAAATAATGTTATTTTCGAGTGAATGTGTAAACCATTTTTAAATGTACCATTTTTAATGCGTAGTTACCCTTTAAACGTAAACATTTTGTTCGACCTACACTTCATGAGCTCACTTTCGGCCACATTAGAATGTTTCCATAATCTTAAATAATGCAATTCCTCAGCTTTAGCATCTATCACTCCCCAATTAACCCCTTAATGTACAGTTTTTTTTTAAAAGGCCGGCCAAAAAAAATAAATTTTTTATGTAAAAATACAATTTAGAACGTTGTCTTGTTATACAAAATTACAAAAATACAAAATTAATCAAAATTTTTATTGCAGCTTTGGATTTTGACAATATTGCAGAAAATAGTCGAATATTATTATAAAATGTATGACGTATTTTTAAAATTTAACTTTCATCAAAAACTTAAGACATAAATTCTCAAATAAAATAATTATACTTGATGATTATTTTGTGTTAACGGAAATTTTTTTCCATATCACTTAAAGAGACCATATGTACCGGAAATTATTACTCATGTGACAATAAAATCAAATGATAGCGCTATTAGAGATGGACTAAGATTGGCATCTAAATATTAGATAAAAATGGCAGAACTGATGGGAAAATAACAGAAATTTTCAGTCGATAAACTAAGCCAGCCAACTAAATAAGGTTAGAAAGCAAAAAACTGTATTATCTGAAGACACATTTTAAACGATAACAGATGAATAAGTTTACATAAATTGACAACCAAACGCGTGATTTGAATCCACACCTTCAATGTAACAGACTCTTTTAGCACCTTATAAAAGAAAAAGAGAAATTTCCTTTTTACATTAGCTCTTATATTATTTACGAAATGGATGAAAATGAGTAAAATGCATTACCTTAACCTAAAAACCTTCTTAGGATTTACTTAATGCATACATATATAGATGTTGCACGGAAGCTTTAGCCATTTTTAATACGTAGCTTGTACTTGTACCATTTTTAATGCGTAGTTACCCTTTAAACGTAAACATTTTGTTCAACCTACACTTCATGAGTTCACTTTCGTCCACATTAGAATGTTTTCATAATCTTAAATAATGCAATTCCTCAGTTTTAGCATCTATCACTCCCCAATTAACCCCTTAATGTACAGTTTTTTTTTTTTTTTCTTTTTGAAAAAGGCCGGCCAAAAAAATCAATATTTTATGTAAAAATACAATTTAGAATGTTATCTTGATAAAAAATTACAAAAATACAAAAATAATCAAAATTTTTATTGCAGCTTTGGATTTTGATAATATTGCAGAAAATAGTCGAATATTTTAATATTACACGCACTTCGACTCTTTTTTTTACCTTTCTTTTCGAATTCCCATTACAGAATAAACATTATTATCAGTAAAAATTATCTCAAATTATCTCGAGTGTGCACAGTTTTTATTAAAGGCTGGCCAAAAAAATCAATTATTTTAACGTAAAAAACACAATTTAGAACGTTGTCTTGTCAAAAAAATTACAAAGATACAAAAATAATCCAAATTTTTATTGCAATTTTTGATTTTGATAACATTGCAGAAAATAGTCGAATATTGTAATATTACTCGCACATCGACTTTTTTTTATCTTTCTTTTCGAATTCCCATTTCAGAATAAGCATTAGTATCAGTAAAAATTATCTATAATTATCTCAAGTGTGCACAGTTTGGCCAGTTTAGTGCGCTCGAGTTAACTCGAGCGTTCATGTTAAGGGGTTAACAGAAAGTTATTTTCACGTGAAAATTCAATCTTCTTGTATTTGCTTCTAATTGTTGCTTAGATTAGTTGTTGAAATGCTTAAAAGGTATGCTAAATTCCTTCGTGATATCGTAATTCTTGTTAACACCTTTCTTAATGACTTTTTCTATTATTTCGAACTTTATCTAAAATTAAACCCTTATCCAAGCTTTGACAAGACTACTGAAATGGCAGATAAGATTTTTAAATTTAACTAGCTCTAGAGTTGTGGATTTTTGCGTAACACTTAAGTGAGGCTCATCCCCATAAACTGATGTCGTTCTATAAACAAAAATAATGAAACATTTTTCGCTATATTTTCCTCTTTCAAATCGTACTCCTTTCTCTTGTTATTAAACGCTCCAAATAACGATACAGATTTCACCTGCTACATTTACTTTGTATACAAAAACCTTTCAAAAGGACAATCACTTGCATATGTGGCAAAACAAAGGAAGAGGAGCACAATGATTTACGCAAGAAATTTCTTTCCCACCTCTCCTTGTTTAGCTATTTTTTATAGCTTACTTACATAAATTGCAAGTGAATTAGTTCAAAGTAAAGGTGTGATTATAAAGATATTTTGGAGGATTTGGGGAAAAAAGACATTTTTTTTTACAAAATTTTAGACTTTCCGAATTTGAATAAACTAAACACCCTGGAATTGCTTTTTAATTAACCTCATTATATTAACATAACTGAAAATTGAAGAAGAAATTGTACAGTCAAAAATCAAAAATAATCAAAAATTTTTGAATTAAGCAACTAAGCACGTTTTATAAAGAGAAAAATATGTATGAAGAATATGTATATGTTGAAAGAATATGTGTGTCTACTTGTCGCTTCGCGACATTAGTCCGGGTAGTTAAGGTAAATATAGGTTATATTCATTTCAAAATTCAAATTAGTTTTTATATGTTATTAGAGTAAAATTATAAAGAATTTCGAAAATAAAATAACTCATTATTATAAAATGAATGACGTATTTTTAAAATTTAACTTTCATCATGAACTTAAGACATAAAATCTCAAATAAAATAATTATACTTGTCAATACGTGATGATTATTTTGTGCTAACGGAAAATTTTTTGCCATATCATTTAAAGAGACCATATGTACAAGAAATTATTACTCATGTGACAATAAAATCAAATGATAGCGCTATTAGCGATGGACTAAGATTGGCATCTAAATATTAGATAAAAATGGCAGAATTGATGAGAAAATAACAGAAATTTTCAGTCGATAAACTAAGCCAGCCAACTAGATAAGGTTAGAAAGCAAAAAACTGTATTATCTGAAGACACATTTTAAACGATAACAGATGAATAAGTTTACATAACTTGTCAACCAGACGCGTATTTGAATCCACACCTTCTGTGTAACAGGCGGATTCTCTTACCAACTATGTGCTCTTTTAGCACCTTATAAAAGAAAAAGAGAAATTTCCGTTATATATTAGCTATTATATGGATATTATTTAAGAAATGGATGAAAATGCCTAAAACGTGTTACCTTAACCTAAAAATCTTCTTAGGGTTTACTTAATACATACATATATAAATGTTGCATGGAATACTAAATATTGGTAATAAAAGAAAAAAAAAAAAAACACACACACACCCACAAAACACCCCCCCCCCCCCCCCCCCCCCCCCCCCCCCCCCCCCCCCCCCCCCCCCCCCCCCCCCCCCCCCCCCCCTCCCCCCCCCCCCCCCCCCCCCCCCCCCCCCCCCCAAAAAAAAAACAACACAACACACAACACAACAACCCCCCCCCCCCCCCCCCCCCCCCCCCCCCCCCCCCCCCCCCCCCCCAAAAACTACCAATAACGGTCCATTCTCTCAACTTATCACCAACACAACAACTGAAACATGTCACATACACTTGTGTCCAAAGGTTAAAAATAATTTATATTCAAGTGACTATTTAATAAAATCCAAGTAAGAATGGCAGAAAACATTGTATGTGAGTGTAATATGGTACTAACAGAAGAAAAATATAAAAAATAAGTATATTATTTAATCTTATTATCCAAAATAAGATATAAAGGGGATTTTGCAGATTAATAAGTTTTAGGGTCATCTCTGGTAGCCACGCATGCAGCACAACAATTTCCGAAATTTGCTATGACAATGTAAATCAGTTGGGGCCTCAATGAATTCTAAGCACGTTCCACACATTCTAGATATGATTAAGATCAGAGAGTAAGCAAGCCACTGTATGCTCTGAATATCTTCACTTTCAAGAAAGTCGTTCTCCAGGACTATATGGTAACAAATGTTATCATCCTTTAATATGAATGCAGAATGAGCAAAACCTTGAAAAATAAAATGTCTCGAGCACTTCTTTAATGTGCCTTGTACCATTTACATACCCCGGTTCAGAGATTTGGAGGTCTGAGCGGCCAGCTAGTGCCTGCCCACACCATGACGAAAACGTGTTTGAGGTTCTTACCATATCGTTATCCGATGAGAATTGACATTCAGACTAAAGCGGAACTTGTCACTAAACATCACATTGACCCACAATGCCTAAACACCAATGATAATGCTTTAAACTCCAGTTTAATGGGTGCTTTTACCCAAACCTGGGGGAAGAATACAAAATTCTGGTCGTCGGGAATACGGACAACACAACTGACTCTTCTATAAACAGTTTGCCTTAAAACATGTACTTTTGCTGCACTTTAAGAGATAAACACATTTCTGTGGCACAGCTCTGTCTCTTGCTTCGTTATTGCTAAATATCTGTCCGACGAACTGTTGTTAGTTTTAGACAACAGTTTTTATTAATGTTAGATTTGTACTGGTCGTCGGGTAATATTTCTCCTATATTGAAACCTCTTCCAGAATTTTGGTATCACACACTGAGGCACTCCTAGAATTCGAGGTACTTCGGTTTGAGATTATTCAATTTCCAGAATATCTAAATTTTTTCCTTTCAGAAACACGACCAGTTGGCGTCTTTGTGTAATCATTTGACATTTTCTATCATTTAACTCACCGTTTTGCACAGCGATTGCTCAAAACAAGGCTCCTCTCCATATGTTTCACACATTTCGATGTCAACTTAGTCTTTTGAATATGCAAGTCTTACCTTCCAATAGTCATTCCCCTCAAGTAATTTTGAATCATTTCACAAATTCCTATCTCCTGTTTCAACATTTTGTGGATTATGGTCAACTTTTGAACACCAGTGTAAATAAACGTGTTATTGTCAGTTTATCCTCAATTTCTCCAAAACCGGCTAGGTAAAATTATTCTATATTACATGAAGCAACAATGTATCAAATTTCATACCGATTGGTGCAGGCATGTGAATTTAGATAGCAATATCTGAAAAACCTACTAAAATTGTTTTTAAATAGAATAAATAGTTAATTCCTATTTAGAAATACGTTTCAAGAAGCTTCGCAGGGTGTCATTCAGAATATGTGTAACTCTACGCGCATAACTCTTACCGTTTATGTAAAATCGTGTTTACAGACAGGCACACAAACCCTTCTCTTTATTTATTAAGTTATAATAGTTTAAGTTTAAGCTTTATTAAGTTTTTTCAACAATAGGACTATTGAATTGCAGTAAGTCACATATGACAGAGGTAACATTAAAGTTTATTCCTGTAAATTCGCCCTTTTATATTCTGTCATTCTTGCGTACGGTTTATTCCTTGCATGATACTAATAAGATAGGACTGCCAATTTCCCAGAGAAAATAATTTTTTTTTTCTATTGCATAAAATTGGAACTCTACCGGATGAAAATTATTTCCTTTTTGAAATTAACGATTACCTATCGATAGAGACTTTTATAAAATCAGTGCTTACAAACAATCCATGTTAAAAAGAAATTTAATGCTTTTTTGCTACTAAATTTTAATTTCCCCTTTCGCTTTACAGCATCCAAAATGCTCCTATGGATTTATTGGAGTTTACTTTCTTTTTCCTTTTCGTAAACCCTGCATATATATTTCTCTATTTTAATGCTATGTTTCACTTGAACCTATGATAAGTAATATAAGTTAAATAATATATAGAAACAGACAAATTCCATTAATTTACTATCGTTATATTGGTTTAACAAGCATTGTTAAAAAAATTTAAATAAAATTAGGTTTACCGCATAGTTTCTAGTTGATTACTTTTCTAAATACAATTTTAAGGTTACTATGAATCTTCTCAAGTCTATTTTTCTCAAAATGGAATTCTCTCGGTATAGCATTCTTTAAGGTGACTCTAAAATTCCTTAAAAGGTATTTACACAAATTTTTGTTTAACATTCTTTTGTTAATTTTTATTCAAATAATCTTAAGTTGTTGTTGTTTTAAATGGGAGGAAAAGTTTTGTAACAGTTTTCCTAGAATCAAACGTTATTTAGAAAACAAAAGTTTTTTCTTTCACTATCTCCTATTAAGATACACTACACTCTCAAAGCTAAGATATTTTGATATTAATTAATCTGTTTGATTCCATACCCTGTTAGAAAAGCATTTATGTAAAATTTATTGAACTTTTAAAAGTATTAATTTTCTAAAGTATTATTTAATTCATTAATTATTTATTTTTAGGGTATTTTTAGTGCAGCTTTAAATTTGCTCCCTTGAGTATCCTCTTTGAAAGTAATGAGGATATTTTTAAGGAAAGAACAATCAGTAGATCTAATGAATCTTGGTTGTATAAAAAGGGGACATAATAAGAAAAATAAAAATATTAAAAGTATTCGTTTTCTCCAAAAGAAAGCGATCATATATTTTGCGATTTAACTTTTATTTTAAATTGTTACCTGGGGGCTTGATATACAGGGTGTCCCAAAAGGTCGTTTGCAAATTTAACATACTGGTCTGTCATATCATGATGAACAAGATTTACATAGGAACTTGTGTCCGAAAATGCAAACTGTGACCGCTAGAGGACAATAATTGCAGGAAAATCGCTTGATCGGTAGCGCGATCCCCCGACCTGACTCTCTTGGATTTCTACTGTGGGGACACATGAAGTCCATGGTGTATGAGACACTCTAACATCGGACATGGATCTTATCGCCAGGATCGCGGAAGCGGCAGCATGTGTCCTTAACACTCCTGGCCAATTTGAACGGGTTCGTGAATCCATGCGCCGACGTTGTGAAACGTGCATTGTGGCGAAGGGAAAATATTGTGAGCATTTTCTGTGATGTAATCATCATCTGTAGTAATAGTCATATTAAAACCGCTGTCGATATCATTTTTTTTCTCCTGATCCACACTCGTGATCACAGCACTCTAGCGGTCTTAGTTTGCATTTTCTGACACAAGTTCTTATGTAAATCTTGTTCATCGTGATATGACAGAGAAGCATGTTAAGTTTGTAAACGACCTTTTGGGACACCCTGTAGAAACACAATAACACACACAGGAAGTAGAGCTAATCTAATTTATTAATTCAACTCAAAAAGCCAAGTACAATAGTAAGCTCTACACAACTCTGAACTCAGAACTCCCTGTGACTGGCCCTGTGAAATTTGGCTTTTATAGCTGTAGGGAAAGTTCCAGAAAGTAGTCTGGAAAGGGGATGAAAGTTTTACAGCGCAACGCAGAGAAAAGGTGAATATTCCAGACTACTTTTTGGCAAACTAAAGAAAGGTCCAGAATCTTCTGGAACAAGAAATAAAGTAGAACACAATAAAGGAAGCCATCGGGATTCGAACTCAAGACCTTTTAATTACGAGACTTCTGTGATGACCATTCGGCTATGCAGACTCTAAAAATACTCTATTAAATGCGACAATACGTTATTAAGCTAATACTGAATAAATTTTTGATACGTGTGGCAGTTGCATATGAAATAATAAATAAAATTTAATATTATAAGATTCAAAACTTTTAGTTTTGAAAACTATTTACTTCGCAGAACACGGAATTTTCTTATATTGAAATTACAGAGAGAATTATGATTGATTAAAAAGAGACTAAAATATTATCTATTTATCCTGAAAAATATAAAAAATAACAAATATATGTGCATATATATGCTATTAGCATTTAACTATTTCACGTTATTATTAATAATAACTAATGCATTATGTGTTAAAAATATATTTATCCTGATAAGCTGTATATTAAAAATCTGGTGTGGCCAACATATAACTTCTACGCCCATTAAGTTTGATGCATTTTTGTTGTGCTACATTGAAATTTAATTTATTTGAATGTGATATCTGATACTCCATTTCTTTAATGAAGTGAACAGTTACATAATAGCTAAAATATTAGTTTTTAATATCATCAAAGTTTTATACAATGTTAATTCAAGAATGAGAATAATTTTATTCAGTAATGAATAGCATATATTAATTCAGTCATAAATAGAGTCCAAATACTACCATTTTCAATCTGTAGCATTTGACTTTTCCTTTATATTGAGCTTTTTAATTACAAAGGGTGCAGATTATAATAGAAAAGGGAGATGTTCGACTTGTTCTTACAAAATCTTCTACCTTCATTATTATCACTTTAACTGTTATATATTTATTATTGTTTGTATTCTCTTTACTTCCTTCATTACTATCGCATTAACTGTTATTTGTTTATTATTGTTTGTATTTTCCTTACTTTCTTCATTATTATCGCGTTAACTATCATTTATATATTATTGTTTTTTACCTTACTTCCTTCTTTATTATCACTTTAACTCTTATTTATTCATTGTTGTTTGTATTCTCCTTACTTCCTTCATTACTATCGCATTATACTCTACTTGTTATACTCGGCACATGAATAGCACGTAACTCCGAATCTTTCATACCGAAACAGCATTCTTTAGCTGCTACCATCTAAAGCAGGGGTCGGCAACCTGTTTTTTCTTAAGTGCGCAATACTAAATTTGAAAATTACCCAGGGTACATATTTTACAGATAATCAACAGGTATAAATAGGCATTAAAAAAACAAATACTTTATAACTTTATTTTGTTGGTGCCATACATAATGATACATACAGTTCAGTGTGAAATTTGGGTGTCCATATTTTCAGCTAATTTCTTATAATTGGGGATATATTTAGAGTTCCCGGTCCTTAAACAATTATCTAAATGTGAGTCATTAAGCTTTGTTCGGTATTTTGATTTCAAATTTTTCATATTTGAGAACAAAGACTCGCAATTGTATGTTACACAATATGAATAAATTTTTAGCGCACATTTCCTTAAATTAGGATACTTATTTTCACCGACTAAATTCCAAAACATTTTATCATTACTATGCGCTTTTAAAATAATATCACTCTGCAAGTTTATTATTTCTAATTCTAGGATATTATGTAGCTCGAAATACACTGAAACTAATTCAAGGACATCAATTTCAGTAACATTGAATGGATTTATGAAAAATCTTAGAACGGGTTCTAATGCTGCAAAATCGTCAAATCTAGAAGAAAACTCTTCTATTAGCTTATCTATAATTTCTAAATATGATGTAGCAGTAAAATTTTCGTTATTCAAATTTAAACTCTCAACAGTATAATTTTGTATTTGGGATATGTGATAATGATTTGTTCAATAGATTGGATTTCAACAACACTAACTTGCATTTGAATGTCCTAAACTCAACTGACTACTTGCTGTATATCGCCGTTTGACAAGAATAAGTAAATCGCTCTGGCTATCATACATTTACATTAGTCCAGCAAGGGCGCATTAAAAATCGATCGGGGGCGCCATGGCGCCCGCGGTCGCCGCGTTGCCTACCCCTGATCTAAAGTAAGAGCAACACATATGCTTTTTTATTTAAATTCGCCTTTTAGTCCTGGGTTGGCTACTCCCCAGGGTAGCACTTGCAAACTGTATACCTAGTATACAGTTATACCTGGTATACTGCGGGGGCTCAACCTTCCTATATACAAAATTTCAACCTTCTACATGTAATTGTTTTTTATTTATTCGAAACACATATATCCATGCTTGTTTACAAACGTTACGAACGTAATCAAAAAACTAGTAAAGCCGGTTAAGGACTAGTAATACATGATTAAAATGGGTAATTTCATTAAATTTTGAAAAATGTAAGTTTTTGAGTTACGTTACAGAAGGAAGTAAAAAAAAATATTTTGTCTTTTCCTTAATTTATACGTTTCATAAATCCATTTATAAAAATATCGAATTTTTAGCTTGAAGCCTACTTTCAAGTTTAAAATCTTTTAATAAATCAAATGAATGCATTGTATTTAATATGTTTTATGCTTAAGAAAGTAAGTAAAATGGTACATTTATTGTGCCGATATATGAAATTCTATATATTATCTCAAATAGATAATTTCAGAAACATGCTTCCAAATTTGAAATGTTTTCCCTCCATGTAGTGAAATTGGTATAGACACCACTGGAAAAAGCAATTTTAGAAAATGCATGGGAATTACAGAGACTAAAATGTTGCATCTGAACTTCATAAGATTTATCACAGAAATTCGAAAATAATTCTGACATAATGGATAAAGCATTTCTACTCAAAATACATTTTTCAGATCTCACACTTCAATGTTAAAAATTTTACTGCAGCATAGATAAAAGTTTGATGCTGAAAATTTTACTGTAACTTAAATTAACGTTACGTTTGTCACATTTAAACATTTTCCAATAAAATATAAAAGGTGTCCAAATAATAAATGTAAATAATATATATTCTTAGTATTATTTAAGAAATTTATTACTTCTATGTAATAAGTATAAAAAAAAACTATTATAAAAGTGAAAACTTTTTAACTCCAGATTTCAGAGAAGTAACAATTTGAACCATGCCTGAATTCATTTTGACTAATTTTGACCTTAGTTCTCTTCATTTGTACCGGAAAACCATAATTCTGAAGTTTTTAGCATTCATTCTGGAGGAATTTTGATCTGTTTGATATTATATTTGCTTAGAAGTTCGTAAGAATATGTACGTATCTGAGTATTAATAAAATCAAATGTCATTAACCAAAGAATGTTAAAATTTTCCGATTTAACCCATATTGGACAGCTGTCTTATAAACAGGACAGCAAACATAATTCCATTTATTGATAAAGTTATAAATATTTTCTGAGTGGATTTTATTTTAAGACCTTTAAAATAGGCACAAGTTATTATAGCAAAAAAATAACTGAGAAATCAAAATATATTGTATTGTAAAATTTATTTTTAGCAACCCCTTAAAAATTGTCATTTTTTAATCTTTAATTTTATATTTATTATTATTTTTTTAAACATAGTGGAGGTTACTTGTAGTACTCCAGACATTGGCACTACATTAGTGAGTCCAGAAAACGGTATTATGACACCAAACACTTTATCCATTTTAACGATGATTCTTCAATTGATCCACAAGATCGTTATTATTATATCCACAAGATCGTTATTAGATTCAACATTCGACCTTTTTATGACAAAATCAGCATAACCTTGAAGCAATTTGGTATATTTTCTGAAACTCTCACTATAGATGAAAGAATTGTAAAATATTTTGCACACAGCTGCAAGATGTTCATTAAAAATAAACCTGTAAAATTTGGATATAAATTTTTTATGTTAGCCTCTTACAACGGATATCATTTTTCTATTACCTCTTACTAAAAGTGCCAGTTCAAGAACTGAAAAGAAAAGCAACAACAGTGTGCTTAAAATGTAAAGTTGAATTTTGCTTTGAATGTTTTCCCAAGTTTCACCTATGAATCAGCCTAGTGCAGTGTAAGTGATATTTGTTAAATTTTAATAGTGAATTGGACCGTTGGCCTAATTATAGAACTGCTAATTACTTAAAAATTTAAAATTTATTTTTAAAATTTTGGTTTTATATGCTTAGTTACACCATATTAATGCTATGGATAAAGTTTTAAAAATTTTCAGAAATATTTAGTTGGTGTGATACAATATGGGTTAAGTTGAGTAACCCAGTCAGTGTAGTTAGAGTTGTACACCTCCTTTTTTATTGCAATGCATTGCATTCTCTATATAAAGAAAATCTCCTATATAAAAATAGCCTAAGTTATCAGTCCATCAGTCCTCGAATTTATGAAGCAGTTGGACCTGGAATGGATAGAGTCATCCATATTGGATTCTTGATGAGTTAGGGTTAGCAAAATTCAAAGTGAGTAAAGTTTATCTTCTCCTAAACTATCGATTCGATTCTAAAATAAATTGGTATAAATATGCTTCATATCACAGCAAAAATACTGTTGTCTTTAAAACGTTCTAAATCCACCCCTTCCACTTTTTCAAAGGGTTAAAATGTCATTATTTTAAGCTCCATTTTAAGAGAGGTAAAAATAAAATTTTTTTCTAGCATTATAACGTCATTCCTTTAAGCATATCATTTACTCATTTCTTATTTTAAATTATTTAAATACAGTCTGCGTTATTTTCATACGCTTTATCACTGAACTTAGATATTACGTAAATAATTTTTTTTTTATATTTGGCTTAAATAATATATTAGGTACATATGTGATAATTTTAAATTCAATCATCGATTATTTTTTGTTGCAACATTATTCTCAGCCAAAACACAAACCATTTTTTATCTGCCTCATAGGGTACTTTATAATTCCGGAAAATTAAGAATTTTACTGATCCCGTAATATGTCGGGCTATATGCTGGTTTTCAATATAACTGATATTTAAGCTTCCAGCTGTAACTGAAAAATGGTTATTTGTAGAATGTTGAAACTTTGTATTGATGACAGTTTTAGCATCTAGTTATACACTCTGTTTATAATTGCAGTATGACTTTTATACAACGAAAACTCTGAATTACATTAACGCGATCAGTCTAGAATAATGAATACAGAAAGGTATCTATGTATTCATATACTAATGAAACTAGACTCTTTAAATCCAATTTTTAAACGAATAAACAAAATTTAAAAACATCTTTCTCTGACGTTTTCAGAAAATAAATTATTTTGAATTGTCGTTAGAAATTTATGGCTTTATAAGTTTTTGGTACAGAATAAAGGAAATATAGTAATCGTAAAAACTTTCAGTTTAAAAAAAAATCCCAATATCAAGAAAAAACCTCAGTGGATATTAACGCTTCCTATCTATTCAGACAATTCCTTACTTTTTTAAAAAACCTACTTTCAACATTAAACGATATGTGCAAATAATATTCTGAAAATAATAAATTATACATTCAAATTTTTTTAAATGTGTGTCATTTAGTAGATGCACAAGGAAATCATGTTGTGTCCACACCAGATTTTTTACGTTATGTTTTATTTCAAAAATTGTGCAAATAGTACTTGGATAAGAAATTATACATTCAAAAAAGTTTTTAAATATGTTTGTCATTTAACAGATGCACAAGGAAATTATGTAGTGTCCACACCAGATTTTTTACATTATGTTTTATTTCAAAAATTGTGCAAATAATATTCTGATAATAAATTATACATTCAAAACATTTTTTAAAAATGTGTGTCATTTAATAGATGCACATAGAAATCATGTAGTGTCTACACCAGATTTTTTACGCTACGTTTTATTTCAAAAATTGTTAAGGTGCTACAGTGTTTGTTATCATATTAAACTTTTTAATATGCGATTAACATACTTTTTCCAATCTAATGCTAGATCACTATCACTTTTTATGCTACCAACTTAAAAATGTTTTGAAGTTAATGATAAAGATCGTTCCTTAAAATTTATCGTAATAGAAATGTGTTTTTATGTTGCATAAACCGAAAAGAATGTTTTTGAATTAATTTGTAACAGCGCAACTGATCAGTGCATGTTTTATCTCTTTTATAATATAAATACTCTGCTGATACATATTTGTTTCCCCCTCATGCTACTTTATTGAACACTAAAGAGTTTTTAATGACTCTCTATTAAAAAAGTTCTCATATTAAAATTTTATGCAATTTTGAAAACCACCCTACTTTATTACATTGCTTAACTCGATAATAATAGTTGTAAAATTTCTAAATAATTATGACAAAAAAACTTTGGGGAATTTTTCTAAATAAACTATACCCAAGCTTTAAAAATAAATTACGTGCTTAGTTTTTGTGACTATTTTTGGAATTAAATGAATAATTATTTTATCTGACATCATTAAGTGAGTGTGAATATTTTTGTCCCATCCAAGAGAGTAAACTATCTAGAAGTTTTTTTTTCTGAATTTCTCGAAGATATCAACATACTTTAACTTTATAAATGTTTTTCTAAATTATAAAAATTTGCAACTTTTTTTTATAGTATTGTGCATACTTTAATTTTGAAGATTTATGTTAAGTTAGCTCATTTTAGAAATTTTGATGTGTTTTACTGCTCTATCTCTATAAACTTGTATAAAGTGAGATATTTTGGGAATTGTTATGATACTATATTAAAAACTTTTACAAATAAAAAGAAAGAAATAATAATGCTTTATATTTTTGGTCATATTAATCTTTCTTTTCTGTTCATATATTTACTTGTGTATTTAATAATCTGTGTATTTAATAATCAATTTGTTTCTCCTTGTAGGGATTAATACATATAAATGTTTGTTTTTAATTATGTTATTAAAATACTCATTTACAAACATGTAAACTGATAAATTGTGTTATTATTATCCACTAGTATATAGCCCTTCATATGACAGGATCAGTAAAATTTTTAATTTTCCAGAATTGTAAAGTACCCTATAAGGCAGGTAAAAAAAGGTTTGTTTTTTAGCTGAGAATTATTATCCAATAAAAAGTAATCGATGATTTATTTAAAATTATCACATATGTACCTAATCTTTTATTTAAGCCAAATATAAATTAAAATTATTTACGTAACATCTAAGTTCAGTGATAAAACGTATGAAATAGTGCAGACGATAATTAAATAATTTAAAATAAGGAATGATTAAATCAGATTGTTAAAGGAATGATGTCATAATGCTAGAATAAATGTTATTTTTACCTATTTGTTATGTGATAAATTGATAAGTTTAACCATTTAACGCCCAAATTAACAAATTTTTAAATTTTTTCTTGAAATTGGTAGATATTGGTAGAAATGAATAAATTAAGAGTATTTTAAAAGCATTTTGAAATTTTTTCACTGCAACCATATTTTTTTTAAGCCGTCCTCATTTGATGACGCTTGGCGTTTGTATGTAAAAATGTAAACATTTTAAAAATGATTTTTTTTACATAAAATTATACAGTTTTAATGTATAAATCAAGTAATAGGCTAACGAACGTTAAAAATTAAAATTTATTTTTATATATACAAGAAAACTTTCTACTTAACATCTTTAAGGTTGAATTTTTATATGAAAAAGAGGAAAACATTGGATACATAATGTTGCATTGCATTTCATACAATAGCCCCGTTTACATGTGCCAAAAGCAGCGTAGAATGTAGGGTAGATACGCGAATTTACTCCCGTTTCAAGAATTATCCCTAGCTAGGGAAAAAATTGAGGGGTAGAAAGAACCCACCTTTCTACCCGGGTAATAGCAGAGTTTACTCTCTTTTCCCATCATCCTTTGCGCTTACAGATGATTTCCGTCCCGTATGATCACGTGACTTCTAGCGTCGATCCCGGCAAAATGGAGGGTAGAAAGAATTGACCATGTAAACAGGTTTCTCCGACCCTCCAAGCAAAATCCCTTTACCCGGGTAAAAAGAAGGGTACATGACTGGCACATATAAACGGGGCTAATATGTTCTAGGTTTTGAAGAACAGTTATCATATTCTTTGTTTCTACCTCTTACCAATAACATGCTGAATGTTGTCGAATTTTACGTCAGGAAGCACATGGGATCTGGATGTTATCTGCCTTTGTTGTTGGTATTCCTGGCATAGCTTTTGAATCGGCTCCCTTATTCAAATAGGTTACTGCGATATATCTTCTAAAATCTTTGATTGGCATCGACTTAGAACCATGGATCTTTTTATAAATGACATAGCCATTTACAACAACCATATCTATCACCTGGTAATAAGGCACAAGTTTCATTCGTTCATACAACTGACTCTTCTCTTTTACGTCTACGGGAATTGTTTTCCTTTATTTTATCCAAAATAATATTATTACGAGGTACTCTAGTATTACCTGGGCCATCATTATTATCTGGTATTATAATTTCTAATGTACCTGCAACGTCTGATACAACAGGAGTACCCAAATTATCATCAAATTGTTCTTCATCTGTTAGATTATCGATATCAGGATGCATTGCTATTATGTCTCCCCCTTTTCTTCAGAAAAAAGATAAGCAACTGCATCTTCTAAGGTTTTAAATATTTTATTTCTACTCATTTTTTAGTTTTTCTACCTAGATTATCTGCAACAAAATGTAAAAAACACGACAAAAAATTCTGAATACGAATTATAGCCAAACGCCCAACGTCCTCAAACGATGACTGACAAATTTTCCTCATTACTACGGACACATTAACAACTCTAAATAATAATAAACATTCTAATGGCAACAAATGGACTATCTAGATTACATTTATACTGAAGTTAAAGAACTTACATCATAAATTATTTGCCAAACTGCACTATACAAAATGTGTGGTGTGATTATCAAACAAATGGGGAATTCTACTGCATCTTTCCCGCACTTTTTTTAATTAATTCCAAAGAAATATCATATCTGATACTATATAGTGCTTCCAGCTATCAGAACTATTGGTAAATAAAAGAATATTTTTTCACTTAATAAAGGGAAATGCGGTTTTTTACAGCGTCATCATATGAGGACACTGGGCGCTAATGGGTTAATCACCTGTTCTTAACCGGGGAAAACAGGGCTTAAAATAATGGCATTAAAATCTCCAAAAGGAGGGGAAGGGGACGATTTCGAACGTTTTAAAGATGACAGAATTTTCGCTGTGATATGAAGCCTGTTCATACCAATTTATTTTAGAATCGGATCGATAATTTAGGAGAAGATAAGCTTTACTCGCTTTGAATTAAGCTAACCCTAACTCATCAAGAATCTAATATGGATGCCTCTAACCATAAGGTCCAACCACTTCATAAATTCGAGGACAGACGGACAGATCACTTAAGCGATTATATAGAGAATTATTATATTTCACAATGTAAACTGTTACTACATTTAAAATTACATTCATAATTAATGCATAGGTTACTTTATTGGTGAAGTACTCCAGACCATTCTCGTATAATTCTGTCAAACTACGTACGCAAAGAAATTTATACCACCATTTTTATAAGTTAGCACGAGGAAGTTTAATCTAGAAGATGAATGCAATTAAAGCTAAAATAACGTAAATTAGGTTTATATACTGCAGCGGAACAAGTGAAGTAGTGTTTTTGCAAGTCATTAAAGAGAATAGCATGGAATAAACGTTTTTCCTTCTCCTCATTGTAATATTAGGTATTCTTAGCAACTAATACCTTTGAATTCATTTAAATAGCCGAGATATCAAATCACGAAACACTTATTTTGTGAATGAAATATATAATTCTTGCCACGAATTTGTTTAATTTTACATCTTTTATACAGTTAGAAAAACTCAGAATTTTGCATGCGGTACATTTATATTTTATCGTTAACGAAATGTATACAACACTTTAGATTTCATTCTTTGTCATTGACTTTTTTTTTCATTCTTCAGTTTGTTAAAATAATTATACAATATTTTCAAGCCACCAATACCATTTTTGTAATTTTCATGTTTATGTACTAAGGATATATGGCCACTAACTGTTTTTTATTTCAGGTCTGAAACTAATTATAACACTAAAATCATATTAAAATATACAGAATTTATAAAAAATTACATATAAATTTCTATAACTTCTATAAAAATACCTTTATCCAGTATTTTAATTCTATTTTCCATTATTTCTCAAGCTTCTGGATGGTATAAAATAATGAATTTATACTCTTTACTATATTGATTGAAAAACTGCCTCTTACAGTTTTCCAAATATCCGGACTAACTTATATCACGGAACTTATATCATATATGGAAAACTAGATAATTGACAGAAATTATATATATTCTTTGAAAAAATCAAATTTTGCATATAATGAATTTATTTAGCGATTTCAAAAATAATACGTTACATGATTTATATGCTTTCATGCTGCATTGAGAGGGCATTATTACCATATTACTATTCGAAATTAAACTTCTTGAGTATAACATCCTATTTTTGATGCAGTATAAAATAAAACAGTCTGCTCTTTTCAGGTTAAAATTTATCATAGATCGTTAATAATGGTTTAACTGTATTAAAAATGTTTTGTTTTCTTATATGCAGCTACAGATTTTTAAAAAATGTTATATATATATATATATATATATATATATATATATATATATATATATATATATATATATATATATATATACACTAAGTAAAAAAACTAAAAATCCTCTTGCTCCTCAAAAAACTTCAGTAATGTAAAAATTAGAAACTAAATTTTCCAAAAAAAATACAGCCTAATTAATTATTTCATTTTGCGAATCTCAATTTATAATTACTAAGTGCTGTATTGTATTTTATGTATAATAAAGATTAATTTTCAATTTCTTGCAGTTTTTGATTTTTTAATTTTGAAATGTCAAATGCCTTAAAGTTTTGATTTACAAAATAAGACATATATTTTACTTCAATTTCGTATAAATATTTAGTTTTTAATATACCCATTTCAAAACTTATCTTGCCAGAATATGAATTTCACCTTTTCATTTTATGTATATTTTTTACACTAACTATATTTTAATTAATGTATACTAAAAGTAACAAAACTAAGTAATTTTGTAATCTAGATCGTTACTAAAGAACTAGTAAAATAATCTTTCTAAAAGGAGAAGAACTTTTCATTTTATGAGTACGAAAAAAGGATGTTATAATGAATATTTTAAGTCTCAAGAGGTACTAAGTCTCTTTAAAGTACAATTGCTCGAAAGTATCAGTCACAACATGTTTTACTTTGTATACACGTGACCTTCATGTTTCAAGGACTGACAGTTTAAAAATAAAGGCATTTTTTAAAGGGACCGTGAACTTTCAGCTGTAAGACATTTGACTGAAAGTTCAAAATTTTCTTTCAATTAATTGTAAATTTAATAAGGAAAATTAACGATTCAAATAAATCAACGATTTATCATACATTTTTTCCTGTAATGAATATGGTTATTGCTTTAAAATACGAGAAAATTATTCCTAATAATCTGTTTATGTGTTTTATCGAATTAAATATATGAGTACTTGAAAGTCTCCATATAAATTTCTATCTGTAGGTCCCGGTCGCATTAGCCCTCGTGTTGCAAAAGTAGCCCGTTGCACTCCAAACCAAACCATATAAATTTCTAAACTTCCTTTCCCTCTGAAATTTATGGACTATTTATTTTATATCATATAAAATACAATTTTATATGCTAGAAAGAGGGATTCATTTTCTAATCTCTTTGTTTTGAATTCTAATATTTGTCGAGAACAGAAACAAAAAGAAAGCTGACAATAGTGGCAAGAGTAACACAGTAAATAGTGAACAGCTGACAGTAGTGACAAGAGCAACAAAGTAAATTGTGAACAGCTGACAATAGTGAAAGGCTTCAAGATTCACTCATCTGAGGCGCTATCTACTTTAGTTTCCAAGCTACTTGTCACCAGTGCAAAAACTATTTGACTCAAGTAGGTACTTGACTCGACGGCAGCTTTTACAGGAGTCAAGTAATAATTTCTACTTGACTTGATTGCACTACTTGTTCATCTACGTGACTCATGTAAACGCGGTTTAAATGCAGAATGATATTCATTTGGATTGCTCACAAAAAAACACTGTTTTTTCTTCCAGAATCCATATTCCACGGTAAAATAAAATAAGGTAGATTATAACAACAAACCAGCATAATGTCAAAATCTACACTGACAATGGTAAATACAGTTATTCTGTGAATATAACTCATCGTCTTTAAATGTACCATCTCTGGATATAATTCTCTATATAACAGTAAACTTTTGCAATGGATTAATTTGGTTTTTTAAAGTTAACTGGATAATTAAAGTTCTATTGTACTCTAAAACTAATGTACTGTAACTGTACTAAAAATGTTTTAAAGCATTAGTATGTCAAGCAGTCTGTCAGCTGCCTTTCAGTCTTAATATTTTTCTATGTAGCTTATATTTATCGTAAATTACCTTTAAAGAACTCTTGTTTCTATTTGATTTAAAAATGGAAATTTTATATATGTAGAATTATACAAGAAATTATTTATATATTATTATTATTATTATTATTATTATTATTATTATTTATATAATTTTTAATTATTGTTATATTACACAGAATTTTTTGCTACATATATTTTATAAAATATCCAGAAATAGTAGAAATATAATAATAAAACTATGGAAATTCACGATATAACAATGTATGAAATTTGCAACCGCATTTCGGGGACAACAAATTTTGAAGAGTAAAGAAAATCATATGAAAGTAATATTTAATATTTATGCACACTATTCTAAAACCATCTTATATATGTAGATCACGTACATTTCTGAAAAGGATACTACTTCCTAATTCTCACGTTGCTTTTAAAGTACTAAGAGTTCTAATAAAAGGGTTCATACATAAGAAAACTCATATATTAAATGCATATGTTTCTAGGTTTATTAACTGTACTTTATTTTCGCCTTAGGCACCATAAGTAGTGTTATATATTATATGTTGCGTAAAAGTTCTTTGAATAGATGGCTGTAACGTGATAACTATATATATTTAACTATAACATTGTTTTAAATTTATCCAGCTATTGAAATCTTTTCGTTGCAGAAATCGATGGAGGAGAAATATTTTAAAGCATATATTAATTTCTCTTCTTTTAAACGGGAATAAAATAGTCCCAAATAAATAAATAAATTGTTAGTTTTCTTACACAAACAAAATATCTGTAATCAATTATTCTTTAGGTGAATTATTAAAAAAATAAAAGTAAAGTCATCTTATCAATTTTTGCCTTTAAAACAGTATTCTAATTTATGCAGAAAAAGTAATTTGTATGATGTTCTACGTTCTACGTGTTAGTAGAGCACCGACATTTTGTGCCAGAGTCAGTGGGTGTAACTCTTGTCATGCATGTTCAGATGTTCTTTGACAAATAGATACTAATAAAGCTAACCCTCGATTAACATAAAACTCCGGAAACAAGAATGCCAGTATGATAACTCTGGTAGACAATAAGGCACCTATTCAATAAGAGTAAATCACTGATACTTCGAAGCGAATAAGTTGAATCTGTTACGGATTTCATAGTGATAGGTCAAATGAGTCTTACACACAGGCAGCTAACCGACTAGAACTGCCTTGGTGAAAATGGCCAAGCATATAGAAAGGAGTTAACACCAAATGAGTCTCGAATCTTTGCATTTTGGTGTTACTTAGATTTCAAGGTATAAAAGTATTTGTTTTTTCTGAATTTCTATTTCATCGATCAATTCTACATAAATAAAATTTGCATAAATCTATTTTTATCTGTAAGATACTTTTCAACAATTCTTTCTCAAATTCTTGTGAATTAACAAACAATCAGCTCGGTATATTTATTATATGGATCAATATATATAAAAACCAATGTATCTTGAGAGTTCAAGAAATTCGTAAGAGGTATGTTTTCGCAAAGGAGTAGTGTTATAATATACATCTCACGGTTTGTATGATGAGGATTTTTGTCAAACGATGGGTGAATGGACATAAAATTGCTTTTTGATACCGGAGTTCGGGATTTAGAATCCCATTGGATGTATTTTCATAGCCGTAGATTTAAGTCTTATTAGCCTCTCCCATCTATCGTAAAATAGTAATAATTGTTAATTTTAAAATGTACGATAAATGACCATAGTGCACCAACAAAACATGTTCTGTCTGTAGGCGGGTGTGGGTTAAATCGATATCATACTAATCGGAAGGAGAATTTGTAATGTCTGGTAGGGTATGATCAGACGATTCCAATCCTGCATCTGGCATAGATGTTCTTAGCCAACTGTAAGCAGTAAGTACCGTTCATACAGCATTTTAATATTGCTACAAATTTCAAATATTTCTTTTGTATTCGTCTTTAAATATCTGAGACATATTTATTTTACGTTATAGACAGCATTTCCAGCCGTAGAATTGGTTAATCACCAATGATGCCAAAGCACCAATGCTTGACATTGGAACCTTGGCATCATTGCAAGCATTGAAGACTTGACAAGATTTGGCGAAAAATAAATATTTCTGGAAAATTCAAGTACCGAAGCTCTAGGACCATTATTAACTACGGTAGCTAGAACCTTCCAGAATTGGTGAAACTCTCAAGATTTTCCCGCTAAGTGGGCAATAAATACCACCACTCAGTAGACGACGCTCGCTGTTACAGTTGTTCGTTCGGGATTGCTAATGTAGTGCGGATATATGCCTGAGGTATTAGAGACCTGTATTTGAAAGCCCTTTCCTCTTGTATTAGCTGAATTGAGGTTTAAGGTTTGATCTGGAGCATTAAGATCTACTTTTTTGAAACACGAGGGATAATGATCCCAGGACCTACTGCTTAAAGCCGAATCCGAACGGCTATGAACATCCATGCCACAGTGGGACTCGAACCCACGAACCCCGGTTCTGAAGGTTAGTGTCCTAACCATTCGGCCATCTTTCGGCCTTTAGCTGAATTCAAAATGCGTAATTGTGACTCGTGTCGCTGAAATATCCTACATCTACTATAAATTTCTTTGAATAAAAGTCTTTGATTTTTAAGACTGTTTTATCGATTCCCAATCAACGTGAACCCTGAAGTGCGGTTCAATATAGACAGAATACATTTTATTGTATTGAAGCTGCTTAAAATCAATGGTATATCATGTGGAGTTATTTTAAAGACAAATATCTGTACAAACATATAGTCACATATATATGCATACAGATAAATAAAACAATATATTAAATATATCTATATTTTACTATGTAAATTGATACTACCCTTATATTTGGATCCACTTCCATCAAGTCCCTAATTAGATGACCAACAGAATACGTTAAATAACTAAGAATTAGCTAGACGATACATTGTATTTCTATAAAAAAGATTCCTAGTCATTTATATTTAGAACAAATATAGGTGAACAGCACTTACTATAAGTGTACAGAACTTATGGTGTTTTTGCTTTCCAGGTAAAGAGTTAAAAATTATCTCTTGAATATTTCTGACAAAATTCATATTAACACTGATTACAAGACACTTTAAAGATGACCTTAAAAAACAATTAACTCTCACAAGGTTATCCTTTTAGTGGGCTCCACTGTATAAATTTTCTGTTATTGATCTGAATATCGCAAAGAAAGTTTGTAAAAAAAAGCTTAAAGAAATTAGGGAAAAGTAAGATAAGACTTTGATGAGGAAAATATGTTCGGCAAAGTGCAAAGGATAAACGCAAAAATAATTTATCAAATTGGCTTGCGCAGTCATTAAACTCTCACGCTTGTCAAAGTTAGTGATATATGTTACACCGGTTAACTCTACTCTTTTCGCATAGGCAGCAACAGTTGTTTATTTTCTTCTGTGTAGCCCGAATTTTGTAAAAGTTAACTGTGATATATGATCAATCCTAGAGTATTTCGCTCGAAGGTTGCTAATCTTAATGGAATAATGATGAATAAGTAAACAGGAACTGTGTACTTCCTGTTAATTGAACCATAATTATGAATAATGAATGTTTTCAAGAGGTAAGTGTAGGGGTATGTGTGATTTACCATTAATGATACTAGATAAATATTGGACAACGCGTTAACGTATGTATATAGGATTAAGCAAACGTGTTTCATCCTTCAGATTTCTAGTTTCAAGATTTTAATATATGACACTAAACTGGAAACTAATATGTTTTATATGCACATATGGAATCAGGGCTGAATCACTGCTTGCAGTATTTAAAAAGCTTAGATGTTATAGATAATTAGATTATATATCTATATGAAACTTGAAGTAAAGACTTTTTATTTGTTTATGAGACTTTTCCAAACAAAAAACACTGTACTATGTGAAAATTAACATAGATTTACGTTATTGTTATATTTTTAATTTTTAATATTTTCGTAACTTTGATGTGGTTTATAATGCACATAATATACCAAACCATGATTTGAACTTTCTCCTAAATATTTTTTTATGTTTAAGTGAAAAGAAGGTATGTATTTTTATTCTAAAGTCTCAAAAATGTTGAGATATATTTTAGCATTCTCAGAAAGTACATTTTCTCTTGATAGTGAAATACTCCTGTACTTGCCTATTCTACAGGGAGAGAAATTATAGATGTAGTGTTGTATTCTTTTAGGGTACTGCGCAAATACACTAAGAATTATTCTGCCAGTTTTGAAACAAGAACTTCGGTCTTTTAGCTACTCGTCCATCAGAAAACCCAGAAATGTTCAATTCTTAACAATAAGTTTCTAAAATAATCAATTATGAAACAAAATTCGGTTTTAAAATAAAAATAACTTATATTTTAAAATTTTAACAGTTGTTTTAAGAAAGGCTTCGCCTTTTTTAAGAATTCATTCTACAAAAAAAGAAAAAAAAAACTGAGAAATGTTTCCTAGATCTAAGTTACTTAAAATTCTAAGAATTTATGAAATCGGCTTATTTAATAATTTATTTTAAATAATAAAGTATATGTACTTGGTTATAGTACTGTAAAAAGGCTTTTTATAAAAGCTTTTGATTAAATTTGATTAAAGTTATGAACACTTATCCTAAAAAATAAACAGTTAAAGGTAACACCCGATTAACTAATCTTTATAGTAAAATAATGGACCCTAGCTCTTCAAATTAAACTAAAAGGTCATTCCAAGATAGATTTATTAAAATCAATTTACAATGGTTACAAATTACCAATAGGGCAATGGTTTTTTGAAAGTGTGGATTTCAAAGATATTGTAAAAAAGATGTGTTCTTAAATAGCCATAGGCCACCAAATGAGAAAGAACTGGGGAATTCTTTAACTTTGAATTTAAATAATTCATTTACTTTAATAACTAAATTTAACATATCTTAATTACCAATCCTGTTACAAGGTATGGTTTTTGTTTAATGCAAACTATCGTGTTTAATTGACAATAATTGTTTTATATTAATTGTTTTATATTAACCTATTGTTTTAAACAAAGGTAACACTCCAAAGAGCATTTTACTCTACAGGAGATAGGACAAACAGCATTTGCTCTACAGGAAACAGGAGACAGAACAAACAGCAATTTCCGTACAGGAGAAAATACAGTCCTACTCACAACCAACCCTCACAGGGTTTATTGCTGTCTTACGGTCAGATAGTGAAGAAGGACCACAAACCCTACCCATCTGCACCATAAGCCAGATCTTGGTCTTCTAGTCACCATCACAGTCCATAGACATTTATTTATGTTTCAAAAGACAGGTTTCATGAAGTTGCACTAAGAAACCAATACAGGATTCTTCAAAAATTCAAAATCAAAAACAGTTTGTATATTTTTTTAGTATTCAAATTAACAATTGAAGCTAGACAGCATTACTTTTACTTTTTGATTAAAAAACAATGTACTTCTTTTCTTCTATGTCTACTATTGTTTACTTTCTAAAAAGGACTCAGTTGAGTGTAACACTGCATTCATTCAGTGTAACATTGTTTGTATTTCAAACAGTATATATAAATCTCTTTGGTCAATCGTTTGGGGGGATCTCTAAATACCTTCACTATAGGTTAAAATTAATGTGATAAAAATTGTAAATAACATACTATGTAAAGAGCACGATGCCGCAGTTGGTATGATTGCGCCGGGTTCAATCATAGCAGACATACAAAAATCTTTTGTACAGCAGAGAAAATGCAGAATAAATATCATGTCTGAATGTTCTCTATAAGTGACTACATTTTGAAAATATTTATAACAAAAAAATTAAGGAACTACACATATCGCCCGGAATATACCCAGATGTAAGGTTGGCGGGCTTCAGCACCTCTCCCTTAAACCCTTAAGTGAAATTTTCAACTTTCCAAAGAAAACCCTATTTGAGAGATTGGGAACGACAATATCGTCTTTTTATCAATGTTAACTATTCATAGAAACATTGAAGATAACATAAATGTCAGAATCGATGACATAGAAAAGAAAAAAAATTATATTTTAACTAGACGACCTGACAGACGTTGCTCTGTTTTAACAATGTAAATCCAAAAAATTGCAAAATATTTTTGAATAAATTATAAATTTGGCCGTTTTGATAGAAAAGTAAGAAAAAAATTACTTTAAAAACACTTGACGCCCCTACGCGTACAGTCATCACAAACGTAATTAGATTAAACTAAAATTCTTAAATAGCCAGTATGAGGATTCGATCCCGAGACCTCTCGTACTGACACCCGTTGTGCTAACCGCGGAGCCACAGAAGTAACGGCAGTAAAGGGTTTCAAGCGGCATTGTAATAATCTCAATAAGCACGCAAATCTACATTTTTAATAAAAAAAAAAACATTTTCTATCGAATCAAGCCGAACGATGACCGATTGGTTAGGGCGCTGATCGTCGGTACCGGAGTTCGAGGGTTCGAATCCCGCTATGGCATGAATATTCATAGCCGTTCGGAATCGGCTTTAAGCAGTAGGTCCCGGTCTCATTAGCCCTCGTGTGCAAAACAGTAGACCCTAGCGCTCCAAACCAAACCAAACCTATCGGGTCAAATTGTGAATCTAAGCCATTCTCGAATCAACTTAATTACATACACAAAATTTCCTCAAAATCAGTCCAGCCGTTTAGGAGGAGTTCTCTTACAAACAAACTGACAGAACAATTTTATATATAAAGATTAATAATTTCATTAGATATATATTTTAATTTCATTTAAATTTTTTGCAATCTTTTTGAAGTTTAGTAATGTTTTATATATTTTAACCAGATAAATACAATATATAAATGACTAATAAAATAATTAATTAAAATGGAAGTTCGACTTCAGGTACATTTTATGTTTATTTTTTCTATTTTATTATGATAGAATGAGATTTATGAAATGGTAGCAGTTCGGTTTATTCAGTCCCTATGAAAACAAAATTTTGGGAGCCCCCTGCACATCACATGCTCTCTATGAACTTTTCTTACGTGATTTTTTTTTGGGGGGGGGAGAGAATTGAGTAAAACTCCACAGGAGGCAACTTCAATTTAAGTTCGACGGGAAGCAATAATAATTGAAAAATCACTACATAGCAAGAAAAAGGATTAGTTTGATAAATGATTTCAACTCGACATTAATAACTCCCTCGACTCTGGATAACGAGTCTGCTTTAGGTGGTCTGTTGAGCTACTCATTAATCATTTTTAAAAGTTGTTTCGAGTGTCTGAAAGAAAATGACATCTAAGAAGAAACTGCTGTAAAGTTCATGGTTTGCTTTACACAACACTCTCTTCTAAGGATGATCAAAAAGCAATTATCAAATTGGACTCATCAAACTTAAATTATTTATAACATTTAAAAGTTATTGAAAAGTTGATCATTTGGTTTGAATCCAAACTGAAGTATACCGGATAAATAAATGTAAATATCGGTGGGACGGATAATTTTAAACTGTATAAAACGTAACATATGGTGAAACATTGGTGACTATTGTAGTTATTATAAAACTTAGCTTAGTTAATTTTACTGATTTTTATGGATATCAGATCTGTTAATTACATAGTATAGACTATAATATAATACTTTTACAAATATTCTTCAGGCTTATAAACGTCCATTTTTCTTTTAAATATTTCCCTACTTCATGTAAATTAATTCAAAAGAAATTAAAATTCTTTTAAGTCAAAAAAATTAAGATATTTTTATTTAGATATAAAAATTTCTTTAAATATATTTTTAGTTAAATTTTAATTTTCTGCAATATTTCTTAATTTTATTGCTTTTTTATTTACTTGAAAAGAAACAAGGGGAATATGACTAATCAAATAATTAAAATTTAAGTTTAGTTTATTTCACATTTCTTATAGTTCAGTATGATATATTGTGCTTAAAGAAATAATTACACTTCAGTTTGTTTAGTCCTCACAAAGATAAAATCCTGTATGTGTGCCTGTATATCAAGAATGTATTCTTTACAAACTTTTCTCATATGATTTTTTTTTGTTACAGAATTGAATAAAATCTACAGAAGTTACCTTCAATTTTCGGTCAAAGGATACAGTGCTAATTGAAAAATCACTACAAAGAAGAATAGGGATTCGTTTGATAAACTATTTCAACTCGACGTTAATAACTCCCTCGACTCTGGATAACGAGTCAGCTTTAGGTGGTCTGTTGAGCTACTCATTAATCATTTTCAAAAGTTGTTTCGAGTGTCTAAAAGAAGATGATATCT
>CM063498.1:115892660-115902660 GCA_032207245.1 Pardosa pseudoannulata
TATTAGAAAATCTCCAGACTATTTAAACTCTTAAAATAGTTACGAGCTTTTCTGATTCTGCCATAAATTTCTTTATCTATTCCTCCTTAAGCACGTAAATTGCCCCAAGGTACAGAAAAGAAATTATATGTTAAATGGGTTCATATTTTAGATCTATTAATATGCAATCCCATTTTTTTAACATTCATTTCTAGATTATCTGATTTCTGCTGCAGGTCATTAAACCCTGTTCCTATGTATCATATGTTATCAGCGAAATCTAATTTTATTAGAGTGGAAGAAAGATGTCAAAAAACAGATGGCAGCACAAAAGTTTTATTGTTTTATTTTATTTTAAAGAATTTTTGAACAGAAGTGAAGAAGTAAAGTTGCCCCAAAGTTACCTTATAGGTTACCTTATTCACAATTTAACAACCAGTAATTTATCTTAATACAAAAGTGTTTACAACGTGTTTCAAAAAAGTGTCAACGTGTTTGCATTAAAATAAAAATAAATTAAATAAAAATGCCTGTTTACAATCGTAGTATAGTAAATATTCTGCCGAACTAAACGGTAAAATGTTTGTTTAATTAGCACGATGGATTCTTTTTAACTATTACCAAATTTTTATACCTTCATTTGGAGAAAAACATCTCATCTTCTTACGATTTAACACTGGTCTGTGTTACACTTTTATTTTAATTTTATGAAATGCATCATGGGAACTAAATGTGATTAAAATGCAAAAAAATCGGGTACATTTCTGTTACTAGAAAATACGAAAATTAATCGCTAAATGACTTTTAATAATTAAAAGAAACCGCATAAGTGTTTTTAAAGCATCATGGTATATCACTAATTATATATACACAGAAAAAAGCTTTAGAATTAATATTATGTCAAAATAATATTAGTATTATTATTTTATTACTAGTATTATTACTTTTAGGCTTAATATTAATTTTAAAGCTTGCCTTTGAATTAATAGACCTAATACAAATAATTGATATGAATAACTAGACCTAAAAATTATTAGAAATACACAGATCTAATATTAAATTTAAAGTGTATAAAATATTTGTGAATTGGACATTCCTATTTAAGAATAATATCTTTCCACATGCAAGCCACATAATTAGAAGATATTTAGTGTTCTTTTACAATGGTCCCGGAACTATCATTCAACAGACGTACAAGGAAATTTCAATTCTAATCTAGCCTTACTCTTGGAACAGGTGATAAAAATCAATAGTTTGAAATGATGTCATTCGTGCACCTGTTGCTTGGTTCTGACAATGTTTGGAGTTCTATTAATGAGGCATAAATGCTGTGGGAAATGATACAGGTACTTTCATCGTTAATATTGATCTTAAGTTATGAATTGTTATCTCTATTTTATCACACTTTTAGTAGATGCCCTTCCAGTCTTTTCTCTCTCTTTTTCCATCATTCCCCATCAAGTTAATTAAGTGCAACCACATTATCAACTACACCCAAATGTCCAGTTGAGGGCAAAACTATGTATTCACTGAGTCCCCTCATAGGATATCTCCGGTGAAACGCCATTTTTTTTTATTCTAATATCTTCTTCTGTACTTTTTGTGTTGATTCTCTCCAGATATTCTTCATTAGTTATGGTATGTAGCCAAAATATTTTTAGCTATCCTTAATCGTTTAAAATATTGAACTGAAGATAGTTTTTTTCAGTCCTTTGTTTGGGCTACAGTTAACTTACTTAAAAGAACTGATTTAACTAGAGATTTTAAAAGATTTAGTTTTAATCTTGAATCTAAATTAGAAAATCTCCAGACTATTTAAACTCTTAAAATAGTTACGAGCTTTTCTGATTCTGCCATAAATTTCTTTATCTGTTCCTCCTTAAGCACGTAAGTTGCCCCAAGGTACAGAAAAGAAATTATATGTTAAATGGGTTCATATTTTAGATCTATTAATATGCAATCCCATTTTTTTAACATTCATTTCTAGATTATCTGATTTCTGCAAGACATTAAACGATGTTGCTAACAACCATATGTTATCACGAAAATCTAAATCTATTAGGGTGGGAGAAATATGTCAAACAACAGATGGCAGCACAAAATTTTTATTGTTGTATTTTACCTTAAAGAGTTTTTGAACAGAAGTGAAGAAGTAAAGTTGCCCCAAGGTTACCTTATAGGTAACCTTATTCGCAATTTAACAACCAGTAATTTATCTTAATACAAAAGTGTTTACAATGTGTTTCAAAAATATTTTTTTTGCATTAAATTAAAAATAAATTAAATAAAAAAATGCCTGTTTTTAATCATAGTATAGTAAATATTCTGCCGAACTAAACGGTAAAATGTTTGTTTAATTAGCACGCTAAGTTCTTTTTAACTATTACCAAATTTTTATACCTTCATTTTGAAAAAAAAAATCACATCTTACGATTTGACACTTTTCTATGCTATACTTCCATTTTAATTTTTTGAAAAGCATCATGGAAATTAAATGCGATTAAAATGTAAAAAAATCGGGTACATTTCTGTTACTAGAAAATACGAAAATTAATCGCTAAATGACTTTTAATAATTAAAAGAAACCGCATAAGTGTTTTTAAAACATCATGGTATATCACTAATTATATATACACAGAAAAAAGATTTAGAATTAATATTAGGTCTAAAATAATATTAGTATTATTATTTTATTACTAGTATTATTACTTTTAGGCTTAATATTAATTTTAAAGCTTGCCTTTGAATTAATAGACCTAATACAAATAATTGATATGAATAACTAGACCTAAAAATTATTAGAAATACACAGATCTAATATTAAATTTAAAGTGTATAAAATATTTGTGAATTGGACATTCCTATTTAAGAATAATATCTTTCCACATGCAAGCCACATAATTAGAAGATATTTAGTGTTCTTTTACAATGGTCCCGGAACTATCATTCAACAGACGTACAAGGAAATTTCAATTCTAATCTAGCCTTACTCTTGGAACAGGTGATAAAAATCAATAGTTTGAAATGATGTCATTCGTGCACCTGTTGCTTGGTTCTGACAATGTTTGGAGTTCTATTAATGAGGCATAAATGCTGTGGGAAATGATACAGGTACTTTCATCGTTAATATTGATCTTAAGTTATGAATTGTTATCTCTATTTTATCACACTTTTAGTAGAGATTGTTTGTAGTTATTCTGATTAACAATTACGAAATAAGTAGAAATCTACATATTCAAAATATTTTCTAAGGGAATATAGCAGTTTTGTTCTGAAACACCTTAATACTAAAGTAATAATTAATATCAGTAAAACTGAACTATTTATATAGGTATTTCTAAACACTTGATCAATAAAAATATTAGAAATACCCACTAATGCATTTATCTTCATGCAGTGTGGAATGCCTTTTCACAAGAAAATTCCTGGAGAGCTTTAAGATTATGAATTATGCAGACGGAAACTAATTCGAGGTAATTAAAAGAAAAATATTTTCAATCTGATAAATGGAAGCTTTTAAGAATTCAGTTCGGGTACTAATGGAAAGGAAGAATGAAAATTGATCTAGAATATATGCTCCATAAAAAACCTACTGATATTGGTTTGAACTGACTGAACTGATATCTATTAAGATATATTATTATTACTATTTCTTTTTACGTAGTATAATTATTTTAAGTAAATTGACTTTTATGTGTAAGGCATTCAAACTGATCTTAATAATGTTTATAGTTGCATAAGCTTTTTTTTAACTTAATCCAGAGAAAGACCATTCTCATTAAAGATTCTTAATTTTTGTGTTTTGTACTACCAAAACATGTATAAAATTGTCATAAAATGCAAGAAAAAACTTTTAAATAATTTAAATCTGGCCATACATCAACTTCCGTACCCATTTTTAACATAACAAATCCGATAAATCTGATTTTACGAATCCCAGCTATTTCATTGGTCCTCTCGTGGTCATTTGGATCGATCGGAACAAACAAAACTTTTCATTCCATCTAGTGTCGTTGCATACATCTTGATGCTCTGGAACCGTGTCTTGTTAAATGGAAAATCAAAATTAATTGCTTCCAAATGCCATGCTATATTTTTCTCCCGGACCTTTAAAACTCGCTACGGCTATATCTTAATAACTACCCTATCTGCTGGGGGGACTCACTAAAGTACTTGGGTGTGTACATTGACAAGTGGCTAACCTGGAGGCCACACATAAAATACATTAAAAACTCACGATCGGAAAACTCCACGATCTTTGTTTTCTAATTTATTCTCCTCACTTGAGTGTTCGGCTTAAGACTCTTCTCTATAAAACAGTAATACTGCCACAAGCGGGCTATGGCTAGCCAGTACTGTCATATGCTTTTCTCTCAAACATCAAAATTCTCGAGGTAGCTCAAAATAAAATTCTACAACGTACTATCAAAGTACCTCGCTACCTTTGTAATGACATAATCCGGCGAGATGAGATTTTAACTTACCAACCATTAAAGAGCATTTGCTTAAACTCTCACAAAAATTTTTTAATACTTTAAATAATATTCCTAATGAAATTGTTGCTGAGCTGCCAAACTACGATTTCGCAGATCCGGAGTTCAGAAGCAGACCTAGGACTTCTTTACTCATTTAAATTCATTCTTTCTTCAAATCCTTTTTAGTTTTTCTATTACTTTATGACTAATTTTAGGCACTTGTATGCTTTAAACACTTTGATATCTAAGCTAAATACTTTTGTTTACCCATCACTACAGTTCTCTATGTATTTGGCTAGGTCCGCTGCATAATAATGTTACTTTTATATTCCACTCTTTCTTACTGTAAAATTTTACTTGTGCTAAATTTATAATTTTTATTTCTATACGATTCTCTTATTATTATTGTTTTTTCATTACTTCAGATATTTTTATTTCTTTTTAATCATATTTACTCGCATTTTATCATATTTAACTCCTTTTGATATTTTTACTTCACAGCCTTCTTTAACTTCTTTTTTAATTTATTTTCTTTATATGTATATATTGTAACGAATTCTTGTTACATTAAATTTACAGATACCGACCTATCTACGACCGTGAGAAAAACCGGCAAAACGTAGAAAAATAGCAAAGCAGCTTTTGTGAGCAAGTGAACTGAGCTCTTCTTTACCTAGTGAAAGGACGTTGTTTCGAACAGTATAGGATGCTGAATAGAGGATTGTTAAAACCGAGGACCATCTCAATCATTCTGTCTGAGAAATTCATTAGGATGCTGGCGAAATGTTTCCAGTGTTCGTTTCAATGGCATCCCGAAGAAAGCGTCTCACACTACAGAAATCCTCTACATTGTAAGGGAAGAAGCAATGCTTTCCAGCTTGTTCTCCAAAGGTTTGTCCGGAGACATTGATTAATGATCTGCGAGATTGCTCCCTATTACTACAAACTTCCCTTGGCTTGCATTTGCTCTACAGACGGTTTTCCTCACTACGTCATCAACCAGATATCCGATCAGCTGAGATGGATTTGCGGGGAGACGACGATATAAAAGACCGGAGTTCATGGCCCAAAGAGAGGATTTTTGACCGATTGAGTCTGCTGTGAACTCATCGGCCGAGAACGGAGGCGAGCGACTGAGAGTGTCCTCCCCCCTTTTTTTCTCTGCAACGAGTAGGAAGCTGTTTCCTGCAACGATCATCATTTCATTTGTAGATAGTTATCATTTGTAGATAGTCATCTTTTTCGGGCTCACTTAGAGCCCCAATACGCTACAATATGCATATATTTTCCTTTTTACTATTGTATTATAACATTACTGTAACTAGCATCTTGATATACAAAATATTCATTATGAACCGCTCCCTTGTTAAATATCTTACCTTGCTTACTGGAGATATATCCAACCGGGCGAGGTGCTTAGAAGATTACCCTTTATACGGAAAGACGATTGTCGTTTCAGAGTCCCTGGCTGCAAAAATATTTGTGTTTCTCTATCCATAAGCTTTATACTCTCTAGTGTTTTGTGGTATGAACTCATGAATCCATCTCTCTATCCCCTTCCTTCATCTTTCACATGTTTTATTTTTTACTCTTTGTCATCTGTGCGCTTACTGTTAGAAATCTCCGGATTAGAGGGCTCGGCTTAGGTAATCCAGTTAATTCACCGGCTTAGAAGTCTTGAAATTACCGTAATATTACAAGGAAATTCTCCTGACACTATGCATCCGTGACCTAATTTACAGATAAGATGTTGAATCTTGCATTTTCACCCAAATTCCATGTAGATGTTACTTTAATATTGTTACATAATTATTGTTCATTAACAAGATCTATAAACCTCATTAAATATTATACAGCATTTCAAATTTCAAAAAAATTATTTTGTAAATAAGCTGGTATATAACTGCTCAGTTAAACCAAATTAGGTAGTATATTTCAGATTGAACAAAATTCGTTTTATTTGTATGTCAAAAGGTTAAATTCAAATCAAATGACTATTTTTACTATAAAACTTTTGCTTTAGGGTTGTTGCGTACATCTATGGTTTTAATAATAAGGCGATTTCAAGAAGCAGGCCACATCTCAACTTATGACAATTCTGGCTTTAGTTTTAAACGGAAGGGCAGTTTATTGTTTGTCTATCGGCTATTGTAAAAGTGAAAATGAATGTGAAGGGCATTATAGTAGTTCGTGACGTTGCGACAAATTGCTCTATTCTTTTAAAAATATTATCGTTTTTCATTAGCTTTATTTTTATTTTTATTTTGTGGTGTGGCAACTTTTGAAAAGAAATAATAATAAGTTTTTCTGATTTGATTGAAGTTTGTAAGATAACAGAAAAGCATATATATGAAATTAATAAAAGAGATGGCCATATCCCAGTTCGGGGGAGGGGAGCTCGCTAAACCAAGTTCAGTGGTCACGCCAAGCGTGGGCGATGTCGCCAAATTCTAGAGTTTTCCAAGGTTATCAGTTTTCTGGCAAACCTTGCTCTATTTTTTATTTTCTATTTTTTTTTTTTATTTGTATTCATCTGTACAAAATTTAAAACATTTTTTTGTTCCAAATATTGTTTGAAATCGGGTATAAACTAAATACAAAACGAAGCACAAATTGTAAACATCACTTGGCCACAATTTGGCGGTCACTTGTACAAAAAAAAGAAAAAAAGGCCCAAAACATGGCGGCCAGCCACCGGAACTGCGATTGTACCCAAAAAGAGTTCTGTGTTTGAATGTGATATGCTCCCATAAAATAATCTCTTTTTTTCATAAAATCTTTCAAGCTTACAATTATAATATAATATAATTAAAATTACAACTAAAAAGGGAAGTGATTTTCAAATTAACAAAACACTTGCTTGAATTTCATATTACTCGTAAAAGTTCATAATAGGTTAGATTTAAAATATTCAATAAATATAAATTCAGTAAAAATGTTCTTCTGATATTAATAGGTTAATGAGTATCTTCATTTTAAGAATCCATAAAGCTCTTAATCTTTGTTTAAATTGGAAACAAATTCAAACATTGCAGGCCATGTTAGAGTTATTGAAAAATTAAAGGTAGATTTTCAATTTTTATCTATTGAGGATCTGAGAATTTTATAGGAAGAAAGAAATTTCAATTAGGCGTTAATAACATAGGATTAAAAGCATCAAACCGTAATTTAAACTTTGTAAACAAGCCCATTTGAATATACACAAACTTTATAATTTATCTGTTAGTAGAAGAATTAAGAGATTAGGAGTTTTGCAAACACAGCTTAATTTGCAGAGAGCTGTGAGAAGAGGGGTAACAGGTATTTACAAGAAGAAAATATTTAGAAACAGATTACTTAAATGGATACATCAAAACGATTATTTTATTAGAAAGCATTAATCTCCCTATGAATATTAAATAAACTTTCAATAATTTTAGTATTTTTATAACTTATTTTGACGATAAAATATTAATAAAAATTAACCAAACACTGCTAAAATGCCATCAGTTATGTTAAAATGCTAGTTTAACCCCTTCCGGTAAAATGACGAGTCTAGCTCATCATTAGTTTTTCATTCCATACCGCACAATGACGAGCTACACTCGTCATGCGATTAAAGTTACTGTTAAATATGATAATTAATTTAGTTTAAAATTTCTAGTGTACTGAATTTGGCAACACTTTTATCACTTGTGAAAATCACAAGTCACTATTGCATATTGTTTACTTAGAATTTCTTGGTACAAGTCATTGCCAAATTAATGAGTCAGAATAAAAGAAAACCTACTAAGAAATGCCGTGTGTGTTGCAAAAATCAAATTAAAAGTGAGACTACTTGGCGGTGTAAACAATTAAGAATTCCTTTGCACTTTGTTTTGAAAAGTACCACTAGCTTGAAGACTATTATCTGTATACCTTATTAATGTTTTGCTTGGATATTTTCTTAATTTTACTGTTTCTGATATTATTTAACACTATGTAAAAAGTGGATATTAATTAAGAATATGTAAGAATTGTAAAATGAAACAAGTTTTTTAAATAAAAATTAAATGGTTATTTCATGCACAGTTTTTCATTATTAAGTCATACCGGAAGGGGTTAAGATTTATAGAAAAATAGGAGAGCAATTTTTTTCAGCACATGTCGAAGTTAAAAGGTAAATTACTACATTCAGCATAAGATAGGATTTCTCTTAAATTGCAAAATTTAGGTAAAAATATAGCCTATATAGTTAATCAGTTCTATCCAAAACATCACTCTTCTACACAAATAACCGCCGGAAGATGGCCGATTGGTTAGGGTGCTGACTTTCGATACCGGAGTTCATAGGTTCGAATCCCACTGTGGCATATATGTTCGTAGCCTTTCGGAATCGGTTTTAAGCTGTAGGTCCAGGTCTCATTAGCCCTCGTGTTGCAAAAAGTAGACCGTAGCACTCCAAACGAAACTAAACAAATAACCTACAATTCGCTAAAAATTTATACTGTATTTTTAGGTAACACTGTAGAGCAAAATGTTAAAAAATAATGAGAAAAATAAGTGACTATCATTAAAAAATATAGATACATTTTTTAGTTTGGAAAATATTGATTTAGACTTTTTATATAAGTTGCTACTATACAAGATTTTAAATTAAAAAAGGAAAATTCGTGTTTTGAGAAAAATACACCACTCCATCCTAAATAATGTTCTCAACTATCATCATGTTGTTTTCGATTTCTTAAGAAATTCAATTTAGTTTTAATAAGTCAAACATATTGTTATAATGGGTTTTACTGGTAATGGGTTGACTGTGGAATTAAGTGGTTTTCTATGGGGAACTAGGACTGTTTGCACCTGAAAGAGAAACCCATAGAAAAGACAATAAAAAAATAATAATTAAGTGGGTGACGCATAGTGGCAATACACGTTATGGCCTTAACCCAATATTTAATATTAAATTGAACTTGTCTTTTTTTGTTAACTTAAGTTTAAATTTTAACTTAAAAAAAGGAACACAATAGGCATTAAAATAAAAGGAAAGGAAGAGTTACTGATTTAATACTGTTTATTGATAATTAATATAAAATTAAAATAAAAATTAATAGAAGCCAATTGATAAAAATTAATAAAAAGGAAGCAACAAAAATAGACTAAAAAGTAAGATGATTATGGAGGACGGCTTTTGGAGAGCATCCTCAGCATGCGGGATGTAGAGAGCCTTCCTCTCTTCTCCATCCTGTCCACTGTATGAGAACCGCCAGTCTGGGAAAATCATCAACATTCCATTTGCCTGGTGACACGGTGGGAAACCGCCAAGCGCAGGACTAAAACATGCCAATGTGTGGAGAGGGGTATGTCATATAATCAAAAAAGGGCGAAAATTATAAAGCTATTGCAGCGCAGCGCTCGCCAAGGAGAACACCACGTGACGCTCCTGGTATGTGTGATGTAACCTGATTGAAAATCCAGGGCGTCTTATGCGTTAAAAAAAGGGGTTTTTCGCCTCACCAACGTGATAATTGGGAGCATGGCAGGAAAGTTACACATAAGGAATTTTTAAAGGAAGCTTATAGACCTAAATG
>CM063498.1:115907660-115912660 GCA_032207245.1 Pardosa pseudoannulata
AAACCCTCAATTTATACGCCATTGTTCAAAATATAAAAGAACCTGGAGTGACAAACATTTAAATTCATGCACAATCTAACGCCACGCATATTTAAAAATGTATTGTTGCATTTTGTGTATATGCCCAAGTATAAAAGATTTTATCAAATTTCTTCCTAACAAAATAATTTAACATTGATTTTATGATTTATTTTCTATGATACATCTTTCTCTGGAATACTCTAAAATCATTTATATATATTTTATAAAACAAAAAAAAAAATTGTTCTTCAATAATTTTAACACTAGAATTGAGACAAAGATCATTTAGGCTTCTATCTGACCTTTTTATCTAATATAACTCTTCTATTCTTTTAAAATGTATATTTCTTTGGAGTTTCATTTGCGTTAATTGAATTTTAATTAAAATGTTTTCTTGAAATGACAGTTAAGTATGAGATAGTCTCATAAGAATTAAAAATAAAGACAATAAGTGGTTGTTACTCGCATTGTTGAATCATATTCACAAAAGTTTTTTTTTTAAATCATTTATAAATGTTCACAAAGATCGTGTTTGTATTTTCTCATTTGATTAATCTCATTTGTATTACCTCATTTGATTAATCTCATTTTTATTATCTCATTTAATTAACCTCATTTCTTCTATAAATAAGAGTTTGTCGTAATTTACTCTAGATAATTACTCTTGAATATTTTTAAATAATACTCATAGTAACAGAATTTTTGATCAATCAGGAAATATCAATGTATAAATTTCTAAAAACGTAACTTTTTTGTACACAAAATCCTATTTTTTACATTATTTAGAAGAGAATTGAATTAAATTTATGAATTGGTATGGGATTTGAGACTATCCTACTCAAGAAGCTGTTCAGCGTTTTCTAGATTTTAATATCTCACACTAGCATATAACCCGTCAAATGACGGGATCAGTAAGATTTTTAATTTTCCAGAATTGTAAAGTATCCTATGAGGCAGATGAAAAAATGGTTTGTTTTTTGACTGAGAATTATCTAGTACAAGCTCAATAATTTGTTTATCTTCATACTCCTCTAAAGTCTCCCGATACTGTGAATGCAGTTTAGAATCACGTTGAATTCATTTAGAAAGATAATTCAAAGTTTTCTTAGCTAAGTCAAAATTATCTTTAAGTTCTTCCCAATTTTTTCACCATAGTAATAAATGGAAGTAAAATAATGAAGCTATCATTTCCACTACACAATGGACGTAAATACAATTTGTTGTTAATACAGGGGATAAACTTTTCATTGCAATAAAAAATAATAGATGAATAAATTTATGATTAAATCGAGGATTAAATTAGCTGAAAATTATCGTACAATAAAAAGAAATCGATGATTAATTTAATATTATCACATATGTACCTAATCTATTATTTAATCCAAATATAAAAGAAAATTATTTACGTAATATTTAAGTTCAGTGATATAACGTATGAAAATGATGCAGACGATATTTGAATAGTTTAAAATAAGAAGTTATTAAATGGTTAAAGGAATCAGCTCATAATGCTAGAATAAAAATGTTATTTTTACTTGTTTATTATGTGATAAATTGATAAATTTATTCACTTGCTCCTAAACGGGGAAAGTGAGGCTTGAAATAATGGCATTAAATGATAGAAAAGGGAGAAAGGGGTAGATTTCGAACGTTGCTAACCTTAACTTATCAAAAATCCAATATGGATGTTTCTATCCATTCCAGGTACAACCGCTTCATAAATTCGAGGGTAGACGGACAACTAATTTAGGCTATTATTATATAGTTGATAATTTGCTTCCATATCTTGGAAATTCTCCCTCTTCGTGGCTAACATATATAGCATGTCTATCCTTTACATACCATGTGGCCATAATTAAACTGACAGTACTCACAGTGTTCTGTAGCGCGACCTATTTGCGAGAATGACGCTACATTTTGTAGGAAGATTAAACAAGACGGGGGACGAAAGATTCTTCGAAAAAACAAATTAGTTCCAAAAGTCACCGCTAGGGGAATATTTGGCGCTGTGTTATAGAAAATAGAGTGTTAACAAATGAAAATTAATACGGAATAAAAATTACCTTTTATTATGCACATTTTCTGATTTAGTTCAAGTGCAATATGGCAACACTTTTAAAAAAGCGTAAAATCTACATAAACACTGATAAAGTCTTGCGATCTGCAATATCACATACGTTGAGCAGAAGAAGATATTCCTTATTCAAATTTCAAGTTACATCCATTGGCACAGTTAAGAATTTAATTTCCGTATTGATTTGAATTTGCTAACACTCTATTTTCTATTACACAGCATCAAATATTCAACTAACGGTGACTTTTGGAACTACTTTTTCCCCAGAATCCTTTGTCCCCCGTCTTTTTTAATCCTCCTACAAAATGTGGTGACATTCTCGCAAATAGATCGCGCTTCAGAACACTGTGAGCACTGTCAGTTTAATTATGGCCACCCGGTACTTAAGCAACATTTTTTCTCTCATGAGATTCATATCTAGTATTTCCCTTCTTCTTCGGATGTCCACGAAAATGAAGTGGCAGACAAACTGACTAAGAAGAGATGTAATGATATTACTCCCTCCTCTATCTACCTCACTTATCGGGAAGGATACTGTATTAGATTGCTACAAAATAGGGTAGTGTACTTGACAACCCCAACCCATCACTGATTTATAGGAAGCAGACCACGGTCGGATTTCTCTCTTGATTGTGACAGACGATTCCAGACAGCGATATCTCTACTAGCCAGCGGTCACAACAAGTGCTCTCGCTTTGTGAGGATAAAAATAATTTTGCCATCTGAACTAAATGTCATAAACATCAGAAAACTGCTTAACTTATTAGCATCGGAGTATTTGAGGCATTGATGGATCGAAGGCTCTATATTCACGATAATGAACATTAGAGATAATGGGTATTACGTTTACTATTGTGAATTGAGTTATTGAAATAAAATAATAATTAAAAAACTTAACAAGAATTAATGTAACAGAAATTGAGGATACTAATTAGCATCGGAGTATTTGAGACACTGATGGGCCGAAGGCTCTATATTCGCGATAATGAGCGTTAGAGATAATGAGTATTAAGTTTACTATTGTGAATTGAGTTATTGAAATAAACTAATAATTAAAAAACTTAACAAGAATTAATGCAACAAAAATTGAGGATGCTAATTAGCATCGGAGTATTTGAGACACTGATGGGCCGAAGGCTCTATATTCACGATAATGAGCATTATAGATAATGAGTATTACGTCTACTATTGTGAATTGAGTTATTGAAATAAAATAATAATTAAAAAACTTAGCAAGAATTAATGCAACAAAAATGGAGGATACTGATTAGCATCCGGTTATATGGTCAGTTTCGTGTTTTCAACGAGTTTCCGTTTTTTGTTAAAAGTCAGTGCTAAATCGGAGAGAACCTGAATTCAAGCTTTTATTTCTCTTCCTTTCCCCCTTTCTTGTTTGTATAGACTCGTCGTTGGAGTTTGTGACCTCTCTCAGTTCTCTTGCCCCCTGACAAGAGGTGGACATCTGTCCGTTTATTGGTTGAAGTTATCTCTCCCTGCTTAAGTTGAAATTGAGACAAAAAAATAAAAGGAAAATTTTGTTGCATTTGAATCAAATGTCACGAGTACGAAAGTTCATTTTTTAATTATGACTTCGAAAAGAAAGAATTCATCATTTGCTGCCAAAAATGAATTGATTGAAAATTTTTAAAAATCTAATCTTTCAAAGGCTGCTTTCGCCAAAGCAAATTCAACTACCCGGACGACATTAAACAACATTTTAGATGCCAAACTTTGGTCCTCAAGTGTTGAAATCGGTAATGAAGAAAGAAAACGTCATGGCTTGTCACCTTATGGGAATGTTGATAAGGCTCTTCTGTTATGGATTAAAAATGCACGGTATATGCACAATAGGGTTGTATTGTTCCGCAAATATGGTCACCCCACCTATATGGTCTGTACCTTTATGGACCACTGAGCTGACCATATAACCGATACAGACTATAGTTTGGTTTTTATACAATCGCTGAATAACGCCATCTAGAATTCGGTGGCGAAATTAATCTAACACCAGCAACTATCATTACTGCTAATCCACCAAATTCCAACAATGTCAAAAGAATGAAAAACAATATATTCTCTAAAATCTATAATGTACCAATGTACAAATTAATGTAAATATTCATAATTTTAATATTTAATTCTATTCTATAGTATAAATTTTATGTATAACTCCTATATTTTTAACAGTTTATATTTTATAAAGAAGGTTACATATTGTAGTAACTACTAAATCAGATAAAAATCAACCAATTTTAAAATTTGGTTATCATAGATTCAATTTTTACTAGAATATGATATAAAAATATTAAAAGTGGCATATTTAAGAAGAGTACGAAAATAGAGTTACATCGTAATACTGTTAAAAAAAATAATGTGCAGTGACTTAATGCTTTTAAAAGTTTGACATACTTTAATTCTAAGCCACACTGAATTATTTTATTTCTTGCTATGTCTGACATTGTCTAGTTACTACTTTCTACGACGCACAGATAATCCTTTCACTCCGAATAATTAATTCAGCTCCTAATCTCTTTTACGACTCTCCTCTAAGACAAAAAAAAACTATGAATGAAAAAATATATCTGATTACTAGCACTGTAAAAAAAATTTCCTAGTATATAAAAACCTTTGTGTGCAAATTTTATCCTGGTTACAAAATTGAAAATTAATATATTTACAGTGTGTATCATAAGAGCGTGTTGCTCATACTTCATCAACAGATAGCGAGCAGATACCGGCTTCATTGCACGTGTTCTACAAACATTAGAGAAGAATGCTTTATGGTTATATTCTTTATTCGATTTGTTTTGCTGTGTTTAAAACAACAATTTCAAAAGGAGTACCGCTTATGCGAGCCGTTTTATGGCAGTGTTCTGTGTAACCATCCAAAAGACCCAAAAATGTC
>CM063498.1:115917660-115972660 GCA_032207245.1 Pardosa pseudoannulata
TACCAGCGGTTCGTGCTGGGTATTTATACCCGTCGGAAAAGACTGGCGTCTTTTCCGACGCCACGAAGCGAGTGGGAAATTTGCATTTCCCACTCGGTGAAATCTGCATATTACACAGCAGAAGATGCGACCATGATGAAAGTCGTTTGCATTGAAGAGTGACGCCACACGATCTCCCCTAAAACCGAGATTTCCTGTTTGGAAAAGAAGAAACAGGAGGAGACTCCCGGCTGAACTTTGAGATGAGCAGGTTGTCTAGAGTAATCTCCTCTCTGGACGACTTTACTTATACACTGTAATATTTTTTTTTAGTTTTTTTTCTAAATAAATGAAAGTTGTTAAGTTTGAAATCATCTACTGCTGATTATTTCGCCTCCATACCTGCTCCTTATACGAGACCCATGCGAAATCATATCCAGAGGATTAGGGTATGACTTACAATCGGAAGAAGAAACTTCGCAAACCGCTCGGCGAGTTTACAATCACGACTTTGGCAATTTCAAAGTTGAATGATCCAAAGTATTCAGCAACCGTTATAAAGGGAACTATTTTTCTCCGATTACGATTCAGTTTTGAACTGAACGATCTAACTGGTAAATGTAATCAGGTTGCAATCATTATTATTTGTACTTCAAACGTGATAAACTTCTTGGTAAAAAATGCAATATGTGAAAATTCCAATCTCGGTAAATAGTATGACATTGTTTTTTTGTAAAGGCTTGGCAATAGAAACTGCTTTTTTATTATTAATAATTAATGAATTATTATATTAAATGTTGTTTTTGTTAAATTATATTATTTTATTTACATTAACTGAGTCAAAGGTTACAATGAAAGCATTGATAAAAAATTCGTCAATTTGACGAGTGAGGTAAAACTAGGTATATATTTAACATTGGTAATTCCAATGTTATTGATGGCTTTGTTTTGGGGGTAACACAATTTACAAAGCGAATACAGAGCGACGTCAAAGACTGTAAAAAGTTAAATAACATCTAATTTTAAAAGATATCGCATCTCTTCATAGTTCCTCACTGATAATAAACTAAATATACAAGAGAGGGTGAGAGATCCATGAGTAGAGAGTTGGAGAATGTAAGAGATATTCAGGATACAGGAAGATGAGAACTTGGCTGGAGTAGTGACCCCCTACCCATTCATATACCGACAACTTGCTGTATTCATCTTCCTTAATTCCAAAAGGATGAATTCAGCTCCCTATACTAGACTGCTGTTGATATACAATTACTAATACTCCCCACCACGATTCTCCTCAGCGAGCTATTAATTATTTAAATGTAATGTTTTTAAGTAGTAAATATTAATGTTAGGAATCATATTGTCCATGAAAAGTTATATATTTAGAAGAGAATCATGTCAAATAAAATTATTTCAAAAGAAATTGTAATTTAATTTTTTTCAATTATTCCCAGATTCAAAACGCATTTTACCTATACGATTTCTAGATAGTTGTAGCATGCAATTTAATTCAGTTGAAACATGCTTCCAACACCCTCATGAAACAATAAGTTAATTTAACATGAAAGTTTTAAATTCTTTATTAAATAAGACCACCTGTACATATAGAGAGCTAAATATTTATTATAGCCTAAATTATTCATCAATACACGCATTGCGTTGCCCATAAACAATTAGGATATTAGAATAAGACTAGCACAAATTCTTTTTATTTACCCGAACAAAATGTTATTTTGATTATAAAATTATTTTACAGACATCAGAGAAAAGGGAATTTCGACACACATCAAAAATCATCACTGGTCAAATATAGCTAGGATATAAAAATATTAAACATGCAAATTGTGATACTATGGTTATTATGAAATAATGTCATGGTTCAGCTACTAAAACAACTCTAGCATTAGAATTTAGAAGGTAGCCTATTATATTACAGATTATCGAAAATGCATATTGACAAATGTTTTACGAATAACGCATTTTGAAAGTAAAGAAAAATACATGTTTACAATACAGTAAATACCTTCTAATATGGTATTTTAAACTGTCAACACAATAGAGAAACATAGAATTAAAAATATTGAATGAACCTGTAATGTTACAGGTTTTGACAGCCTTTACCAAGAAGTTGAATAAAATTCAGCTTTACTATCGTCTCATGAACTGTAGCTACTATCGTATACTACAGTTCAAGCGACGTGATTTGTAGCATACGATGTGAAAAAACTTGTGTAAACTATGTAAAACTTATGTCTTCCGTTTGGACTGTTTCAACGAGGTTACTAATATGTGATTAAGTATCATATTCTACAATTAGAATCAACTTCAAATGCAACAAATTTTCGTATCTACTCATTGGTACAAATCATTATTTTGGTGACAGTATGAGTGTCCACGGCGTATTCTACCTAGGCCTATCTTTAACCAAAATTTAATACGTCTACAAAAAACACCTTGTTTGGTTTGTTTCTATCAGAGATACTCCAAATTAAGGTGTTGATCTCATACTGAAAATTAAAGTAGTAAATTTAACGTTTTCCGTATAAGTACTACATAGCATCATTTATCTTGACAATGGCCTTGCAACGATTATTTAAAACTACCAATAATTCTTATGTAAAAAAACTGTAAAACTAATAAAGGAAAATCCCGTCTGGCTAAATTAAGTCTCATAGTGTGGCTTAGAAAAGGTCAGAGAGCGCTTTCATTAATATATACTGTAAAATAAATTCATTTAGTGTAAACATACATAAAAAAGATTTTCTTTACAAAGAATCAACGAACCAGAGGTATGCAAATTTGACCTACACTGATAAATCCTAACTGGATGTTTTTCAGGTTGGTCGGATTTTGCCGAAAAAAACTTTCTGGCAAAATAGGATTTATTTAGAATTTCCGTAGCACATCCAGATATTTTACTTTTGAAGAAGAATTATTATTGTTATTAGCAGGGCCTGAATTTAAATGACATCTTTTTGGAGATATTTTTCGCACCTTTGGGTCTTAGAGATGGGTTTAGGATGAACACTGAAGAAGGATGTAATCTTATGTCAACTTAGTATATGTGTTCCTCTAAGAAACAAAGAACAGTTAAAAACACATCTATAAACCTGGACTTTGAAATTTCGGGTACATTTCTTCTGGAAAAAATTATCATCTCTTTTACATAAGCGAATATCCACAAACCTGACTAAAACTATTAGGGTAGCTTGCTTCCGAACTGAAATTGAATAGCATTGTCTTTGTGCCCACCTTTTCAGATTTGATCTTGCTGACACTCCAAATTGTATTTTCACACATTGTTGATGAGTATCTTGTCTTGCCCGGCACAGTGTTCATCCTTCAGATTGGAAAAATTTCTTTTGTATATTGGGTTGTCAAGCACCTAAATGCTTGAAACGGTCTCAGCGGAAATACTTTTTTAAAGAAGGATAACCACTCAATAGACTTAAGGTACTAAAATAAACTATGTTCAGTATATTAAAATTCAGTTTATTGCACAAACTGACTTTTTGACTTGACAATGGTTGTTAGAGCAACAAAGATTACCATTTGATTACCAAATGAAAGATTACCATTTTCGATAGGTATATCGTTTCCCTCAAAAAGCATCTGATTTACTAAATTTTCATAGACATAAAATTCTTTCTGTCTTAATATTCCAATGAAAGTGTCAAAGAAAGAAAATCTGGTCAGTGATATTTGTAACATTTTTGTTACAAAATCTGTCAATGAAATGCGTGAAATGATTCTTAGGATTATTAAATTTTTCCATGATGTACTCTGGATTTTAAAATTTTCAAACGATATTGGCTAATTAAACGAAATAATATATGTAATATATAAACGTAATATTCCATTGGCATATAACGAATGTGTCTGATGTTGCATAGCTTATGCATCAATACTTGTCATAAATAGATATTCAAGATTTAACCTTTAAATTATATTTGAATCTCATTTTCCTATATAATAATCAATTTATGTATTACATTTACTTAATTTTAAGAGTTTCCTCAAATAATTAATTTTTCCCCTGACTAACCCGAAAAAAGTTAGGGTTTTTTTTAACTGTGCTTTACATAAAATTAACTCTTTGAGTGGTAACATGATTTTTTAGAGAATTAGCTAAAAATGTTATGCTGAATAAATTGAAATACACAATTGGCGATGCAGGTGGTTCAGGTGTTCAGACTTTCCATGAAAAACAGGAGATGCCATGTTGCAGTGTCTTTATTTACCTCTATTTTCGAATAACTGGAAATGTTGGCATCGCCAATTTCACTGTCATTCGATTCATTATTTTCTGAACTGTCTCTAATTATACGCGGTCATTTTAGCCTTGAATTATAGCCTCCCTGTTGTCGCTTTCAGTTTCTGAAACTTCCATATTTTGGATTTCATGTTCCGATTCGATGTAGTCATCGTCATCCTCAATGCTTTCTACATATTCAAGAAATTCGTCATCATTGTCAAATTCTCTGCTGGTTGAAGCCATGTGATATTTTTCTAATGCCTAGAAAGTTATTTTATACAAGAATGAAAACATAAATTAAAAATTTTTATGCAAGAATAAAAATATAAATAAAAAGTTTTTTAAACAATAATGAAAATATACATAAAAAGTTTTTTTATACAAGAATGAAAGTATAAATAAGAAGTTTTTATACAAGAATGAATAGATAAATAAAAGGTTTTTATACAAGAATGAAAATCCAAATAAAAATAACTTACAATATTTCAGCGCAAATAAACAAATCACACAATTTGCAAGAATCACCAAAAAGTATTATCGTGCTTGTGTTCCAATTCGAAAACTGTACTATTCTCAACATAAAAATATAATGTATTTCATAATACTAGTTTTTATAAATACATGTGCGCAATAGAAAAACAAAAAACAAATGAAGCGCAATCGCATTCCTGGCTTATTCGGCCAGTGTACTGAGGAGCTCGATCGTGTTTCTTGGTACTCAAAAGGTTAATTTCATCATGGAATTTTTCGAGTTCTAGAGTACTGAATTTTAAAATGAGGGATATATATACATGAGTATTTGACGAAATATTTTACTTTTTATTAACTGGAAAAGTTGAAACTTGGCCTAATAACATCTCATATCTTCTTCCAATATTATTTATAAGATTCAGTTTATTTCAATTTTAATAAGATTTCGTGTATTTTAGAATGTTCCTATTACTTTTTTGTTACATGAGAGCAAATAAGTCTAGTTCTTATACCTTTACACCAGACCAGTGCCGAACGAGGGGTGAATGGTAGATCCCTCCCCTTCGGTGCCGGAGTTTCCGGAATCGAATCCGGTTGATGGAATGGATGTTTCAAATATTCGGAATAAGCTTTAAGAAGTAGGTCCTTATTTCATTAGTCCTCGTGTAGCAAGACAGTAGACCGTAGAGCTGCAAACCAAACCAAACCTTTAAACCAGTTTTTAGCAACTCCAAATTTGTCAGTGGAGTTTTTAGGTACCTTAAAGTAAATTCTAACTGCTGTTTGGCCCTCAATTCACTATTCTTTCTATTAGAATTTTTGCTAAATAGAATAATTAAACAAATTTTTCATAAAAATATTTTTAAGCAGTTCTATTACAGCATTTCTTGCGTAGTATATATGCTCCAAAAATATTGTAGTTTTTTTTTAGTTAAAAAATGACATAACCATCAAAGTTTTTAAATTAAACATAAAAAGATAGCTCCTTTAATTAAGCCTATTATTTCCTATAAAAAGCATCCAATATCAGTTAAAGCCTTTATATTTCAGAAAATTCAAAGAAATTCAATTTTGTAAATATTATTCATTATTTGAAGTACATAGTATTATCTCCAGTCAAATTTTAAAGCTTTATCTAGTAAATTCATAAAACTGTATGCTAACCTAAATTCAAAATAAGTTTTGTAATTAATTTTCCGAAGAGACTCCAGGAAATATTTACTCTAAGAATTTTAATAACTTTTAATAACATAAAGGCATATTTCAAAAAGACTCATTAACAATCATAGCATTACGGAAAAGTCGACTGAATGAGAACTCATTTTCCAACCAGATTAATTAATGACGTAGTATAAGGTTTGCAACGTATGAACTTTGAATTATATTCATAGAACAGAAAGGCCATAATCAATCTGCAGTACAAGTTTAGTAACGAAAACTGAATAGCAAATATTACTTTTGACTGTACATAAACTCACCAATGTGTTGGAAGGTAAGTTTATCTATAGAAATAATTAAACTCTTACCTTAGAAATACATATGAATTTCTGAATCAAAATTTATTCCTGGCAAAGACGAAGTTGCAAATTACAAGTACATATGTACATCCTCAAATACAGAATTGATCTAATGCCTGTGCAACATCAAATTGCAGATTTTATGCAATGAATGATGTGAATACCATATGATTTGAAGTTAGGGCATAAATTTGAATACCAAATAGTTACTTCCTGGCTCGAAATAGCTAACACTGATTCAACACAATAAATATGAAACTTTGAATTAGTAAATTTGTGATCTTGATAAAATTTTAGAACACGTCTAAAGGGAATATCTACAAGTATATTGCTATAAATTTTGCAATTTAAAAGGCATAACTTCCGAAAATAATTCTCTTACGGTATACAGATGCATTGGATTGGTTACAATCCAGCTTGCAGGTAAAGGATTTTCCTCTGGCAAATCTTACCATTGAGGATCGTGTCTAGTTTGCCTAGGAGACAATTTGGCGAAGGTTAAAATTTTAAACAGAAAATATTTTATAACTTAAGTTTCAATTCCAGAAGAGTGTAAGGCGTTCTTCATGCTACGCTACAGTTCTCCTCAAATCATCAGGAGTGGAGCGAAATCTGAATAGCAAATATTACTTTTGACTGTACATATAATCACCAAAGTATTGGAATTTAAGTTTAGCTATTGAAATAATTAAACTCTTACCATAGGAATGCATATAAATTTATGAATCAAAATTCATTCCTCCCAAAGACGAAGTTGCAAATTACAAGTACATATATACATCCTCAACGACGGAATTGATCTAATGCCTGTGTAACATCAAATCGCAGATTTTATGCAGTGAATGATGTGAATACAGTATGATTTGAAGTTAGGGCATAAATTTGAATACCAAACGGTTGATTCCTCACTCGAAATAGCTAATACTGATTCAACTCAATACATATGAAACTTTGAATTAGTAAATTTGTGACCTTAATAAAATTTTAGAACATATCTAAAGTCAATATCTACATGTATATTGCTATAATTTTTGCAATTTAAAAGGCATAACTTCCCAAAATAATTTTCTTATGACATACAAATGCATTGGATTGGTTACAATCCATCTTGCAGGTAAAGGGTTTTCTTCTGGCAGACCTTAACGTTCAGGACCGTGTCTAGTTTGCCTAGGAGACAATTTGGCGACAATTAAAATTTTAAGCACAATATATTTTATAACTTAAGTTTCAATTGCAAAAGAATGTAAGGCGTTCTTCATGCTATGCTAGAGTTCTCCTCAAATCATCAGGAGTGGAGCGAAAACTGAATAGCAAATATTACTTTTGACTGTACATATACTCACCAAAGAATTGGAAGTTAAGTTTAACTATAGAAATAATTAAACTCTTACCTTAGAAATACATATAAATTTCTGAATCAAAATTTATTCCTGGCAAAGACGAAGTTGCAAATTACAAGTACATATGTTCATCCTCAACGACAGAATTGATCTAATGCCTGTGTAACATCAAATCGCAGATTTTATGCAGTGAATGATGTGAATACCGTATGATTTGAAGTTAGGGCGTAAATTTGAATACCAAATGGTTACTTCCTCGATCGAAATAGCTAATACTGATTCAACACAATAAATATGAAACTTTGAATTAGTGACCTTGATAAAATTTTAGAATATATCTAAAGTCAATATCTACATGTATATTGCTATAAATTTTGCCATTTAAAAGGCATAACTTCCCAAAATAATTTTCTTATTGCATACAAATGCATTAGATTGGTTACAATCATCTAGCAGGTAAAGGATTTTTTTCTGGCACACCTTAACGTTGAGGATCACGTCGTTTTTGCCTAGGAGACAATTTGGAGACAATTAAAATTTTAAGCAGAAAATATTTTATAACTTAAGTTTCGATTCCAGACGAGTGTAAGGCTTTTTTCATGCTACGCTTGAGTTCTCTTCAAATCATCAGGAGTGGAGCGGAAACTGAATAGCAAATATAACTTTTGACTGTACATATACTCACCAATGTGTTGGAAGGTAAGTTTATCTATAGAAATAATTAAACTCTTACCTTAGGAATACATATAAATTTCTGAATCAAAATTTATTCCTAGCAAAGACGAAGTTGCAAATTACAAGTACATATGTACATCTAATGTCTATGTTACATCAAATCTCAGATTTTATGCAGTGAATGATGTGAATACCTTAGGATTTGAAGTTAGGGAGTGGATTTGAATACCAAATGGTTGCTTCCTCGATCGAAATAGCTAATACTGATTCAACACAATAAATATGAAACTTTGAGTTAGTGACCTCGATAAAATTTTAGAATATATCTAAAGTCAATATCTACATGTACATTGCTATAAAGTTTGCATTTTAAAAGGCATAACTTCCCAAAGTAATTTTCTTTTGGCATACAAATGCATTAGGTTGGTTACAATCATCTTGCAGGTAAAGGATTTTCTTCTAGCAAACCTTGACGTTGAGGATCATGTCTAGTTTGCCTAGGAGACAATTTGGCGACAGTGAAAATTTTAAAAGGAAAATATTTTATAACTTAAACTTCAATTGCAGACGAGTGTAAGGCTTTTTCCATGCTATTATGGAGACCCCTGCTATGGCTTGACGAAGCTAAAAGAAGTATCCGCAGGGATCACAACGTATATAAACATACTCAGAAGGGATTCACACTGTGAAGTTAAATAAAACAACTAGTTCTAGACACCGGCATTTATTTAAGATAGTATAATGAAAACAATAAATAAACATCATCATTAACAAACATTAGCACACTGACTCTTATAGGCAGACAACATATACAGATATTTGCATATTTACAAAGATGATGTGTGACCACAAATAAAACTATGATAAATATAAAACTTTACAAATATCAATAAAGCATGAATGAATTCATGTTACAATAGGTGAAAACACATTACAATAAATTATATACAAAAAACTTTACAAAGACTAATATATACAAGACATATTTACGAAAACTGAAGATTACGCCAACGGCCTTAATCAGAAATGATGCGTATGACGTCAATCTTCGGCAAATTGCGTAATCACCCCACTATGCTAGAGTTCTCCTCAAATCATCAGGCTTGGTATATTTGGTCCTGATTCCAGAATTCTCTCCCAAAAGCTACACTTTTCATTAAATTGCATCTAAACGTCTGAAGAAACAGAAAAAAGTAAAGATATGGAATGACATATATATCTAATACAATGACAAACTAGTATATCTGTTGAGTAATTCAAAAATTTATTGTAAAAGTTCCGAAATAAAATGCACGGAAATTTTTAAGCGAGTGGTATTTCTCTCTTTCTAACTAGTTAAAAGTTTTCCATATACTCTAAGCTTAAAATGTTTATGTTTTCAGTCTAAGAGCATTTATTTTAATTATTTTTCCTTAAGCATTAATGTGGCAAACATTTTACGAGAACTAAATCAATTATAAGTCTATTAAAATGTAATATAAGTAATTCTAGACTCTGTTCCTCAGTCTTTCTATAAAATAGTTATAAATTATATAATATGAAAGCATATACTGTAAAACATTTAAGTCTGGTTTTATCTGCAGACAAGTTTTAAAGAAAACAAAAGAATTATTCCTTTGTCCATTCATCAAATACTTGGGTATTTTCTGTTTGAAAACATCGAATTAAAGCAGGATAAGATGGTACCGCACTTTTTTTTCTTCTGATGTCCTCACACCTGCTCACCAAGAATAAAAGAAGTCCCAATTTCCGTTTTAAGTTAAACGCTGATCAAATACTTTTAAAAGGAAGGGAGAATTTATTGTCGACAAGGATAGCAAAAGAATATTTACAGTTAGTTTCTGGAAACTTTGTTCGCAGAGTTTTATATAGGCTTGAATTGTTTTCATCGTTTTGTAGAAGGTGAGCATTAAATTTACCTGTGCACAACAGTTATAATAATTACATTAAAGCACCGTTACTCATTTATATGTTGTTTACATTTTTACCTCACTCCCGATGCATTCGCAACCATTGTAATGATACAGTATTTTCTCTGTATGATGCAAAGAACACATAATTTTGGTTTAGTGACAATTTGCACTTTTCTACAAGTTTTCCATAACATAATTTTTAATTTATTTTTATGCAAAACTCTACTGAAGAAATATTTAATGAACAGTAAAGAACCGTTACTCATTAATGTGAACCACGGTAGCTCAGTCAGCAAAAGCAACTCTCTTGTAACTGGAGGGTTGCGGGTTCTGAACCCGAGCCGACCTGAGATCCTCTGTATACGTTAAAGATGACTGGGGTATGTAAAATACTGTTACAAATTTGTTAGTGAACCTTGCATTTAACATGGGACTCTATGGGTATCTCGCCAAATTGGCTAGATATCGGTTCGTTGGCAACAGTTTTGGCAACATATTTTTGTCGCCAAGTTCGTCGCCAAACATCGCCAAGTGTCGTCAAATGTTGCCAAATGTGGCGATATGTGATAACTTCCGGTTCCGTTTTCTGGAATATTCCAGCAGTTTCTTCGGGCCTATATCAGACAGGCTGAGTCCCAAACGAGAAGAATCGTTAAGTAGATTTCTCGGGGTACAGAGTACGCACGGTGTGTTGTGTTTTATCAGTGCTTCCGTTTTGTTTTATGCGGAAAAAGGTGCGGGAGCCCACGGCATTCTGCTCGAGTTGTTTCGCGATGATTTTGTTTGATGACTTTATGGCATTGTATTTTCCAACTGACTGCCAATAAATAATTGTTTTCGTGCTGTCTTACTTAAAGTTCATTCAATCCTCGAACCCAGCTTTGAAGTTTGTAACAATATGTTCGTGGTCACAATGTTCTCCAAGTTCTCAATCAATACTTCCAGAGTTGTCAGGGCAAGCCTGTGGTCTTCTGCTTGGTCCCTACTTCAAAATTATAAGGATCCACTTGAGCAAAAAGTCGTACTTTCACCCTTGAGTTGCGCGTTTAAACGAAAGGCGCACCAATTTGATTGCCACAAGCAAAAGGGATGATTCATTTTATTTTGTAAGTATGGTAACTGTCATGGAGCAATGTATGTTAACCATTTGAAGAATTATACATCTATCATAGGTGTAAAACTATCAAAGTGAATTTCTCAAACTATTTCTAATATGTAACTTTATTGAACTAAATCTTGTTTTAAATTCTCTCTGTTAACCATTTTGTCTCTTGTTTGTTTATCATTTTAAAATATTTCTACCTTAAAAATATTTAGTGATATGGGCCAATTTTCCACTTCTTTAAATGATTTAAATGAATTAAACATATAAACATATACGAGTATAAACCTATATATCTACTTTAATGTACCTAATAAAAAAATATAAAAAATACTATTCTTGATTAAGTCATCAAGCGATTCTGTGCACATATGATATTGTTCAATGAAATCTGTTTATGATGATGAGCATCTGCTATTTCCAAAGATGCCCTTCTTTATTTTAGTTTCAATTGTCAAGCTATATAATTCTAAACGAATAGAAATATTTAATATTCGGAGAAATAAAAAATATTATTACACTGCTGATTTATCTTCTAAAGTGTGATTACAAAATCTTAATCTTTCCTAACACTGCGTCTCGGGAAGAAAAGTAATACTGCTGCTCTGTTAAATAATCCTGTGATAAACGTAATCTTAATAAAAGTTTCTATGGTATAAATATTTATGAAAGTATCGCTCAAACGAGGATTTTCTACCAGCTTTGCAAGATTTAATACAGTCACTTTATGCATGTAGTAAAAAAAATGAATTATTGTAATTTTAACCAAATGTTTACTCCTTTTTGGTTTATTTTAAGAGCACTTAGACTACGTTTTATTGCCCTAACTTAATTCCACTTTAATGTACAAATAAAAACAGATAGGCAGCTTGTTTTTTAAAACTGTATTTAAGTAGACTTATACGATCTTAGAATATAAAACTAATCACTTAACTACCGTTTTAAAGCTTTTAAATGTGAGGAAAATAGTTAAAATTTACAATTTTCAAGAAAACCTTGTAACTTCTTAACGGAAAATTACCTTTCATTAGCATAAATTAAAAGAGATAAATAAAAGCGTCCGAAGAAAGTTAGAAAAGTTTTAAAGAGCTTGATAACTTTGAACTGATGCAAAACTTGACCTTATTTGCAATCTTCTATAGCAAAAAAAGAATATTTATTTGACTAAATGGGAATTTTTATAAATTCTAGAGCTCTCTTTTTTTACTGCATTCGTTTCTTTAATAAACCCTCTATTGTGATGAGGCAATTTAGATCAGTAATATAATTGAATCATTCATACAAGAAGTAAAATGCTCTGGATCTAAATCTAACCTCATCACATCTTTTCTAAAGGACAGAGGACCATAAAATTATATTCAACGGATACTGTGGTCTTGTACGGTAGTCTCGGGTGGGGTTCTGATCCCAGTCTCAGATTAGAATCCCGTCTTCGTACTTGACACTAAATAAGAATGTACCTTTGTGGAGTTATTTATGAGTCCCTAAGGGTCAGTGCCCAATTTGAAGGGGCAAGGTTTTCCACGTTGGAGGTCTCAAGGCGGGGTTAAGCAGACCAATTAGATTTTTACAACTATCCCGACTGGACGATAAGAAGGAAGAGGGGACAAATATGAAATTAATAAAGTAAGAAAAATCTAAAAAAGAAAAAACTTCTTCTGGAATCCAGTCGAGGAGACAAGTCCGACGGAACGTGTACGGGATTGGTATGGTTTGGTACGGTCTACTTTTTGCAATGAGACCGGGACCTACAGTTTAAAGCTGATCCTGAACGGCTACTAACATCCATTCCACAGTGGGATTCGAACCCATGAACTCAAGTACCGAAGGCCAGCACCCTAACCATTCGGTCATCGTTCGACAACGTGTTCGAGAGTCGAGTAGAGGAGACAAGTCCAACGGGAGGTGTTTGAGAGTGAAATTGAATCAAGGAGAGCAGAGAGGTCAGAAGCCGGAGGAGACGACTGTGACAGTGAGACTTGGGGAGTCCAAGGAGAATAGCCTTGAGTTCGACAGAGACTCAGGAAACATTCAGAACATCTAGCGACTACCAGTGTTCCTGTATCAAATATTACGGCCGCACCCCAAACACTCAGATGGAAGCTCCTGACCAGACCGACGGAAGATCCATACAAACCCAACCTTGATCAGCCCTCAACTAGTAGTGTTCCGAGCACACCATATTAACTCACAAAGGTACTCCCTTTTACATATATTTGAAATTGAGATTAGGTCCTCTCTCTTATATTTACATATTTACTTAAGTGACGAAAAATTATTGTCAGGACTAAATTAGAGTGGCACCTAATTTGAAGGTGTTGATAAATTAAATTTTATGAAGATAGAATCAGATTGTGTGTACATAGATGTATATATATCATTATAATAAATTTACTTTTTTTATTTTTAAGCTGGTTTCAGATGCTTTTAATTTAGCTTTTAGTTTATTTTCATATTTTATGTCTGTAGTTTCTCAGAACCTGTGGTTGAATTTAGTACTAAAATATTTTTACACAACGCAACCAAAATAAATACTACTACACATTTGATCACATGTTAATACCCAAATATTAAACGAGAACTACACAACATCTTTATCTATCTGTCAAATGTTATAAAATTGTAATTTTTCACTAATTTTCAAATCTCTGATAGAAGTAAAATTTTGCACACTAATTTTTATTCGATATCAAGAATAAATCACTAAAAGTTCGCATTTAGAGAGAAATATTATATATATTTACAATTTAGCTAAAAAGAAATCAACTGTAATTAGTGGCACTACCGATTGTTGTACTTTTAAACTTAGTTAAAAGATTTATTCAATTATACAAGCTGAACGACGACCTAATGGTGTGCTCTTCAGTACTGAAGTTCGCAGGTGCGAATCCCGCTGATGGCATGGATGTTCATAGCCGTTCGAAATCGGCTTTAATCCCTTAAAGCACATTTTTTTTAAAAAGCCGGCCAAAAATTTAAATTATTTAATGTAAAAATCACAATTTAGAACATTTATTACCAAAAAAATTACACAAAAATAATCAAAATTTGAGTATATTATATATTTATACAATTGTTATGATTTCTAATTTTTACAATATATTGTCCAAAGAGTATAGTGTCCAATTGGTAGGCAATCTAAGAATTGACAGTATGATGTGTCATCCCTTGATGCGTAGGTATCAAATATGAAACCCTTATGTTTCATATCTCAAGAATAAAGTATATAAAGTGACGCCTCGAGTCAAGGATGTCTTTACAACCAGAGCTTAGTAATAAAATAGTTAACAATTATATTTTATTTTACATTATATTTTAGTAAAATATATATTGAAAAATGAGCGAATCAGAATCTGAATATGAATACGCTGTCGGAAAGCGGCTCACAAGGAAGAGATAAGTCGTAAGTGATAAGTAGAAAAAAATATATATTTTATACTTGAATAAGTAAGTGTTATAGCTTACAATCCCATGTAAATGATAAATATCAATAAAACGATTGTTTTTTTCTTTCACATTGTTATTTTCAATTCTTGATTGCATTCGAGTGTGAAAAATTATAGCAACATAAAGTACAACGCCGCTCGAATTATCTCGAGTGTGCACAGTTTGGCCAGTTTAGCGTGCTCGAGTGAACTTGAGCGTACACGTTAAGGGGTTAAACTAGTAGGTTCCGATCTTATTAGCTCTTGTGTAGCAAAGCAGTAGTGTTCCAAACCAAACCAAATAAATTATACTGTTGTGTGATTGAAAATTTAATTGCAATATTCCTCAAGAAACTAGCCAAGCGATGTCCGAATGGTTAGGACAATTGAACATTGTACCGGGCCCATATGGCCGTGAGGCTCTCCAGGCATCTCCCGGTGGTGATGGGCAGATCGCGAGTATTGGACGACCCCACAACGCCGTTCTCCCTTGAAGTACCCGAAACGCACCCGTCGAGCTGCAGGTGCCATCCACGAGTGAACGCAGTAGACGCACTGAAGGGAGAATTATGAAGACTACAGGAATGGTTAGGGAGCTGATCTTCCGTACCGGAGTTCATGGGTTTGAATCCCACTGTGGTACAAATGTTCGTAGCGTTTCAGAATCGGTTTTAAGCAGTAAGACCCGATGTCATTAGCTTTGTATTACATAAAGTAGGCCGTAGTTCTCCAAACCAAATCAAAAATCAAATCAAATCGTGTAAGACTGAAAAGAGAAAAAAAAAGTAAAAAAAGTGAAATGTCAAAAATACGTTTTCGTTTAAAAGCAAACTATAAAGATTCAAATAACTTGCTTTCTAGTTACCCGGGTCGATTAAAAAATTTTATTTCTAAAATTAAAAGCTTGAGGTGTTCAATAATATATATATATGTAATACATTATGGGTACTCCATGCTTCATATTTCGTCATATAAATTTGAGTGATCTGGAACAGAGAAAAAAAAACTATTTTTAACTTCATAGTTCGTTTTTAAATGAAAGCATATTTTCAATGATTATTTTTCACTTATTTGACTTTGAGATAACAAAAGTTTTCTATTTTAACAGAAAACTTTTAGAATATCCAAATTCCGATAAATGACAACGTTACACATCTATTTTAATGGTACAACATCTTAAATTTAAATTACTAACTCATTTGTTTAAAATTAAATTAGAAAATGGGACAAAATAAAAGACAAACCACAATAAAACCTAACTTAGTTTCAGAATTTTTAAAATTTTTCTGATAAATTTAGCTGTAAGAAAACTTCTTAATGCTGAAATTGCCCATTTGTCCATCATTATATGAGACATTATGCTACTTTATCATCAACTAAAATAATTATGTATACTCCTAGGAAAAATTGAAGTGACCATCTTATGGCTTTCTTGCACATATGTTAGATTATATACATTTTTTTTATTTGGTTGCACGAGGTGTCATCAAAATTATCAATTGCACAATCCCTTAGAAATTTAAAGTTTATTTCCTTTTTTAAGGTAACGATATTGTCTAAGTAGAAATTAAATAGTGTCATCTGGCGGTGACCGGCAGTATTAATAGAATTATACGGATAAATTTCTTCGTTATGTTGATATTTCTTTCCAAACAGAAATTTTCGCTAGTACAATAACAACTTTACTCCACACCAAGAAAAAATAAAACAGAAAATTTCAAAATTATTCTCTGCAAATAATATACTTTTATTTAATTTTAATGCATTTTAAAAATGTTGCTTAAACATTGTAAAAAGCATTGTTTCGACTACATGTGGAACCATCGATACTTTTCAGTTATATTACTGCAGAGCTGAAATACTGCAATTTGACAAAGACAAATATCGTTAATATAAGTTATATGGAGATTTTCTGTTGTACAGAGTACTGATTACAGTAAAAAAATAGAGATTTTCAACTGTATGTTACAACAGTACTAAGCACAAATTTTCAACATACTATGGCTGATTGTGGTGATTGTTTTTGAGCTATATGAGACACATATGGACAAAATGGATACATAAAGTTTCAAAGTGATGTTCCATTGTACGTACGTACAGACATAACCCCGCAACTATTCAAAATTCATCAGACATAGTCAAAATCTGTATTTTCATTCAAAATCTGAATACCGAAATTTTACAGTACTTCCTCTACTTTACAAAAAAGTAAAAATTCAAATTGTTAGGAGTATTTTAATAACTTATAAGAATAAATACATTTAATATATTTCAAAATACGTTCCAGTGCATGTACAAGAAATTCCATGTAAAAATTCCAACAGATGTTTATAGAATCATGCATCCTAATTCGAAATATGTTTTCATTCCATATAATGAAACTGACATATACACCAATAGTTATAGCAATTTAAGCAAAGTCATAGGAATTACATAGATAAAATGTTGCATTGGAAATTCGTATGATTTTTCTTGAAAATTCAAAAATAAGTTTGATATAACGGATTATACTTTTCAACTGACAACACACTTTTTTTATTTCGTGTATAAGATGTATCTAAAGATTGAATAGGAGAATATAAAGCTTAAATCCTAATTAAAAATACTTTTATTGGAAAATAATTGTTTCTAAAGCTGTAAAGAGTAGAGAAATTTGATTTAATAAAATCATGTGAAAATTTTACCTATTTGTTAGAAAGATGATTGATTACTCAGTTTATGTCGGGAGATAATTGAAACTCACATCGCAAAAAGTTGAACATATACTTTTCACAACTGGAACCCCACGGATTAACGAAATATTTTCAAGTTTTTTTCATTACAAACAGCTTTGAGATCTAACATCAGAATATTATTTTTTAATATCTACTAGATTAGAGTTTTCCAACTTGTGATACACTGACCGTATGTGGCAAAATCTTTTTGAAAAAAAAAATTCATAAATCCGTAGCTTTTTCTTTGATTTATTCATTAAAAATCAGTACAGAACTTGACTTTCAAATTCGCCCTTGCTTTACCTTCTGAGATGAGCTTTAACAGAGCTACTAATGGACATCAATTTATTGGTTGATGCAGTTGTCCATCCACAATAATCCCACTAAATTGAACATTTTATAATTTTATTTGGATTGCATTATTAATTTGAGTTCATCTTTAGGTAATTTTTTTCCATTTTGCCATGTAGTATTAATATTAATTCAAATTATCTGATGCTGTTAAGTGATCGTCTTCAAAATTCAATATTTTTGGAGGATTAATAGTTTTATGTTTATTTTTAATTTCATTGTTTGATGTGGTTTTAAATCAGTAGCTTTTTTATATATTCATTAAAAGTCAGCATAAAACTCAACTTGCAAATTCACTCTTGCTTTATCTTTCGAGATTAGCATTAACAGAGCTGCTGTTGAACGTCATTTTATTGGTTGACACAGCAGTTCATTTAAAATAATCTCACTGGAATAAATATTTTTAAATTTTATTTGGTCTACATTATTAATTTTAGTTCGTCTTTAGCCCCGTTTACATGTGCCAGTAAAGTTACCTTCATTTTACCGGGTAAAAGGGATTAATTATGCTTGGAGGGTCGGTAAACCAGTTTACATGAGCAAATATTTCAACCCCCTTTTTCGCCGGAATTTTCAGGAGTTACTTGATCATACTGAAGTACTATTCCATAATTTCGTGCATAGTGCTCTTGTTACTTAATACGAAATGCAACATCTGTGTTTCTTTTTACTATTTTTCATGAATCACATGAAAAGTTCACGTAATTATCATGAAAACATTAGAAGCAGAAGAGTTAGAAATTAGTGAAGAAATTAATTCGTTCCGTTAGCCATGGCATTATCAGTTGCAATTGCCTTTAACAAAATTTTTCAATTGCATATTTTATTAGCATACATTTTAAAATCTAGACCAGCAAACGCAAAGTACCATGAGAAAGGAAATTAAACTGTGCATAGCATTAAAAGTGCTCAATATATTCTCCTTCATTTTCCACAATATACTGTAATTGCAGAACCGTATTTTCAGCAGAGTTGACCGGAATGATTCTGCCGGAATATCAAGAACATAGTGCCGAATGCTGTCCTTCAGATCTGGCACAGATGACGATTTGACGGTAGATCTTGTCCTTCGAGAGACTCTCCAACCAAAAGTCTCAGGGGTTTTAGATCTGGCGAACGATCATCTTACGTAAGGCCAGTGCACACATTGGACCTCCTCTTACCCGCTTCATATGACCGAATTCTGTTAGAACTGCAACGGAGTTCTACTGGTTCTGGTAGAACAATTTTACCAGTAGAGCTTTTTCTTGCAACAAAAGCATGATGTGCAGATAAGAAACTAATGCTCGGCTTAACTTGAGGGAACTAAATAAATACTATATGTGTTACAGTGCCACTTATAGGTGAATTTTTGTACTAAAACTTTTTATGTAATAAATGTCTTGCACATCATTGGAATTATCTGTAGTTCCAACTGTATCTTATTTGGACAAACAGAACTTATCCTAGAATCCTACAAAGTGGGGAACTTATTTCTTGCTAACCCTGCATAAAAATTAGAACTAGGACAGCAGATGGTTTTTGTATAAGCAGCTACTTGTTAATATTAATTAAAATAAAATAACACTATTGAATGATCATCTTCAAAATTTAGCTCAAAATCTAGAGTATAATAGTTTTTTATTTTTAATTTCCCTCATTTATACAATTGTAAAATTATCAGCGTTATTAGAGCTTTATTTATTTTACTTAAACTTTAAAAAAGCACCTTTTCAGTTTTTGATTTCCTACTTTTACATGTTTATACTTGCATTTTATATGTACAAGTAGTCTTGAGATCAGAAATGTATCTTATAACACAGAATTTCCAACTGGATACCTGTGTAAAGGCAAAAATCCAGATCAACCAAGCGTTTCAACAGAGTCCTACACAGCTACCCTCCTTGGTCACCTGACAAGACCTATGTACTTCACCCTATGTGACTTTGAGGAAACTAAATAAATACCATATATGTTACAGTCTCATCTATAGGCGGATTTTTTGTACTAAAACTTTTTCTGTAATACGGTTTATGTTTAGTCCTACACATCTACCCTCCTTGGTCACCTGACATCTTTTCATCCTATGTGACTGAGGAAACTAAATAAATACCATATGTGTTACCTATAAGCGGATTTTTGTACAAAAACTTTTTATGTTATACGTTTTATGTTTAGTCCTACACAGCTACTCTCCTTGGTCACCTGACATCTTTTCACCCTATGTGACTTTGGGAAAACTAAATAAATACCATATATGTTACAGTCTCATCTATAGGCGGATTTTTTGTACTAAAACTTTTTCTGTAATACGGTTTATGTTTAGTCCTACACATCTACCCTCCTTGATCACCTGACTTCTTTTCTCCTATGTGTTTGAGGAAACTAAATAAATACCATATGTGTTACAACACACCCCCCCCCCCCCCCCCCCCCCCCCCCCCCCACCCCCCCCCCCCCCCCCCCCCCCCCCCCCCCCCCCAAAAAAAAAATTCTCATCTATAGGCGGATTTTTTGTACTAAAACTTTTTCTGTAATACGGTTTATGTTTAGTCCTACACATCTACCCTCCTTGATCACCTGACTTCTTTTCTCCTATGTGTTTGAGGAAACTAAATAAATACCGTGTGTGTTACAGTTACCTGATTTTGTGTTCATACTACCTTTGTCTACAAGTTTGTCCAAACTTAAACAACGTACTTGTAAAGCTTTATAAACAGTTAATAGTGAAATATCTCAACGTGTTTGGCAAGAAATAGCATACCTCAATGATATTATTCGGGTTGTTACAGGAAGTCACATTGAGTATTATGATCCAAAAGTTAACTGTTTTTTCTTACAATAACATGTATATATACAATTTCATGTTAGTAGTTATTGATAACATGAAAATTTTTTATTATTTGTGGATAATGTGAAAATAGTTTGTAATCAGTTGATTTTTTCTTATAATTACAAATAAGTCATACTGAGCATTGGAAAAGAATATTTAACTGTTTTTCCTTACAATAACATATATATAACTTCCTGTTAGCATTTATGGATAATATGGAACTTTGTAATTAGTTTATTTTTTCTGATAATTTTGAAATATAATATTTTATAGTGATTCATCCTGATTATAATAGAAATATCTTCTCAATAAGCAAATTCATATGCAAGACTACAAAACTCAAAATCATGGAATTCAATCACGAAATTAGCTTGCAGCCAAGTAAAATGATCACAGTGTTTTACAATACATATAACTAATATTTTAATATTACATCTTTTAATTAAATTTCCACCTTTGAAAATGCTCACAGTTATTTTTATTACTACAGAAAACTTCTATTCAAGCATGAGATATAATCTGGCCGTAATTTTAAATTATTCGTTCATTAGAAAATAGCCTTTAAAGGACTGATAGAAATGAATGGCCAATTATAAAAATAATCATCTGAATGATAATACCCCAGAACTACATTAAAACTTTTCACGAATCCTCATTTTTCTATCCCTTCTCTCCAAAATCTTACCGTTAAGAACTTTTTTTACCTCATTTGTACGCTTATTAACTGAATAGTATCTAACGACCAGTATTGGCTATCGATATTGGATATCTAACATTAGCTAGATTCTCAGAACTTGTGTTTCTCTTTTGAGACCACAGATTGCTATCTTTCAGTGCAGTTGGGAGAATAAGTACTGAAGAGTGAAATTGACGATTTGCCGTATATTTCATATGGAACAATAAAATTTGTTAGAAGGTTCATGACTAAAACTTTATGCTTTGAAAATATATTCTTTTCCTTTAAATTTAGAATTTTTAAAGTATATTAATTGATATACCGGAGCTCTCATCAGTTTGAAAATAGTTTTAAAATTTAAGAGAAAGATCGAAGGTGTTCTGTATTTGAAACAAATTTAAAAAAAAGTTTTTTTTGGGGGTGGGGGGTAGAGGAAGAAGTATTCGATGTGAAAACTATTTAACTTCCCTGTAGGACAGTTATACACAATTTTTCTAGCACTTCATTTAAGCTTATTTTATTTTAAAATATTTCGTATTATTCTGTTAATTATTTTTAAGCAAAATATTTTTATAAATTTTAATATCAATTATTGAGTTACTCCAATGTTTTGGGAACAGTCTCTTAATTATGCTAAAATGGAGCAAACCTTTCTTTTAGTAAAATTCTTACATAAAAGTACAAAAAGCGTACTTATTTTTTGCAAAGATCGATTCAAAGGCTAAATCAGACCCTGCTGGGGCATAACGTATGTAAAGCGAAGGTTCTATAAATTAGCTATACCCCCGTAAAAATAAATACTTTAGTGATATAAAATGTTTGTAAACATATTCCTGCCTGCAAGAAAGCGAGCGTAGTTTTAAACTGATTTATGATGTAGCCACGATTCAATCTCTTTTTATAAACAAAAGCTTAAGTTAAATTTTCATACAACTTCTTCCACGAGAAAAACGTTTTCAGTTTTTACAAATGGTTGAACTACTTGTAAATTTAACGGATACCCGGTTTTTGATATGTAAAAAAGATGTTAGTTGTAAATACAAAATGATTAACCCACACTGGACTATTATGTTGCACAAACCATGGCAGTATTCGATTCACCTATGGTGGGGGGGGGTGACGTCTGTGTCTCAGAGAATTAGTGCTGTAACATAAATCTGACAATCACAGGGAACGAAACGTAAATATTTTTAATTTTAAACAATGTCAGCCTATGTGCATAGTAATAAAGGAGATTATATCGTCTAACTTTCCTTGAGCTGAATATTTGAAAAATAAATATCAATTAATAGAAATAAAATTATTTTTTCAAAATGGGGTTTAACGAGCAAGTATCCACCGTCCTGTGTAAAAGTCAGCACTCCGTCTCATAATGCGGAGCTTTCTACAGCTCTGGTGCAATTGTAGGTGCTGCCATCAAAAGATTAAAAACAGAAGACAAAAAATACTTTAAAATTTTGAATTTGAATCATGTCCGCAATATCAAACGAAAGGAGATGATCACAAAAATATAGTTTTAATAAAGTTATAAAAAAAAACAAATTCTAAGTAAAGATAGTTTTAAACATTTTTAGATTAGTTAATCAAACTTTTAAAGTACCAAGGGAAATTAATATAAAACATCTTATATATTTTCACGAAGTTTTAAAAATATAATTACTAAACTTATTACGTGATAATCTTTCTCGTGTTTCTAAAAATGTTATTTTTTCTGGCTTTAGGTGCACTTTTAAATACGTGTTTAAGGCTTTCCAGTCTACACAATTGTTAAAATAACCTGTTTCTATAATGTTCTATTTTATGTATTTTCGTACCTGATTTAATTCTACCGCTTTAGAGAAGGCGAATATATAATTTAACAACCAGTACTGAAAGGTATTTTAAAATATTTAAAGATTAATATATTTCACTTTTAAAACACCACCTCTAATATGAAAAATTAACACTTTCTTGTTAAAAGACAGAACTTCTCATAAATTTTGTATAAATCTCAAAGATTTTTATGAAGCTTAAAGATATGAATACTAAACATATAGTCATATTATATAAACATTTTCATTTTTTTCATTTTTACTTAAAATGTATTTTTTCTGGCTAAAGGTTCACTTTTTAAGTAAATATTAAGTTTAGAGATTCCCAATGTGTAGAATTACTAAATTAATTCGTTAACAACTTTACACCCAGTGTATGAAATATTTAAAATACAAATAAACCACCTGTAATACGAAAATTCAAAATGTTACTAGTTATAAGATAGTGCCTTTCATAAATGCTAATTATATCGTAGTCATTTGAAGTCATTAAAACTTTTTATCATCACGAAAGTCATTTTTAAGCTGATTGATTCTTTGGAGCTTTTAAACAGCTAATGCAATCTTTCCTTATTCTCTTCCTGAAAACCAAAGAAATCCTTCCTTCATTTTATGGGAAACTAAATAATAAAAATAGAGTAAATGTATTAAGCTACAAGTTACGATGTCTAGAGTCATAAAATTTCTCATGTATTAATGAATAGTTGTTAAAAAGATAAATCTTATTTTCTAGACATATTTTCGACTGGTTACGTTAGAATACTTTTAATTCAACTTGTTAAAATTCTGTCTAAATTAACCCTTTGACAATTTCATTTTTTTTTCAGAATTCGGTCAAAAAAATGTCACATTTTTTATTGCAATTTTTTGTTCATTTTACATTTTTAAGTAAAGATATATATTTAAAATTAATATTTCAAATATTTTTAAGCCTTTATTACAATTTTTTTTATGAAAGCATCATAGAACTCTGAAGTTCACCTTTAGTCTCATCGATATTCAAGTTAATTTTTGGGATTCCAGTGAAAGCAAATCTAGGTGACGTATCCGAAGGATTATCACAATTAATTTCAAAAAATTGTCTTGCTTGACTGATTCCATCTGTATTACTATCAGAGTCACTACTATCCAGGTCATCTAGTAAACTTTCGCTACTATCATTTACAGATAATTCAGTTTCTGATTCCAAGTCACAGTTTGAATCACAAGAAATTAGCTCCATACGCTCTGAATTATCCATTATTTAAAAGTAAAAATATATTATTCAACTCTTACATCAATAAAATTATCAGGCGGTTAGTAAAATATAACCAGAAAGCTATACACTGAAAGATAACAATTCGTCTTCTTATACAAAACATGCGAAAAAACCCGCGCTTTTGAACCAATCAGAGTAGAAAATACAATAAACTGCAAACCATTATTTACTGGACGAATAAATTACTATACGAATAATTTGTTACTAAAACTGGAAAAAATACGGCCGAAACAGTGCAAGCGATTACTGGTAAGCTTTACTTGATTTGCCCGTACGTCGTACGAGCAAATCAGTAAAAGCCTGAAAGCTGTACCCGTACTGCATACGGGTGATTTGCATTTGTTAACACTCTATTTTCTATAACACAGCGCCAAATATTTTCCTAGTGGTGACTTTTGGAACTAATTTTTTTTTCGCTTAATCTTTCGTCCCTCGTCTTGTTTAATCTTCCTATAAAATGTGGCATCATTCTCGCAAATAGATCGTGCTACAGAACACTGTGAGCACTGTCAGTTTAATTATGGATACCCGGTATATATATATATATGTGTGTGTGTGTGCAGGTTTAAAAATGGGAGTTAAGAATTAAGTGAGTATAATTAAAAATAGTTGGGACTCTTTAACGATAACGTAATAGGAGAAAAACACACCCTCGAGCGGAACTATACAGAGGAACTAAACAGCGTATTAGGGATGACAGTTTTGATATATTATATATATGTGTGTGTGTGTGTGTGTCAGGATTAAAAATGGGAGTTAAGAATTAAGTGAGTATAATTAAAAATAGTTGGGACTCTTTAACGATAACGTAATAGGGGAAAAACACACCCTCGAATGGAACTATACACAGTAAAGAATCTGACGCCTACGTAGACAATAGAAATTTTCTTAGGTAGCCATGCCAAAACTCACTTCTAGGAGGAATATTGGGCTTGTGTACATCCTCCATGCCTTCGGCGCAAAATGAGAATAAAAGGATATCTAAATGGCAAAGCCATGAACAGAATGATTACAATAAAGAAGTTTTTATATGCGAAATCAAATGTTTCTTCCATGCTCTAAACACTCATCTGTGTCATATATATGTAATATGGGCGAGACTCATTCAAAAGCACAACAAATTTTATTTCTGGTGAAATACATGAAATCCATACAACAGGCAAAATTTTTACTACATCGTGCACACAGACAATGTGATCCCGCAGATACACAGTTTTCAAGTAGGGAATCCTCAGGAAAAATACTACGAATAATCTCAAGCACAATTGATCACGTGATAAAAAATACCCATATTTAAAGAGATCGTGCTTACTATTGGCTAAAGAAGTACAGACAGAGCCTGAATTAAGTCTATAGCGTGTGTGGAGTGAAAAACCAGAATTACCACTCAAACCCTGAACTTACTTTATGAACAAAAGTTATTAAATTAATATTAAAATACGTAAATAAGGGATTTTAATATATATATATATATATATATATATATATATATATATATATATATATATATATATATATATACATACAGTTTTATATATTTATCGATTTATAAATGTATGTATATAAAATTCCTTCGCCAAAAAAAAAACGTTAGCAAATAAGTACACAATGCAATTATTTTTACAAAATATTCCACTATTAATACGAATTGTCAAAGGCTATGTCTGTATTATAAAGGATTGTTTATTATTCACTTCAGTCATCTGTCCCTATCCGGAAAAAAGTCCTGTTTGGAATTTAGAGCAAATAAATGAAGGGATGCAGTACAGGTCTGAGGAAAATGTCAATCTTTTATAAGCTCGAGTGCTCTTCCTATAGATTTTTTTATTTGGTCAAGTAATCCGTTTCTTGATTTTTATGTATAGGTATCATGAAATATTATTTTAAATACTATCTAAATAATAAATCATAGAGAGATGAAAAAATAAAGAATAATAAAATTTACAGAAATGTTTCACATATTCCCCAAAATTAAGGACATTTTAAAATAACAAGAAAATCGTGTCCCAGGACGAGAAATTCCCTTCAAAGTTCATTGTATGCATCTTAACCCTTTTTTACGTGATGATGTAAATTTTCATCATAACATTTAGTGAGCAGAAAACTTGTACTCAAAACAGGTGTACTGGTTGTAGCTGACAAATTTTTCCCGACTATTGCTTAATAAGGAAAGCAACTGTCAAAACATTCAAATATCACAATCATTATAGCGAGTTTGATAACATTAATCCCTTGCCTGTTTTGCATGTATACCGTACGGAAGCTGTTATTGTGCCTTCATTGATTTACCCGTACGGCTTACGGGCAATCTGATTTCTTTTTCATTCTCACTGTTTTATCAGTAACTTTTATGTTTTTAAAGTCAAATTAGTCGTATAGATGTCCAAAAGATGTTAGTTTTCGAAGTGTATTCAGTTTGGTTTAAAAGCTTTGGTTTGGCTGGCTTTCTGATCGGTTTGGCATTACCCTACGAGCTTTTAGTGTTCTTGGCTTGACTTTGCCTTGAGGGTTTAGGAGACAAACCAAAAGAGATTTTTTAGAGGCATTTCCGCATACAGACAAAAAACTAAGACTTGGAAACAAGTGCTATGTGTGTTCACTGAAGAAAAATGACAACTACAAAAGAATTAGAAAAGACTAATACCTAGTCTTTGTTCAGACTTTGGACTATGCCTCTTGCCGTCTTTCAAGATTTATCACACTAAATCTGATCTTTGAAAAAACAGGTTAAATAAATATACTTGTAGTATTTGCATTTAAAATTGTGTAGTATTTGTAAAGTATTTGTATTATTACATGCAAAACTGCAAATATAACTTCCCTTTCTCGCGTACATGAGAGAGAAAAATCATCTTCCAGGGAAAACATTTTTTATTTCCTGTAAAACATTTGTTCTATATGTTTAAAATAATTAGGAATATTATTTTAATAATATTTTCCAACTTTCATCTGTAACATGCACAAAAATATGCAATAGAAAATGTGACATTTTTGGCTTCGAATTCGTGAAGAAAATGAAACTGTTAAGGGGTTAATAACATCAATAACATCAACAATGAAATCATTGCTGAGCTCCCAGAGTATGATTTCAGGGAAACCAACAATAGTAAACGGGATCGAGCCCCGATAATTCCCTAAATTCTTTGCCAAATTCAGCTGTTTGACTAGTTTCCCGCGCCGACATTAGATGGCGCCATGATGCCCATCAGATGTCGATTGCTACTCCTCTCTTCAAGTTAGCATTTCCTCTCTATTTTTTCTCATTTTCATTCTTCTTTTCCACTATTATTATTAAAAAATAAATAATTAAATAAAAATAAAAATAGAACTCCTACCCAAAAAAAAAAAAAAAATATTAAAATTTTAAAATATTGATGTTTGCATCTATAAAAATATCTCTCTATCCTTTCTTAAACTTTCTTCTTTAATTTTAAATTCTCTTTCCCTTTTACTATTTTATTTCCAATCTAGGACCAATTGTAATTAATCTTCCATGTAATTTTTTTAACTTAATAATGAATTTCACATATAATATAAAATCCATTGCTCACTCTGAACGAAACTTCCACTCTACATAAATATCTGTCTATCCTTTCTAAAACTTTTTCTTTAATTTTAAATTCTCTTTCCCTTTTACTATTTTATTTGCTATCTAGGGTCCAATTGTATTTAACCTTCCATATAATTTTTTTTAACTTAATAATGTAATTTCCCATGTTATGTAAAATCATTTTCCTGATGCTCACTCTGAACGAAATTTCCATCTATAAAAATATCTCTCTATCCTTTCTTAAACTTTCTTCTTTAATTTTAAATTCTCTTTCCCTTTTACTATTTTATTTCCAATCTAGGACCAATTGTAATTAATCTTCCATGTAATTTTTTTAACTTAATAATGAATTTCCCATGTTATGTAAAATCATTTTCCTGATGCTCACTCTGAACGAAATTTCCATCTATAAAAATATCTCTCTATCCTTTCTTAAACTTTCTTCTTTAATTTTAAATTCTCTTTCCCTTTTACTATTTTATTTCCAATCTAGGACCAATTGTAATTAATCTTCCATGTAATTTTTTTAACTTAATAATGTAATTTCCCATGTTATGTAAAATCATTTTCCTGATGCTCAATCTGAATGAAATTTCCATCTATAAAAATATCTCTCTATCCTTTCTTAAACTTTCTTCTTTAATTTTAAATTCCCTTTCCCTTTTACTATTTCATTTGCTATCTAGGGTCCAATTGTATTTAACCTTCCATATAATTTTTTTTAACTTAATAATTAATTTTCCCTATAATGAAAAATCCATTGCACTCTCTGAACGAAACTTTCATTCAGACTCTCAAGACTCTCAAGACGGGGAATACGGCTCCAAGCTAAGGCGCCTCGATCAATCTACTACTACTCGCCCTCTCACTAAAGTAGAGCTATCTGCAACGTTGGGAACCTTTGTTTCGATGTAAGATTGTATGGACATTTAGGGCATCACTTGGTTACTAACCCCTTCAAATAGAATTTGTTTTGTTTTTGAATTTTTTTGTTTTGACTTATTTTTCAAAAACTATTATTATCGTTAATTTATAAGCATTGATATATACTCAAGAGCCAAAACATTATGATCACCTGTCAATAACGAGTTGGCCCACCTTTGGCGCGCAACACAGCTTCAACCCACCTTGGCATGGATGCCACAAGTCCTTGGTAGATGGCCGGAGACAGATTGTACCAGATGTTTAAGCAACGGTTACGCAAATCCGGGATATTGCGAATTGGTGGTTTTTGAACTCTGAGCTGCCGTCCCATGACATCCCAAATGTGTTCTATCGGATTGAGATCCGGTGAGTTTTGCGACCAGGACATTAACTGGAATTCAGCATCATGTTCCTGGAACCACTCCAACACAGTTTTAGCCTTGTGACACGGGGCGTTGTCCTGTTGAAACATTCCATTTCCAGCTGGAAAAACAGAGGCCATGTAAGGGTGCAACTGGTCCGCAATGATGTTCAGATACCCTGTAGTATTCATGGTCTGCTCTACCACAACCGCAAGTCCCAGAGATGCCCAAGAGAACGTCCCCCAAAGCATAATACTGCCACCACTGGCCTGTGTATGATCTACTGTACATTGAGGGAGCAACTGTTCGCCTGGAAGACGGCTTATCCTGACACGGTCATCGGCGGGATGAATAACAAACCGTGATTCATCTGACCAGACAACTCTCTAACACTGATCCATGGACCAGTCGCGATGTTCCCGAACCCAGCGTGGGCACAGTTGGCGATGACGCTTGGTCAGCAAAGGCACACGAGTGAGACGTTTGCTGCGTAGCTCCATATCCAATAGTGTTCGCTGAACACTGTGCTTTGATACTATTCTGTTTGGTCCTGCATTGTATTGGGTTGTCAGCTGAGCCACTGTCTGGCTCCGGTTTTGCTTCACCATGCTAGACAGTCTCCGACGACCTTTTTCTTTGATAGCGTGTGGACGTCCAACACCATATCGTCTACTGTTGGTTTCATCGTCATTTATCCACTTTGCATAAGTACTAACAACTGTAAATCGTGAACCCTCGAGTCATGCAGTTTCGGAAATACTTGTTCCGAGCCTTCGAGCCATTACAATCTGACCTCTATTAAAATCGCTTAGATCCGAAGCCTTTCCCATCGCACACAAGAAGTAAGTAAAAAAATGATTCTTCAGACTCTCCAGCAGCAGTTAAATACCGCTTCCACCTTTATCACGCGCCTTCCCCGTCATCCAGGCGAGTTCATTGCAAAATGTAGGCGTAGTCATACTGTTTTGGCTCTTGAGTGTATATATGTATGGGATACAATGTTACTCCGGCACAAACACATGTATATGTACATATGCGTATATGCATGTACAAACTCTATGTATCCAAATAACAGGGAATACTTTAAACCTTTCCCATGTTCAATTATTTGAAAATATATTTGTTAATCCTTCTTTATTTTTCTCTAAGCAAACAACAGTAGAGCTCACACTATGGTAACTTCTGTGTTTACAAGACCATCCACAAATTAAAGAGAGAAATATTATTAACAACCTGGAAACAAATTGCCAGTTTTTATAACATTTAACTGTCTGTTTGCAATGTTATTGAAATGTTGTATACTTACAAAATCCATTTCAAGTTGAAAATTAAATTTTAAAAAATTTGCTTTTACGAGAAAGAAAAATAAAAACTACTCTCTAACTGTGCCTGTTTGAAAAATATCAACATTTTAATTTTATAATATTGTATTCAATAATATCTATGAGTAAATAATAAATTTAAACAGTATATTGCTTGTCAAAAAGAGGCATATTTTCAAGCATAATATAACAGAAAAAAGTTTAAGTAGTTAAGGACGAGTTTCCTTAAAAATATTAACTAAGTACATAAATTTAACAATCGAAAAATACATTACTGAAGAGTGTTATTGTAAATCACCTACCTGTATATTTCCCCCTCAAAACTGTAATTTAAGTCCCGTTTTTAAAAGACTCAATTTATTTCGTAAAGCTTTAAAGGTTACACAGAAAACACGGTGCAGAAAAATTAATTTAGTCGTTTTCGAAATTCTTCAGCCAAGCGACGATGAAACAACAATTGTTTACAACATCAGGAATTATAAATAGCGGCCATGAACAAATGTTTCCTCCCATTCGACAGATTTATCGCAGTATTTACTGCCCCATAAAAGTCGAGGGAAGAACAGTTCCTGAGGACCTACATGATAATCTTAATGGAGCGTAATATACTTATTACCAATATACACTGAGTTGGATGAAAAATTTATCTGGCGTTATTTGACTCATAAAAATCAATGAGAAAATTTTATTTAGAAGTTTATAATGAGAGTGTCTCTTTTATACAGTGCTGTACAATAATATTTTCCAAAACATATCCCCTGTAAATTTAAACTAATGGATTTCGTGATATACTTAGTTATCTTCTTACATTTGCCTTCCTTGATTTTTAAACTGAATAAACTAAAATAGTGGATTGAATTATAAAGTTCAATTATTTTACTAGTATACTTCTTATTAAGGCATAATAATGTGAAAAGGTTTAATATCATTAAAATCATCTTACTTCAAACACAACAATTTAGGATGTAAAAAGGTGGATTTAACTAAATTGTTGACATTTTGCCTAAATATTTCTAATAAAATATAATATATTTAAGAATATCATCATACTGTAGAGGGAAAAAGACTCTTATTTATGCGAAAGGCCGTTGTTAAATAATAAGTCTAGTTTCAGGAACCATTTTTTATTCTTTGGTTAAGTTCCACAACACAGTACAAAGAAACACACCACAAGGCACAGCACAAAAAGCAACATCATCGACAAGCACACACAGAGAAAGTGAGTGGCACCATGGGAAAACTAGATGGCTCTCGTAGCGCCACCTATCATAAAAAGATAGGGCAGCAATTGTACTCGCTACAAAAAGGCGATTTCACGCAGTAGGGCACATCTTATGACAATTCTGGCTTTAGTTTCAAACGGAAGGGCAGTTTATTGTTTGTCTATTGGCTGTTATAAACATGAAAATTATTGGGAAGGACATAATAGTAGTTCGTGACTTTGCGACAAATTGCTGTATACCTAAATATTTCTTTCCTGTAACATAACATCACTGACAGTAAAATTATCGATTTATTTACATCATTAACATAGTGGAATGCATGAAATTTGCAATAAGTCATTCATTATATATATATATATATATATATATATATATATATATATATATATATATATATATATATATATATGCATACAAAAATATAAAAGGGAAGTGAAATTTCTTTGTTATTCACATTAAGTATTAGTAAAAAAAACTTTAACAAGCATTTTTTAACATTCATGTACAGAAATGTGTTGAAACTATATACATCTCAAAAAATATTTTGGTGAAAATATATTAATATTTAAAATAGTCATTAACATGTTAAGGCTTATTTCTAAGCTAAATTCTCTAATTCTTATTTCTAAAAATTCTAAACATTAATTAAAGGAGCGATTGAAACAGACTTCAGATTCGAAAATATGCTTTAAATTGGAATATAAAAAAAACAATAACAATGTTTACTGCAAATTTTATATAAAAATCATTTAAAAGAATACCTAGTTCCCTTATGTTTTTTAATTCTAATTTAAATGCTATATTCTCTTCTGAAAAGCTTTAAAGGTGTGTAGAAGTAAACGTCTCGGAAAATTAATTTAGTCGTCCACAAAATTCTTCAGACAAGCAACGGAGAAACAATTGTTTATTACACCGGGGATTATAAATAGTGGCCACGAAACTAACGTTTCCTCCCATTTGACAGAATTATCGTGGTATTTAAGATCTTACAAAATGCGTGTAAATAACTTTTTGGTTTTGTTTGGAGCGCTAGAGTCTACTCTTTTTCTACACTAGAAAAGAATTTTTTGCTTAGACTTAAATGAGGACTTTATAGGTTCACAATGTATTTAATCGATACAGATTCAATTTGATTGAAAGTTTTTTTCCTCGTGTTACTTAACATGTGTAGTTTATTGGTAACATTTAAGTAAAATAATGCATTTAACATGCAGTTGAAATCTTTCAGGATGTGAAATGTAGCTTCCTAAAAATATGACATGTGTAAATTTTAAATAAAAAGATTTATTTTGTATCTTTTACATCTTTTTATCTAGATTCATTTCCTTCAAATATAACATCTGTAAAAAAGTAAAATAAAGCATTTAATTATATCGTTAACACTTTTTTACTTGATTATATCTGTGGAGGAAGGAGGGTTTCTATGGGGATGTACGCGTCGAGCAAAACATAAAAAGGTTGGTACCTGAAAAAGAAACCCACAGAAAAGACAATAAAAAAGGTATATTTGATGATTGGGGTGGTGTATAATGAAAGTACCCGCTATGTCACTAACCCGATATTTAATATTTAAGTTGAATTTGATTTTACGCCAACTTAAGTTTAAATCTTAAAGTAACAAAAAACACAATAGGCATTAAAAAAGACGAGAAGTTACTGAATTAATTGCATTTATTAAAACAAGACGTTAAATTGAAATTATGAACATTAACAATTATAAAAAATTAAATTTAAAAAGGAAAGGAGAAAAGAAAAAAAAAATGTCACTTATAGTGACTTCGAAAACGAAAATTAGGGAGAACGCAATTCCCGGTTCCTTTTCTTTTCAGGGCTTCGGCAGTTCTCCTCTTCCTCCATCTTGTTGCTGGGACGTGAACCGCCAGTCTCAGTCTGCAAGGGAAGAGTATAGCTTGTGTTTGCTGGGATCACAGCAGAAATTGTCTTCCTCATCAACATTCCATTGGCCTGGCGGCACGGTGGAACACCGCCAAGCGCAGCACTAAAAACACGCCAATGTGTGGAGTGGAGATATGTCATATCATGAAAAGGGGGAATTTATGGAACTATTGCAAGGCAAAGATCGCCAAGGAGAACGCCAAGTGACCCTCCTGGTATGTGTGATGTCATCTGATTGAAAATCCAGAGCGCCTTATGAGATAAAAAAATTAGGTTTTCGACTCACCAACGTGATAATTAGGAGCATGGCAGGTATGCTGCAAACAGGGTATTTTAAGGGAAGCTTATAGAATTAAATAAACTAAATGGAATGAAATTAAAATTAACTAAATGGAACGTTATGACAATATCTTCCATAAAATATAATATATTAAAGTAAAATTGATTTAAATGAATGGTTAACATCTTGTTCACTAAATATTTACTGCCTAAAAGATAAAATCTGTGAAATGGTTTTAATTATATCGTTAACATCTTCTTGCCTAAATATTTCTTGGCAAAAAACTGTTGTTGTCGTTGTTGACTTATACCACCAGGTCAAACGAAGCACAATTGAGCTGGAGCCTACTCGTACTAAAGGAAAGGAATGCGTCTTTCGTTTTTTAACGAGCACCACAATTGTGAAAGTACGACTTATGCTCAAGTGGGTCCTCATAATTTTGAAGCAGGGACCAAGCAGAAGACCCATAGACTTGGCCTGCCACCCCTAGAAGTGTTGATTTAGAACTTGGAAGACATTGTGACCACGAACATATTTTACGTATCCCAGTCAGCTTTAGCGAACACGGAGGACCTTAGGCTGGCTCGGGCTCCGAACCCGCAACTCTTCAGTTACGAGAGCGTTATCTTTGCCAACTGAGATACCGTGAATATCCCTAAAAACTAACAACTTTGATAGAAAAATAATAAATTTAATTGTATCAGTAACATCTTATTAGCTAATTATTACTGTTACTATCTAAACATAAAATTTGTTAAAGTGAGATAATGAAGTAAATCATAGAATAATGAGTATACAATGAATAATAATACCAATTAGTCACTTATTTCTATTCTTTACAAAAATGTAAAAGAAGCTGTTAAATTTCTTTCCTTTTATTCTAAGTGTCATTAAAAATATTTTATTAAACGTAATTTTAGAGATATTCGGAAATCCATGGACGTTCTTGTGCAGATCATTTTTTTTAATCTCAAAAAATTATTAAAAAGGAAAAAAATATGAAACGAAATTAGGGAAGGGTGTCAAGAATATAAAAAATTTAAAACTGCTATAAAAAAAACTTTAAATAAATTTAAAACTTTAAATGTTATTTAAATGAACTCTTTAAACAGTAATTTCTGTTCAGAATGTGCTTTAAACTGGATTCTTAAATTAAAAAAAAATAAACAATTACTACTTTCTCTTTATTTTTTTAATAAATAAAAGAAATTTAACAATTTTTCTCTCAGCATTTTTTACTCTTATTTTTAAAAGCTTTGCTTTCTTCTGAAACGCTTTAGAGTTGTAAAGGAAAAAAATGTCGCTGAAAATTAATTTTGTCGTGCTCGAAATTCTTCAGCGAAGCGACGAAAAAACAATGTTTACTGCGCCGGGGATACTAAACAGTGTTCACGAAATAAATGTATTTTTATTTACCATTTGACAGAATTATCACTGTATTTACGACCCCATAAAAGTCGTGAAAGGAACTCTCCACGTGGACCTTAATGATGATTTTATTGTTTGGCGATGTACTTAAGGAATATAGATTGATTTCATGAAAGATTTATCTAGCGTTACTTTACACCTCAAATGTGGTGGAAACATTTTATTTTAAGCAGGGAGAGATTCTTATGCAATAGACTGAAATATTTCTTACCAAAAATATATCATCTGTGAAATCGTAATAAAAGATATAATTATGTAGTTGACATTCTTCTTGCTAAATAAAGATTCCTTATGATATAACATAAGTAAAAGTTAAATAAAAAATTTAATTACATCTTTATATACATACATATATATACATACATACACACACACATATATATATATATATATATATGTGTGTATGTGTGTATGTATATATATATATATATATATATATATATATATATACATATATATATATATATATATATATATATATATATATATATATATATATATATATATATATACAGTCAAACCTGTCTATCTCGAATCTCTTGGAGTAAAAAAAAATTTTGAGATAAACAGTTTTCGAGATACGCAGGTTTTATGAAAATAGACTAAGAAAAGTTCTTTACACAGTACAAAAGATTGAAAATTTGCAGTACTTTCAGTCTTATATACATACCTTACAGAAAGTATTTCATTAGGAGTTTTTGATGCAAAACTTTTTTAGACTGGAGCGTTTTTTGTAGTTTTAACACAGTGTCAAACAATTTGATCAATATTTTTTGGGATTCAAGAAAAATTCTTAGTGTTTAATAACTTTTTCTGTTTTTTTTTTTTTTTTTTTTTTTTTAAACAATTTTTTCTACATCGATGTTATCTTCTTTGCCATGATGCTCTTCATTCTCAGAAGTTCCACGAACGTTTTCTAAAATTTCGGAATCAGTTAATAATGTTCCGCTTGTTACCACTGATTCATCTACTTCTATAAAGTCTTTAAATGAAGTTTCAGCATTCAGTTTCTGTCTGATAATCATCCATTCCTTCGGGTTTTCATCAGTTTCCTCGCCCGGTTGGTTGCTCTTCGGTTTCCTTCTATTGCCCCCTCCTCATCCCAAATCCCTTATTATTCCAGAGCAGATAACCCGTTTTTAGTACAATTCCCACCCAGTCCCTGACCAAATAACCCCCCTAGAAAGAAAACTAGAAGTGTATTTCCGGAAAATGGGAACTTGTGCGGTTGTCAACGCAATAAGGCTCTAAACTGGAATGTTGTGTTTCTTACGAAAATTCGAGATAGACAGGTTTGGGAAAAAATAATTTGAGATAGGTTTGGACAATACGTTAAATTTTTATTGAAAATGTAGGGAAATTGAAAAAATTCAATATAGACACGTTTTCGAGATAAGCAGGTTTCGAGATAGACAGGTTTGACTGTATATATATATATATATATATATATATATATATAAATAAATATATATATATGTATATATATATAAATAAATATATATATGTAATGTAAAATCTTAATATTTTAATCCTAAACTAAAATTACTTACTCCTCTATTAAAAAACCACCAAATCCGCAATTTTATCATATTTTTAGTGGCCTTTCGGCGTAAATTTCTTTTGTTTCCTTCCTGTTGGGGAGCTCAACACGCCAACCTCTTTTGATGGTTAAGAACACTTCGAGCACTTCTAACTTGCAGAGTTAACAAATTCCTTTCTCAAGTGGGTAGCGCCCCCTAGGTTATATAAAGCTGTGCGACCATGCTTTGTTAGATTTTTTGCTCTGTACGTTGCCTAATAAAGATGCTACAAAACTTCTCCTGAGAAATCGTATTCTTTTTTGGGGACGACTACACCCCTTCGACTCTGTTGCACCCTCGTAGCATAGCAGGCCAAGCTATGTTACATATATATATATATATATATATTATATATATATATATATATATATATATATATATATATATATATATATATATATATATACATATATATACATATATATATATATATATATATATATATATATATATATATATATATATATATATATATATATATATATATATATATGACATGCCTATGAGAAGTCAAACAGCTTATAATGTCTTGATGTCTTTATTCATGACTATTGCACAGTTTAACAGTCAACCATCAAACATGGCGGCGAGAGGCTAGCGTGCACAGTCTAACAAAGAAATTAAATTTGGCCAAGGTTCATACAGCAACCCTTTTTCGAAGGCGCTCTTTCACAATGAGGAATTTTCACGTTTTCTAATTTTGATTTTAAAGGATAGAAGACAAAAAAGTAAGCAGGACAGTAGCTATTTTTCTTTCATTTGGGGGCCTAATGAGTGATTTCTAATGGGTTTTATAGCGGACTCTTTAACGTCTCTCAAAAACGATACTTTTTCTCCGCCGAGTTTGTGACGTCATCGTTCATGTAGACATCGAGCGCCTATGCTGTTTACATGTTAAAAGGCGACTTTTAAATTTGTTTTTGTGTAAAGTATCGCATATAATAGAAATTTTTTTGTTATGTCTGGCATTAAAAAATCATACTCTAAATATTGTATTGTGCCACTCTGTAAAAATACAACAACTAATTGCAATGAGAAGATATTTTTCAGCCTCCCGAAAGACCCACATACACGTAAAATCTGGACAACTGGGATGAAAAGGGATGAGAAATTAAACCCCAAATTATCATATAAATCATCTTTATGGGTTTGTGAAGACCATTTCTCGGTAAGTAAATGCTTGCTTTTGTTTAAATATTACTAATTTAGAACAATTAAAGTATATAAAAATACATCTGTACCTTTTAAAGGATTGTTGATTAACCACTGCTATTTAACTTTTAAAACTGCTAATTTTCGAGTATTATCACAGAGTTCAACTACAATAAATATTTTATAAAGCATATAAATATCGAAAAACATATAAATATCTAAAGCATATAATTATCTAATAAATAACTCGGGGGAGTGGAAGGTTATGTATTTTCAAGGTATTATAAATATTTTCTTCAGAGATGCATACTTTCTTGTGTATCAAATCACAGTGATACTTTTCGATTAAATTGGTGACTAATTTGAAAAAAAGTATAATATTTTTAAAATACTTAATAATGATATTACTTTAAAAATTAAATTTAATTTGAGAAATTTTATACATTTTTTAATTTGACATTAATTTTAAAGGCAATAAAATTGTATTGCTATTTAAAAATGTATAAATAATTAAGTAAAGCCATTTAAAGATTTTAAATTTCTTTTCATCATATTTAAAATATCTAAGAATTGGTTTGGTTTTGGTTTGGTTTTGGAGTGCTACGGTCTACTTTTTGCAACACGAAGGCTAATGAGACCGGTCTCACAATAAATACCTCCTCTAATTTTTATTTTAATATTACATCCGTCTCTATTTATAAAAAACGATGCTACTACAAATGTGTGTGTATATGATATATGTATATTTATTTGACTTGTTTGTATTTACAAACAAAAGAGCTGTGTTTAGCATGAATAAAGTATTAATACATGTTAAGTAAAATTGGAAAAAAATATAAATGATTTTACATACCTTTGGGTTTTAATTCCTCGTATTTCTGCTCCCATAAAATCCGGGTTTTTTGCCAAGAAAACATTGACATGCTGTCAATTTTCGGGAGGTTGTCTGATTGTGCTTTGGTAAATCCAGGTAGTAGAGACATTTATGACAAATTGAGATAACTAAGCTATCTAGATCGATAAAATAAACCTTCCGGTTTAAATAAAAATAAATTTTGATAGCTGGAAAATTTTAGGAACTTGCAAAAACAAAATCGGAAAATAGTGCGCGCTTAAAAGCAATACAAAAATATTGGTCTGCATGAACGATGACATCACAACCAATCACGGAGCGTTTTGATGTCACGTGATTTTCGCTTAACTTTAAAATTAATTTTTTAAATGATGGACCCAGTTTTTTACATTTTTGAGAACATTTTTGGAATCTACGAGTCTGAAATTATCAGAAAAACACTAAGTTGTTCGAATCCCCCACATGTGCAAATTCCTCATTCTTACTCGTCAAGCGCTTTTATATGGAGTTATTAGGGATTCAATCACCTGCATTAAAGAGTGCTCTGTATTTTCTGCCTTTAAACCCCTAAATTATCATTTTTATGTTTTCAAACCTAACATATATATTGTGTATATATGTGTGTAAAAAGAGAGAGAAAAAGACAACTGGCAGATAACATTAAACATATTTACATTGGACAGAGGCAAAGTTAAACATATAAAAGAATAAGACCTCTTCTACACTGTGGTCCATTATTGACCATTGCAGTGCTGGCCTGATAGCGACCTTGGTACTATAATTCAAGGGTTATATCCACACACTGGGAGACTAAATAAGCCGAGCACATTGGTGCGTCCTCTATCTAATGAGCACGTTTGTAGCCCATGCTGACTGTCTTTGATGTTTGGAGAAAAACCACTGCCAAAGCCATCCTCTGCCACGGTCATTTTGCCATCTGCCACAGTCCACCACAATATGCAATACCCCCTTCACACAGTGATAATGACTTTTAGAGGATCATAGTGTGGAAGGAAAAATATATCAAACCGTCAAATGTTCGTCTTGTCCTCATGTATGCCGCGTCACTTCTCTCATTACCGGTCCATTCAGGTATCACGGTCTTTGCCTTAATATATATAGCCTGGAAGGTCCATTATAATAGGGGTTTGAGGAAGCACAAAACCAATCCCACACATATAAATAAATATATGTGTGTGTATCTTCCTTAAAATATAACATATATTAAAGTAAAATCGATTTAATTTAAAGTTAATATACTTTTTTCTTACTATTTCTCCCCTAAAATATAAAATCTATGAAAAGAATTTAATTGTAGCTTTAACGTGTTTTGCCTTAAAAGTTACTTACTCTATGGTCTGTCTCAAGGCTAGTTGAGAAGTCTTTTACCTAAATACTTCTTCTCTAATATGTAACAACTATAAAAGTAATTTAACAAATTTAATTGTATCATTAATATCCTCTAACCTAAATATTACTTATCAAAAAATAATATATGCGAAAACAAAATAATGAAATTAAATAGAAAATTAAAAGCAAGAAAAGTATTGAATTAGCGATACAATTATTAATAACTAGCATTAATTATTAATAATCAATTAATAATTTTTAATAATTATTAATTAGCAATATATAGCATAGTCATTTATCTCTTATTTCTATCAAAAATATAAAAGAAACTGTTCAAATTTCTTTGTTTTTCTATGTAAATATCAGTAAGATTTTTCTAAAACGTAATTTTAGAGATATCTCACATCCATGCTTGTTTTTACGTAAAAGACATTTACAGAGGTCATAAAATAATAAAAATTCAAGACTAACAAAAAATAATATTTTGAAGCAAAAATATTAAAAATGTAAAAATTATAGTTTTTTTAATTAAATAAATTTGAAAAAAATAAATTTGAATTAAATAAGCTCTTCAAACAAGAGCTGTTTCATTCCTGAATATGCTTTAATTGTATTCTTAAATACAACACAATTGTTTACTACATCGTTGATCATAAATAAGCGGCCATAAAACAAATGTTTCCCCCCCATTTGACAGAATCATTGCAATATTTATAGCCTTATAAAAATCATGGAAGGAACTCTTCGCTCGGACCTAAATGATGTCTTTATTGGTCAGCGGTGTACTTAATATAGATTGATTTCTGATAAAAGATTTATCTAGCGTTACTTTTCACCTGAAATTGCATGGGAAGATTTTATTTTAAACATTAAAGTAAGTGTTTTTAAACATTGAACAGATATATATCTTACCAAAATATGTCAACTGTAGAACTAAAATAATGGATTTAAGTAAATAAACATAAAAAAATATAAAAGACTATAATTTTATTAAATTTTAGTTTTAATTAAATAAACTCTTGAAACAAGCATTTCATTCCTAAATAGGCTTTAATTAATTTCTTAAATGCAGCATAATCGTTTATTGCATCGGGGATCATTAATAAGTGGCCATAAAACAAATGTTTAATTCCCCCCCCCAATTTGACAGAATCATTGCAACATTTATAAAAATCATGGACGGAACTCTTCGCTCGGACCTAAATGATGTCTTTATTGGTCAGCGGTGTACTTAATATAGATTTATTTCTGATAAAAGATTTATCTACCGTTACTTTTCACTGAAATTTCATGGGAAGATTTTATTTTAAACATTAAAGTAAGTGTTTTTAAGCATTGAACAGAGATATATCTTACCAAAATATATTAAGTGTAAAAGTAAAATAATAGACTTAAGTAAATAAATATTAAAAAATATAAAAGACTATAATTTTTTTTAAATTTAAATAAATTTTAAATATTAAATTTTAACTAAATAAATTCTTCAAACAAGCATTTCACTTCTAAATATGCTTTAACTAATTTCTTAAATGCAACATAATCGTTTATTGCATCGGGGATCATTAATAAGTGGCCATAAAACAAATGTTTAATTCCCCCCCCCCAATTTGACAGAATCATTGCAATATTTATAGCCTTATAAAAATCATGAATGAAACTCTTCGCTCGGACCTAAATGATGTCTTTATTGGTCAGCGATGTACTTAATCAACATATATTGATTTCGGATGAAAGATTTAACTAACGTTACTTTTCATCTGAAATTTCATGGGAACATTTTAATTTAAACATTAAAGGGATTTTTTTTAACATTGAAAAATGTATCAATCGTAAAACTAAAATAATGAATTTAAGTAAATAAATATTAAAAAATATAAAGGACTAATTTTATTAAATTTTAATTTTAATTAAATAAACCCTTCAAACAAGCATTTCACTTCTAAATATGCTTTAACTAATTTCTTAAATGCAACATAACCTTTTATTGCATCGGGGATCATTAATAAGTGACCATAAAACAAATGTTTCCTCCCCCCCCCCAATTTGACAGAATCATTACAACATTTATAGCCTTATAAAAATCATGAATGAAACTCTTCGCTCGGACCTAAATGATGTCTTTATTGGTTAGCGATGTACTTAATCAATATAGATTGACTTCGGATGAAATATTTATCTAGCGTTACTTTTCACCTGAAATTTCATTTGAAGATTTTATTTTAAATATTAAAGTGAGTGTTTTTTAAACATTGAACAGATATATTTCTTACCAAAATATATCAACTGTAAAACCAAAATAATGGATTTGAGTAAATAAATAGTAAAAAATATAAAAGACTAATATTATTAAATTTTAGTTTTAATTAAATAAACTCTTGAAACAAGCATTTCATTCCTAAATAGGCTTTAATTAATTTCTTAAATGCAGCATAATCGTTTATTGCATCGGGGATCATTAATAAGTGGCCATAAAACAAATGTTTAATTCCCCCCCCCCAATTTGACAGAATCATTGCAACATTTATAGCCTTATAAAAATCATGAATGGAACTTTTTGCTCGGACCTAAATGATGTCTTTATTGGTCAGCAATGTACTTAATCAACATAGATTGATTTCGGATGAAAGATTTATCTAGCGTTACTTTTCACTGAAATTTCATGGGAAATTTTATTTTAAACATTAAAGTAAATGTTTTTTAAAAATTAAACAGATATATACATATTATTAAAATATATCAACTGTAAAACTAAAATAATGGATTTAAGTAAATAAATATTAAAAATATATAAAAAACTATAATTTTTTAAAATTTAAATAAATTTTAAATAATAAATTTTAATTAAATAAACTCTTCAAACAAGCATTTCATTCCTAAATATGCTTTAATTAGATTCTTAAATGCAACATAATTGTTTATTGCATCGAGAATCATAAATAAGTGGCCATAAAACAAACGTTTCCACCATTTGACAGAATTATTACAGTACATACAGCCTTATAAAAAATCATCGAACTCTTGGCTCGGACCTAAATGATGTAATTATTGGTCAGCGGTGTACTTAATCAATATAGATTGGTTTATCATGAAAGTTTTATCTAGATTTACTTTTCACTGAAATTTCATAGAAAGATTTTCTTTTAAACATTAAAGTAAGTGTTCTTTAAACAATAAAGAGAAATATATCTTACCAAAATATATCAAGTGTAAAAGTAAAATAATAGATTTAAGTAGGTAAATATTAAAAAATACAAAAGACTATAATTATTTTAATTGAAATAAATTTTAAATAATAACTGTTAGTTATATAAACTCTTCAAACAAGCATTTCATTCCTAAATATACTTCAATTAGATTTTTTAAATACAACAGACTTTTTTTATTTCATCGGGGCTCATAAATAAGTGGCCATAAAACAAACGTTTCCCCCATTTGACAGAATTATTACAGTATTTACAGCCTTATAAAAATCATAGAAATCTTGGCTCGGACCTAAATGATGTAATTATTGGTCAGCGGTGTACTTAATCAATATAGATTTATTTGTAATAAAATTTTATCTAGCTTTACTTTTCACTGAAATTTCATGGAAAGATTTTCTTTTAAACATTAAAGTAAGTGTTCTTTAAACATTAAAGTGAGATATATCTTACCAAAATATTTCAAGTGTAAAAGTAAAATAATGGCTTTAAGTAGGTATTTGATATCTTCTTAGCTAAATATAACTTCTTTGGAATATAACCTATATAAAAGTTAAATAAAAGATTAAATTATATTATTAACATATTCTTACCTAAATATAGCCGTATTTCCTTAAATTTTAACTTGTTTAAAAGTAAATTAAATTATTCATTTATATCATCAACACATTTTCACTTAAATATATTTTTCTGAAAATATAACGTATACGAAAGTAAAATCGATTTAATGGAATCATTAAAATTTTTCTTTCCTATACATATCTTCACTAAAATATAAAATGTGTAAAATGATTTATTTTTGCCTTTATCATCTTCTTACCTAAATGTTTCTTCAATATAAAACATAACAGCTTTTAAAGTAAAACAACATTAATTCTAGCGTTAACATCTTTGTACCCAAATACGGCTTACCTTATGATATTTTCTGTGAAAGTAATATAACGAACTTGGTTTTAGAACTAAACGTAGAGAATCTATGGAAAAGATAAATCATTTATTTCATTTTTCTTTACAAATATATAGAAGGAAATATCAAATTTCTTTTATTTTACATTCAGTAGAGTAATTTTATAAAATGTTATTTTAGAGATATCCAAACATCCATGAGCATCCTTGTGTAGAAGAATTTCTTGTAAAATTTCTCTCAAATATTAAAACAACCCAAAAATATTTTTGGACAAATATATTAAAAATTTTAATATCTAAAAAAATTTCAAAACTTCTAATAATTATTTAGTTTATAAGTTTTAATTAAATTAACTATTTAAACAGATAATTCTCTCTCAGAATATGTTTTAATTGGTTCTTACAAGAAAAAAGATTAGAATATTACCTTTAATTTTTATTATGAAAGGATTTTACCCTGCAATATTCCCTTAAGTATTTTGAGTTATATTAAGTATACTTTCTTAGGAAAATCTATAAAGGTGTTAAGAAAAAAAAAGTCGCTAAAAATTAATTTAGTCGTCCTCGATATTCTTCAGCCAAGCGACGAAGATACAATGTTTACTACTCTGGAGATCATAAATAGCGGCTATGAAACAAATGTTTCCTACACTTTGACAGAATTATCGCAGTATTTACGACCCCATAAAAGTCATCGAAGAAACCTTTAGCGTGGGCCTAAATGAGAACTTTATTGGTTTGCGATGCACTTAATCAATACTGATTGATTTGGGATGAAAGATTTTATCTCGCGTTACTTTACACCTGAAATTTGATGGAAACATTTCATTTTAAACGTTATATCTAAAGTTTCTCATATATTGAACTGAATTATTTCTCACTAAAATGTATCATCTGTGAAAGAAAAATAATATATATAAAAATATAAAAAGTACATAAAAGAAAAATAACGTTAATAATATAACTCACATCATTTTAGCTAAACATGGCGTCTTTAAAATATAAAGCAAGGAAAAGTTAAATAAAAGAATAATCATAAAAAGTAATTGTTAATAACTATTTGAAATACACTCATGTCCATAAATTAAGGATAATGAAGTTCAGGCAATGAAAGAGACAAAAGCAAAACAAATTTGACTTATTTGTAAAGTCTATTTATTAAACAAAAGGTAAAGAGCAAAAAAGATGCTATATGTTTGACATAATTAATAAAAATTGCGATTTTTACTCACATTACCATCCGGTGTGTGCAATTTTTACTCACATTACCATCATGTTTGAATCGTTTCCAAAGCCTGGAGATGACACTCTGGGCGATTCCAAGTTCCTCGGATACTTCCAGCTGGGTACGTCCACATTCCAGTCGTCCGATAATTCTACCACGTAAAAAATCATCCAAATGCTTCCTTTGTGCCATAACTATGCGGTTATTGCACTGAAAGGCTTTTAAAGCGCTTGTGAACAATTTTACTTCTTTGCTACCATTCCTTATATACCCCTTTCATACACTCTCGTCATTGTGACGTACTATCCGCGCCATCTGGTGGTTTCCTGCAATTTGCATATTCTTCTTCAAGATGTGTGTGATAATTCTACAGGTGAAATTTTTATTTTAGAGCTCAATTTCTGTGTGATTCTGAATTATCCTTAATTTATGGACATGAGTGTACTTTAATCATTTTTACTTTTTTTATTTTTTAGAAATAAATAAACACTGTCATTATGGTTAAATAAAAAGGCATAAGTTTACTTGGAGGTCTTTACTGATAGTTAATTGTAGATAGATTTTATTGAAGGATGTAAGCTTATAAAATCAACTTTCATTAAAATAAGAGAGAAGACTTACTTAGTTTACATTAGCTTTTTGTTTATTTTTATAAATATTACAATTTACTAGAAATACATAACCATTTAAATTTGGACAAATCTCCTAAGACTTTTGCTCATTTGTAAGAATTCACCTCTACTGTTCTTATTAGTATAGCCTCATTTTAACTTCAGATGGTTTCTATTCTTCTAGCATTACTGAATCAGCTCATTATAGATAAAGGTCAATGTTGAATAGAATTTGTAGTTGCTAATAAGCATACACTTTTATCATCGGGAAATCACTAAATGGTATCACGTGCACAGCAGTTTAATTCAACGGAAAAAAAAGAATTTCATAATCAGTTTATAAAATTTTTAAGTCTAATCTGAACGTGAAATTAATCATTCTGATAAAGTACAAAAGAAAGCAAAATAGTGGCTGTATGTTCTTATTAGAGTTTGGATGTTTTTTTTCCTGGAGAATTTTCTAGACTTTTCCTAGACTTTTACTTTATATTCTACTGGTAATGCTTTCTAAATTTCAAAGAGATATGTCGGTTAAAAAAATACCTGGAATTTTCAAAAGTTAATAAAATTTAGAGGACTTTTGTTTTTAAAAAAAGTTTAAAGTTATTTATGATAATAAGTCTGTTTCATATTTTTTACTATGAGCTTTTTATATATAAACAGTTCCCAAAAATATCCTTCAACATTTTGTCAATGTAAATTTACAAAGTTAATGAAATCTCAAATGCAATTACATGGAAAGTTGTGTAAGCCTTCAATATAGGCATATTTAAGGGTTTGTATTTGGGTGGTTTCAAAAATATTGGTATATGTTAAAGTGCTCATTTTATGCTTATTAAATATTAAATTTGATCAATTTATAATGTGATCTTCTTAAAGTATTAGTTGAGAAATTATAGAATGATTACGTAGTATAGTTTTTAAGCTAAATATTATATCTTTCAGAAAGTGAACTTACAACACTTATAAAATAATTATATTTGTAATTGTATTAACTACGTAAATATATACTGACAAAATGATGAACATTGTGAAGGATTTTTGGGGAAAAATATATAGATAAAAAGGACGTAACATATCGTATATACTGTTATCATTAACTAACTTTTTGTCAACAATGGACTTTCATCCTTTCAAAGAAAAAGGCTCATTTTATGCTGTAGTAATAGCATACTACAACATGATTACACAATAATAAACATGCATTGTATTATAATCTATTCTAGGAGGAGGGATATTAAAAACCATTTCTATTTCTCAGCATTTAATATATTTCACGGTTCAGTTAAGAACAAATATAGATTTCTAATTTAACTTTATCAAATTGAAAGTCCAAAACGCCTTAAACACACTCACTGTAAATTTGTGTAACTGTGTTAAACATAATAATTCCAACTTAATTTATAAATAAAAATGCCTTAATACTATGCTAAGACATCATCGATTGTTCTTAATATTTTAAAGTCATTTCTCTTCATCTATCGTCACTTTTATAAATAGAACAGAAATTATGTCGAAGATAGCTTAAATTTATAGCATGCCATAAATACCGCGACAAATATGACCAAGGAGATTTTGACTTTGTACACCATTGATTACATTTAACTGTCCATTGCCGCAGTTGTATAGTTATTACCCACATTTCATCTATAATGTGTGAAGAACTATAAAAATGACATCATATTTCATGAAAATTATATTTCCTTCAAAAATTCAGTGCCTAATATCAAAACTATGTCATTTGGAAATTCATGGATCATAATTTTATCTTTATAAAATTTTTATCTCCGTTTGTAACCTTTTTTACGATTGAGGTTCCGCCAACTCTTTGTATATAGGATTATTCAAAATTCTCTTACATGTGTTTGATAAAAAAGTATCTCCATTTCCACAAATAGGTATATTTGTATGTATTTGTGTGAGTGAGTGTGTGTGTGTGTGAATAAATGCGTGCGTGTATGTATGTGTGTGTGTCCAGTAAAAAGTATTTTTCATCTGTCACATTCAGAAATATAGTCCATATATATTAGCTACCAGAACGAACTTGTCTACAGCCGAAATATAGCCGATTAACCATTCGGCTATATTAGGGCTCTGATCTTCCGTACCGAAGTTCATGGGTTCGAGTCCCACTGTGGCTTGAATATTCATAGCCATTTGGAATTCAAAAGATAACAATAAAGGATTTTTGATAAATATCTATCTGATCTTAGGGCTTTAGAGAATTGTATCCCACGACGTGACAGAAAATTTGCTTTACCAGGTTCAGCCAACTAAAACGTGAACTATTTTCGTGTGACTGGTGAAGAGTACGTTTTACTGGTTACATTTATGCATAACTGTGTGTGCGTCTGTGTAATAATCTGTTCAATAAGGTCACAACAGGCAAGTGGGTACACTAGGGATACTTACTAAGGATGATAAAGTTTTCAGCAAGCATACTTATTGAAGCTCAGTATTGGCTCCTCCCTTCACACGGTTTTGGCTAATACATTTGCTGCATCTAGTGAATTATTATCTAATCAACAATATTCTAAAGCTCATATTCCATCTAAACAACTCCAGACTCTTCGAATCTGTACAATTTGTCTCTCTCTTGCAGCATGAGGTCGCTTTTTGTACTAGAGTTTCCTGAAGGGACCACCATGGCAAGAGAAAACCTCAATTGATACAACCTGTGATGTGACTTCAAATATGAATGGTCTCTTCAGATCTAGTTATAAAAAGGGATAAAACATTGAAGCACGTAGGGTTTTCGACTGTTCTCTTAGATTTCAAGACACCTGAAAAAAAGTTTGAGTCTTTGAACTACGTTTTAGCTATAAATCCTTGTCGGGACTTTAATTTTTTAAGGTTCCCAATAATAAGGGCATTATATTTGGTTGTCAATTGTCTTAGGGACTTTTCATCAATTTCCTAAGTGTGGTTTTAGGTTCCTATATCTGTTTTATATATTTTTTGTTTATATATACACACACACACATATATAATATATATATATATATATATATATATATATATATATATATATATATATATATATATATATATGACACGGACGAGTGGTTAAGGCATGGAAAACACATTTAATTTCATATATAGAAACTTCTTTATTGTAATCCTTCTGTCCATAGCTATGCCATTTAGATATCCTTTGTTCTCATAATTTGACACGACAAGCTTATCAGCCCGAATTCCTGCTCAGAGCTGCTTTTTTTGGACTTTGCTACCTAAGCAAAATTCCTATGTCTACTTCCGCGTCAGCTATTTCACTGTCTAGCTCAGCTCTAGGTGTGTCTTTCTCCTATTACGTTATCGTTAATGAGTTCTAACTATTTTTAATTATAACTCGCTTAATTCTTAACCCCCATTTTTAAACGTGACATATATATATATATATATATATATATATATATATATATATATATATATATATATATATATATATATATATATATATATATATATAATATATATATATATATATATATATATATATATATATATATATATATATATATATATATATATATATATATATATATATATATATATATATATATATTGAGAGAGAGAGAGTAATGAATTATCATTACATTAAATTTCCAGATGCAGACTTATCTAGGACAGTAAGAAAAAACGGCTTAAGGTTTTAAGGTTGAAATAGTAAGCGTGCCTTTTGTGAGCATTTGAACTGAGCTCATCTTTACCTAGTGAAAGGACAATGTTTCGCGCAGAATAGGATCATGAATAGAGGATTGTTAACACCGAAGACGATCTCAATCATTCTGTCTGAGAAATTCATTAGGATGCTGGCGAAGTGTTTCTAGTGTTAGTTTCAATGGCATCCCGAAGAAAGAGTCTCACACAACAGAAATCATCTACATTGTAGCAATACTTTCCTAACTTGTTCTCCAAAGGTTTGTCCAGAGACATCGATTAAGGATCTGCGAGATTGCTCCCGATTACTGCAAACTTCCTTTGGAACCGGGCTTGCACCTGTCCGACTAGAGTTCTACAAGCTGTTTCCCCACCACGTCATCAACCAGATGTACGGACAGCTGAGATGGAAATTTGGGGTCAGACTGCGATATAAAAAGACGGAAGTTCATGGCCCAGGGTGGATTTTTTGACTCATCAGCCGAGGGCGTCGAGGAGAATGACTGAGAGTGTCCTCCCCCCCCCTTTTTATCCCTCCAAACGATTAGGAAGCTGATTACTGTAACTATCATCATTTTCATTTGGAGATATTCATCGTTTTCATCTGTCTTCATCATAACTTCAACATTATGTCTCTAATAAAGATCTTTAGTCTGTACATAGGCCTCCGCTATCCTTTTTCGAGCTCAATTAGAGCTCAAGACGTTGCAATATGTATATAATGTGCATGCATGTAAGTATACATATGGGAAAATTTAAATTATTAAGAAAGTATCATAATAAGTCACTAAATTATTTTCCTAATTTTAATTTCACAAGTGATGAATAAAGAACTCCATTCCAGAAAGAGCAATCATCTCTGTTTCTCAGTATCATTAAATTACAATTCTTTGTATATTTCAATGTGGTTTCCATGGGATCTTGGAGACTTCTTCGGATTTCAACTTTGTTGGGGCTACTTTTTCTAATGAACTTGGTATTTGTAGCACCCAAAAATTCCGAGCTAGGCTAATTGATGAGAATTGTTTCAGATCTTGATCCAAGATAGCAAAGCTTATATCAATCGAGAAACAAAGAGGGTAGTGTAAATACGTGCGGCCGATGTTGTCTTCGTATCTGAAGGAATAAAAGTTTTCATTACATATTTTTGGCTACGACTGCCTGATTTTTGAGTTTTTGTGCGTGGGTTTATATAAGGCCTGAGAATGGATTAAACTTCGTCTATTGTTGGTAACCCAAATAAGAACCTGGTTTTTCTTCATGAATTACATGTCAAAATTTTATGCTTGTCACACACACACACATGTCCACGTATATAGGCAGCCAGTTTACTATAATAACAAGTTGGTGGACCATTCATTATGTGGTGTTCATTATGTGTTGTACCATTTATTATGTGGTGTAGGTGTAACTAGTGAAATGATTGATTCAATATATACCATCTAATTTAGTAAGATCATTTCTTACATTGACCCATCCGAAGGCATACAGCAGCACACAAAATGAAGACCAGTCCAAGACCGCAACCACAACAGCTATGGAGCTGCTGCTGACCTATGAGAGGTACGTCATGGTTCGAAGATTAATTCAGTCCAACCCATGAAGGAGTAAGAACTACCAGGTCCAGACTACCAGGAAGAACGCTAAGATTGGTCACTCAGTACCTAATTTAGTAAGATAACCCCTTCTTTTTTATAATCACCCTTAAAAGGAAAAATTAACGTCTTCGATTTGCTTTTTATTTCAGGTAATCAAAGTTTTATCTGACATGAATTAATTAGTCATTAAACTCGATGATACGTTTTTATCCCTGCGAATCTTCGAAACTTACTTTTTATCCTTGCTGTTGAAAAAGCTATACTGATTAGGCATACTTATACACATATATGTGTGTTGGTATACAGTATTTCTTCTTCTAACTAACTGATATAAAATTTATTTTTTGGTGTAGATCTAATAAGTAAAATCCTTAAGTCAATATATATTAGTTAATTTAATAAGATAATTCCCCTGTTATGATCACTCTGAAAATAAATTAACTCTTTCGATTTGTTATTTTCCGCTCGCGTAATTAAAGCTATATCTGACATGAATTATTTCTTCATTAAACAGGATTTTATTTTATCCTACCCTCCCACCTCTAATCTTGAATACTTACTTTTTACGCTTGTCATTGAAAAAGTCATATTGATTAGGCTTAGTTATGCATTCTAAACTTATTGCCATGACTTATGTTTTTTCATGATTCTAACGATCTGATTCATTTCGTGTTATTTCTTTATATAGCAAAACTTTTTTTTATGTGAGAAGGAAATCTTTAATACTAGAAAACTAATTAAATAGTACGGTTTTGTCCTTTACAGCGTCCTCGTGCCAAATTGGAATACATTCATTTCTTTGTCCGCGATGACATCTAGAAAAACAGCCATAGTTAAAAACATCTCAATCCTAATATAATTAAATACAAAGAAGGAAAAACATTTTGGGTTTCTGTGATTGAAACTTTTCTTTGTCCTGGATGAGTTGGAAAAAAGTAATTATATACCAAACTACATAATGGAATGTGAATTCTCACTTGATTAATTAGACTTTCATGTATTATTTGTAAGCCACGTGGGAATAGATTCATGAATAATTCTTTAGTAAAAGCTTATGTGATCAATTTAACTTTTTTCGGTTCTCAATTAGGAGTTGTAGTAAAAAAAAGTCTATTTTAAATTACTTTGGAATAAGATGGATATTCATTATGTATACTTGTAATTTCGTTGGTAGTGCAGTAAAATGTATCACTACTTATGAAAGAGGTTGGTTAAATTTTCATATGCAACAATGAATGCCCCTTTATGAATAGTAAGACTTTTGTCTGAAAAAGAATTGCCAGTTTTAAAATGTAATCTTTAACCCTAAACTTTAAATTAAAAGAAATTTCTTTTATCCGTTCAGTTAGTTCTATTCAAAGTATATTATCTATTGTCTTGTTTAAATAATAATAATTAAATGGTAATTCATAATCATATTTAGAATGATACATCCACATAAGTTCTTCAAATCTACATTTATACCTTCCTGCCAATACTTCTACTTAAACGAATTACACACCGTAGTTCTTAAACCTCTGGCCCTTACAGTCATCAAAATATTTAGAAAAGGCAGTCTTCCCTCGCTTTTGTATTATAACATTCTTTTTTTGTATATTTCCATTAGCAGTATAACGTAACTGTGACAGAAAAACACATCATTTATGAGTAATGAATATTTGTCTACATAGTGTATTTTCTAGCTTATGGCTAAACTGTATTAAAACTACCATTGTATTTCCCTCTCTACTTCGTATGTTATAATTTACCCCATTGGGCTGATTTTATAAGTAAAGTATAGGGTGATACAAAAAAAATGGTAAATTTTGAAATGCATAGAGGCAGCCATGAGCAGATGGCAGCACTGTGGGATAGTCAACTCAAACAAATAGATACTTTTCCGTTTTAGTAACCATGGATCAGTGGAACTGGCAACAATGTACATAAAAATGTTTTATAAAAACAGTGATAGTTTAGAAGCTGTGGATAGCGAAATTCGACGTTTTTACAACTTAGGTCATCATGGTGCCGTCTCATCAAAACACGGTATAAATTTGGATTAATAACTTTGAAGATACTCGATCTGCCCTAAAAAAGAAACCAACAGTATGACCAAGAAGTGCTCGTACTCCTCAAAACATTGAAATTGTAAGCAATTCCTCCCTACGGAGCCCATGGTGTTCAATTCGTCAGCAAGCAACAATGGTTTAAATGTCCAGGAAGAGGGATACCTTGGCCTCCTAGATCTCCAAATTTGTTTATTTTTTTCTTGTGGGTCTATCTCAAAAGTACATACTCAACCAAGAAATCTGGAGGAGTTAAAAGAGATAATTCAGAATGAAATTCACACTGTCCCAACAGAGAAAATGCAGTGGTTGATGAGGAATCTCAACAGCAGATTTCAAGGATGCACGTACAGAAGGACGGCAAATAAAGGACGTAACTTTTAAAAAGTGATAATGAAATGAAATATTTTAAGGTTTCAATTACTATGAATAAAATGTTTTTATTTCCATCACTTTTGGTTTTATCAGATTGTTAGAAAATTTTTGGTTTTATGAGTCACCCTGTACCAACATTAAGTACCTGCTCTTTGAATTGTTTTATTCAATGACTTCACGGAAAGTAAACTTAAGACAATATTATACCGGAATTCAATTTGTCTGAAAAAAATCTTCTTTCTTAGCATACTGTTATTGCATATGTTTCAAAATGTATCTTTTATCCTTATTCTACAGCTGGTTAGAACAGCTGGTCATTTAAAAACATAGATCGGAGAGTAATGTTACAAAGTTTTGTGAACTCATTATGGTTATAGGTAAGCAGCTAATTTGGAACAACAAGGATGAGCAAAATGCCAGGGTGTTGTTTCGGTGCAGATAAGAGAGTATTCACGAAAACTTTCCTTTTATAATGGAATATCCATACAATGGTATATTTCAAAATAACGGATGTTAACCAGATTTCTTAGAGAAAAAATTTAACAAACATTACTTTAAAATTTCATGAATTTACTTCTAGACTAATTTAGAGGTACACGAACCCCTCTGCATAATAATCATAGAAACATATCATTTGCAATAATTAATATTAAAAACTTTGTAAAATTATTCAATTTTAATTTTTTTTAAATTTTTTTGTCATGGAACTTGTTGAAAAACATGCAACTATTTTTTTACATATCAAGCAATAAAAATATTCTTAAATACTGAGAACCCAGAAAGCCGCTCTTCCGGTGAACTTGGAAGAAGTACATAATCACTTTATTAGTGATTTTATCTAGCTTACAAAATACTAGGAGTTTTCAGGGTATTCATTGCTATACCACACTTCTATTAACAAAAACACATCGACAAACATTATCAATGGAAAAAAAAACACATGAAGTCTGTACAGCAACCAGTCTAAATGCACATCACTTTCTCCCTCCCAACCGACTCTGATCACTTGACACAGTCGTTGGTGGAACGGAAGTTCTGTATTTTACTTGTAAGGTCCTTTACTACTTCCTTATTTTATGAGTTCAGATTCATATCCTACCTTTTTTTTAAGTGAGTAATAAGTAACTAAAGATTAACGTTCGAGAAACAACATAGTTTTGC
>CM063498.1:115980160-116030160 GCA_032207245.1 Pardosa pseudoannulata
AGACCGGGTGAATGGAGGATATTTTACTATCCACAAAATTATATATTTTTTTAACTGTAACAAAAAATTGTAGTGTACGGATGTCCCTGGCCAAAAAATTATCATGTGTTTTACTATCCTTAAACATTCTACTCTCTAGTTTTTTGTGTTTTGAGCTCACAAATCCACCACACTATCTCCTTCTTTCATCTTTTAGCTGTTTTATTTTCTTCTCGTTGTCATTTTTATGCTTACTGTAAATAACCTCTGGATTAGAGGGCTCGACTCAAGAAATCCAGTTGAGCCATCTTCTTGAAGATTTGGTGAGTCTCTGATAATGTTCATTTGTATACAGAAGAAAAAAATACGTATATAGGACACTTTTATAATCATAATATATCCATATGTATATGTATGTGTATATACATATATAGATGAAATGAGGCTTTTTGCCTCATCTCGAAGTGGATTTCCGGGAAGTTAAATCAACCCCGCAGTCGTGGAACCCCTAACGAGAATGACAACGAAATAAAGACAGTGGAATGTCAAAACTACCGTAGTTTATTCATGACAAAACTTTCTGGACTTCCGAAACACTCTAAAAACCCCTTGCTGAAAACTGTTTTCAAATACCATACATCTGCTATAAGAGTTATTTATGCCAACCAATTAGTTATCACTACAAGTCACGAGGATTACGTAACTTGTGAGTCAGAACTCTATTTTTAGATATGCAACCGGAAGGATTTTAGTAGGGAAGATTCGAGAACATTCGCTAGGATTGCTGGAAAGGAATTACCGGAAAAACAGAATCAAAATCAAAAGTGATAAAAATATTATTACATACATATGAGTATGTGAGTAAATATGTATGGATATATCTCTATCTATCTATCTATCTATCTATCTATCTATATATATATATATATATATATATATATATATATATATATATATATATATATATATATATATATATATATATATATATATATATATATATATGTATATGTATATATATATATATATACACATATATATATATATATATATATATATATATATGTATGTATATGTATATATATATATATATGTATATATATATATATATATAAAGAGAGAGAGAGAGAGGAATTATTCAATAATTTTTTACATACTGTTAATATACTACCTTAAACGAAATTAAAAACTTTTTATTTTTAGAAAATAACGCCGAACATTATTGATGAAAATTTATTTTATTTTAATTTCAAAAGGATGTCATATCGGTTAAGAAACAGTACAAGATTGTTGAACATTTAAATCATGTAATATACCTAATGACGTTCCTCTCTTGAAAATTTTATCTGGTGTTGCTTAGAAATCAGGTTCTTTTATGAAACGAGGTTTTCTTTTCTGAAAAACAAATTTATAATGGAATCTGCTTGTCTGAGTTACAACCTAAAATGAATAAAATTTAACAGAAATACTTAAAATATGTTACTGATGCATAATACAGGTTCCTACATGATGTAATCACACGTAGTAAGCAGCAAACTAACCTTATTTTAAATGCTTTACCTGACAATGTACAGCATGTCAGAAAATAGAGGACGATCCGAATTCTAAACAATAAACTGTCATTAAAAATATTCAACTCACTAAAAATATCTGGTTTATAGTTTGCAAATTTTTGCCTTTCAAACTACCCTAATGCAAGAACAACTTTAAAATTATTAATGGCAATCAGTTGTTCTTTCTATAAAACTATAACGGTAAGACAAAAATCTGGGAACACTTCGTCATATGCATGCTTAATCTTAAATGTTGATTCTATCCAATCTTGTAGATTTTGTATTGGCCCAGTAGCGCTATATGTACAAAGGCCTCACATACATTGCAAGTGTCGATAATTGTCAGGATATAGTTCTCTGTGTGAGTACATTATGTCTGAGCTAAGTGCATTCTAACATGGGCAAATTGTTGGTGTTTGAATGGTGAGTACTTACTTAACCAAGGTAATCAAAGTGTTTGGTGTTTTAAAAAGCACAATATCTAAGATTTATATCGCATACATTAAAAGATTATCCTTTACGTAACAACGTGGATGAAAGTGTATGCTGAGAGATCGGGACAAACTCTCATTAGAGAAGTTTATGACGAAGATTAAAAAGACGACAGCTGCGAAAATCGCTGCTGAGCTCACAAACCCTCTCAGCTGTAAAACTACGAGAAGAGAGATCCCTAAGCAGAGATTTTCAGGGTGAACTGATATTCCAAAACAACTCTTTTCATACAAATGCCTTTTACAGAAAAGCGTGGTACCGAAGCTATAAAACTTGGAATATGAAGCAGTGGAAAACATCAGTTTAGTCGGATGAGTCTTGTTTCATATCGTTTACAATTTCTGCCTAAGTTTGCGTCTTGCGAATGATATTCCTAGCCTACGATGGAGACTACTTGCTGCCTAGAGGGAAATAAATGGAGATTGTTTAAATCATTCAACAGATCCCAACGTACCACTCTCTCAAGAAATGCATATTTTTTTCATATTTCTCTCACTTATAAGATAACATTTATAAACTAATTTCACTGAATATCAAAGAATTTTTAATAGTGTCATTTAAAGTGTTAAATTAACAAAATGTACGTGCGGAGGGAAATAGGTTCATAAATAATTATTGCTATCACATCAAACTACTACTGTACAAATATTTTACCCATTCTATACATACTTTTAAAACCAAAATGCGAAAATGTCTCCGATATCCACACTTATTTAAAAACAAATATTTATTTAATCATAAAAGCAAATACATAGCAAATTCATTGTTTGGGCTGCTGGAATGAGAGAAATTTCTTAATTAATTTGCGTTTAAATACATATGAAGCTAATGAAAATCTAATTTAAATCCACTGAGAAAATTCGAGATTTTATGCTCTATTAAGATATACTTTCATAAAGTTATAAACAAACCTATTGCTCCAAATTTTATTTTGAAAATACTGGAATCTTAAGAAAACAGCACTTTCGTTTTTGTCGTGATACGGCCATAAAAAGATATGGAAATATTATCTACATTGGAGTTTCTTTTTATGCTTTGCCATTAAGGAAGAGGGGCCTTTATATGTTTCCGACTATAAAACTATCTTAGTTTTGATTAGCTTAATTAAGATTTTTCAAAACTTTGTTTCGGTGTTAACAGCGTTCGTTCTGCAAGCTTAGCCATCTAAGAATAGCTGTCAACACTGATCGAGTCATATAGTAAAGTTCAAATAAATTATTAAAATGTTTAAATTATTAAATTTTTCTCCAATTTCAATCAAGTTTTTTAATCATAGTGTACTTTTTGAAAATAACTTTTTTGAAATGCAAAGCACTACACCCAGTTCATTAACGTTTTTAATTGAATTTCTTGTCAAGGGAATAATAATTCATTCTAAGTTTGAATTAATATATTATTAGCAGTGAAGTACCCAAGGGATTGCAAGTAGACTTAAGCACCCAAGAATTTTCACGAAATGAATATATTTTAGATAATTGTTTTATTATACTATAATAAATGTACTATTTTTTTTAATTTGGCTTTTTTTCTATCGTGAAGAGAATAATATCCCATCTATACCAATAGCTAAGAAAAAAAAATTTGTGTCTGAAAAAAAGCCTGTAAGTCAGTGTTTAACAAACAAAAAGAGGAAGTGCATTCCTGTAGAATATTTTCCTTCCTCCCTCCAACAGACTCCTGGCAAAGATTTATTGGAGGCATTGTTTTGATGCATATTTAGTATCAATCCTTAGCTTTCTTTAATATATTTTTTAATGATGTTACATTATAATATTCTAATTTTCCGATTCTAATATTTCGTTCTCGTAGTATCTTCATTATTTTTATTAAATTCCTTCTATTTTTGTAATTTGTATAAAAATAACCTAATTCTTGATCAGTTTTAAACAGGAGAAATATGATTGATATAACGTATTCTGCAGTTTTTATCCAAATGATAATTGTTGGAATATTGTAATCATAGAATTACATTGCATCAGATTTTCTGTGAATTTTGTTATGTTTTTTTATATTCTTGTTTGCTTAAGTGTGATTGGTTCTGCTTTTAGCTTTCTTTTAGGTACGGTTTTATTGAATCTTCCTAAAGTTATAAATATGGGTGATTTTCTTTGTTCTGTGTTATATTATATATCTTTTCTCCTTATTTAATCACATTTAACCGTATTTATTCCCAATTTTTGTGTGTGTTTTTTTTATTATTCAGTTAACATTATTTTTTCAATTATTATTTTTTCGTTTGATTTTATTTCATTTACTTTTAAATATTTTTTTATCTTACGTAACTGGCAAATTGAATACTCATGTTATCATTATGAACCGCTCTCATGTCCAATTAGCTATCTTTACTACTTGAGATATACCCAACCGGGTCAGGTCAACACCTCCTAAAGATGTTGGTCAGGTGCCCCGAAATCTACCATTAAATGGAGAACGTCGGGATGTTCTGTTCAGTTGCCTTGTAACCGTTTAACATGTAACAATATATTATTTAGATCCGGACTCGCAATCTTTTATTTTGTCTATTTATCAATAATTTTAAGCTGAAATAATTGCATATTTCATTACAATCACAATATGCAACCCCCCCCCCAAAAAAAAAATAATAATAATAATAATTTTAGGGTCCGCCATTGATTATTAGTTTAACAATAAAAATAGTCATTTTCTTGGTAATTGTTATTTGACTGTAGTATATTAAATTTATAAAGAATTATACTTTATGAAAAATATAATTCTGCCTAGAACCCAATTAAATAAACACAGTTTTAAACGAGAGATATATGGTTGATATAATGTATTCTTTAGTTTTTATCCAAATAATAATTTTAAACAAAAGAAATTGCTTCTTTCATTGCAATCACGATATGTACTCCCATAATTTCTGGGTACGCCATTGATTATTAGTGTAACAATAAAAATAGTCATTCTCTTGTTATGGAATTGTTATGGGACCGTAGAATAGTAAATTTATAAAGAATTATAGTTTATGACTAACAGAATCAAATATAAAAAATATAATTCTAAAACCAAATTAAATAAAATTCATTGCCTTTGAATACTGACTAAAACAATTTATAAAGTTAATTTTAGTATACATCCAATTTCGTTTTTACAAATCTACACCATATGAGCTTAATCTTCATATCCCCAATTAATGGTTCGATTCTTTGGGTGCCGAAATTATTCGCACAAAAGCAATGTTATTTTTCTTGTATTAATCGTTCATAATTTCTTTGTTTTTCCGTATCTATCGCCACAGCATTTTGTCTCTGTAGCTTTATTTTCCCTGAAGTATCGTTTTAGTGGAACTTAAGAGAAATAGGAAGGTTAATTATTTTGTGTTTATAAATATGTTTTAAGTTCATGTGGGCGTCAAAATGATTTATGGCTCATGAGGAGCTTTCATCAGGAGATCAATAACCTTACATTTAGTGATGTCAAAATAGTAGAGTACTTGTGGTATTATGAGGAAAGTTAGCCAGAAAACGTTAACGAACTTAAATCACACAAAACTTTTCTGAAACAAATAAAAATTTGTCAAAAATATAATCATTTATATGCGCTCGAAGAAAAATTCATAGTATATGTGTAGATCATGAAACGATAGAATGTACGTTCTTTGCAGCAGTCAGATGGTCAACTTGTGCAAATCATATATCAGTTACAAAATGTTTGTAAAATGTTAAGTATCAGTCTAAATGAATGCCTTGTATTATAAAATGTTAAGTATCAGTCTAAATGAATGCCTTATGTTGTAAAATGTTACGCATAGTCTAAATGAATGCCTTATGTTATAAAATGTTAAATTTTTCCTTTAGTGGTGTAATTTATTTACATCTTCACATTTTACCAGATATCCATTTTCCTTATCCATTGTTTTCCATTTCCATCCTCTTGAAAAATGAGGGATTGAATTTCCACTGTAAGACTTATAATGTATTCTACATGTATTTATGATGCGCGTGTGAAGTTAAAGTGAGCTAAATGAACAAAATACATCAAACATTATCCGTTACTTCTACATTAAAAATAAAAAGTTACCCCAAACCAACATAGCACTACATTTTTTGATATTGTGACAATAAAGTTTCTGAAAAATTTATTACTTTTCTGCTTTGTTGTGAAAGATCTGTCTGTTTTAATCAATGATTTTTCTATATTCTCTTTACATTCTGTCTGGCAAAATAATTACCCTAAAGAATCTTTATATTTTTTTCTGTCTTCTACGTGCTTCGAATCATTTATAATTTATTTCTTAATTTCATTTCATAACGCTGTCTTCCTAGTTCTGTTTCACAGCTTTTTCGCCTAATAACTACTATATTTATTTACTTTGCTAATGTGTGACGGCAGGAACGTAATTAGGTCCTTTAGCGCCCGTGGCAAAAGACTGGTCTGCGCGCCCCTATCACCAAATATAGTGAAAAATATAAAAACATTTTTTTTTCTCTATCATACATTCTGAATGAACTCTCAAAATATTTTGTTAATTATTTCGTTAATTCCTAAAATGTTCCTAGTATATTGAGTTTTAAATTTTTCTTTAATTTTTACTTTATACATAAAAATATTTTAACACTTTGGGGATATTATTTTGCTGATAAACTGAACAGTGTCTTTGAGGGGAGTATTTTTTATTTGGACGTTGAATTTTCATTGAAAAAATTGTCAAATTTCTAAATTTAAATTTAGTTTCAATAAATGCAATAAATTTAAAATTTAAAACGAATACTCGTATTTATATTAAGGCATATTAGGAGTGTTTGGTAAACATTTTGTAGGAATCTATAACAAGTTTAGTCTTTATAAACATTTTTAAAAATAAAAAAATTTATAACACATTTATAATAAAAAAAAATTATTTTTCAGCTTTCCCTTATTTCTACTCGGGTCGAATCAACCTCTTTCGGACCCCATTTTACTCACGGTGCGACGCCCCTATGACTGATGCGCCCGTGGCAAATGCCCCTTTGCCACGCCCTAGTTACTGCTCTGGGTAACGGATATCTCTTTTCCACTGGAACCACTATTTTCTTTTATCCAGCTTTCCGTGTTAAACTGAAGCCCCATATATTCTATAATATTCTTGAGCTTTGCGTTGCTTCCATTATCACAGACTATCGTAAACTATTATTTTTTTAACAGTTATTCGTATCAGGTACAACTCTAGAGCACTGCAAACTGGACACCTTTAAGCTGTGGCAAACTTTAAGGGAGGCATTTTGTCTGTGTTAAGATGAGGCCGACATAGTGTCAAGTCCAGCCGCAATCATAGTGTTAATTGGGGAAAAAAACTAACTTTTCCTGCTGAATTTTGTTTATTAAATATTAAATAAAGATGTAAATGGCAATAGATATATAAAATGGTTTTAGGGCTATGACGCCAAATTAACCACACTAGGTCGAAGATTTAACAAACATGGCGCTTTGATGAGAGAAAAAAAATGGCGCTCGAACTCTTGCAGAAGATCCAAAAATCCCAGATCCTTCTCCTTTGCTCTCTCTCCGAGGGGGCCTGCAGATCTCCTAAAAAAAGTTCGTTGGGCCGAAGCGGGCTACTCCGCGGTTAGCAACCCCTCTTGACCAATAGGGTCGAAGGAGGGTCACTCCGCTTTCACCTTTAGGTTGGTTTCGCTCTTGCTTTGTCCAACTGTAACTCTTTGTTACAGTCTGGTATTTGTAAAATATTTTCATTGTTAGGAAAAAATTGTAAAAAATATTTAACAAAATTTAATTCTGTAGAAGTCAGGAAAACAATAAATATTTATTTGTTTATTACTGGATTTAATTATTACGTCAAACAGTGCAAGTAAAATGTGCTAGATAGGAAGGAGTATAAATGTTTCTTTTCTAATAAGATAGCACAGTGCAGCAATTTGTTACAAGTTCAGTAGAATCTCAATTATTCGAACCTCGATTAATCGAAGCTCTCCTTCAACCGAAGTCGGTTTCTTCTTCACGTTTTTTTTTTTTTTTCACTTTCTACTATTATCCAAATTTTCTCTTGACAAATATGCATTTTTAAAGTTTTCTTTTTTCCCATATTCCTTTTGTATGCAAACCGTCCTTTCCAAACTACAAATGCAGATAAATATTTTGGAATTCCCTTTTTTAGAATTCCTCCTCACAAGCAAAATTCTCGGTATGAGTGTACTCTTCCCCACTTTCTAACATCCCTGTTCTAAACAAAAACACATCCCATTTCAAAATTTCGAAGGTCATACTGCCGAGTTTCAGAACAATCGAATGTTATTGCACCAATGACTATACCACATACTTAACTAGATGATTATTGATGAATTCTCAATTATCCGAAAATTTCGATTATCTGATGTAGGTTCGGCCCCAATTACTTTGAGCATTCAAGGTTCTACTGTACATAACAAAACATAGATAAATATGCTCTTATGAAGGATTTTTGCTGGTTTAATATCGAGCACTACGGTCTACTGTTTTTCTACGGAGGGGGGGGGGGAATGAGACCGGCACCTACAGCTTAAAGCCGATTCCGAATGGCTGCGAGCCTCCATGTTATCAGCGGGATTCAAACCCTTGAACTCCGGTATTAAAGAGCAACGCTCCACCATTCAGCCATCATTCGGCAGGATTATTCCTGACCTAAAAAACAATAGAATCATTGTTTTTCTTTTTTATAAAAAGGAAAACAATGATTCTATTGTTTTTTTGTATTATTACTACGTAAAAGGCCGAACGATGGCAGATGGTTAGGGTGATGGCCTTCGGTACCGGAGTTCGTGGGTTTGAATCCCACTGGGGCATGGATGTCCGTAGCCGTTCGGAATGGGCTTTAAGCTGTAGGTCCCTGTCTCATTAGTCCTCTTGTTTCAAAACAGTTGACAGGAGCACTCCAAACCAAAACCAAAAAAACCAAACTACGTAAAAGGTTACAAGTGCATTCAAAACTGCTTCTTCTGGGCAAATGGTAATAAAATTGAGTAATCTGTGCTGTAAATTATTTGATTTTAGTAAAATCAATATAATTTAGTGTTTATTTATTGTTTTGCAAAAAATCCGGAGAAGGCGACTACGTTTTTCATCTTTATACATGGTAGCGAAATTGCTAGAGCTGTTCCTGTCCGTATTGAGTATAAATTCTAATATTTCTTGCTATGAAAGAACTACTATTCAATTTAGCGCTAAAAAGGATGATGTTGCCCTTTAATTGTTTCGAATATGCTATTGAACATATACGTCTTAATTTATGGATCCTGGCCTCTAAAATTTTGGCTTTTCTTAATTTTATGTGAAAAATGCACACGAATTTTTAAAACTATTCAGCAATGAGGAGAGAAGGACTTCTGTTTAAATTTTAAGAGAAAAGACTGCCATTCTTATAGTCAAACCTTAACTAAGAATATTTTCTTAACAAGTAAAAGTTTATTATTTGACTGTTTCACGCTATGCACTATTTTACAAAAGGTCCAACATGAACATGTGACCAGGTTTAGCACATTTATGGTTTAGTAGTTTGGATATTAATTTACCCCATTAGTCTTTGGATGATCAATCAAAAATAATAACAACATAATTAAGATTTTCCATACTTATAGAGCAATTTGTCTCAACGTCACGAACTACTATAATGCCCTTCCCATTCATTTTCATGTTTATAACTGCCCATAGACAAACAATAAACTGTCTTTCCGTTTGAAACTAAAGCCAGAATTGTAATAAGTTGAGATGTGCCCATCTGGGTGAAATCGTCTTATTGTTAAAAATTTAATACTCAATAGTATTCAACAGCACGAGTTAAACCAGGTTTAAATGTTTCCTGGGAGTTAAATACAAAACTGGAATTCACCATGTATAATCCGAGAATTACTTCATCTTCTAACCCACTGATTCGGTGAATTCACTCGGATTTATATAGCAGGTAAGCGTATATCGTCTCCCCATACAGTAAATAAGTATATCAGAAATCAGTGTTTACTCTATTTAAATCCTGATGCATGCTAATATATTTTTAGTTCTGGGATTTACATAACTATTTATATAAACTGATTAAAATTCAAACTAGGAGATGTATTTTCTTTAAAAAAATTATTATTAATGAAGTAATTGTGAAATAAAATTATTAATTAAATAAATGTGGAGTTCGATTTCTATACAAGTTCTCTTGTGGATATACGCTAGTATTTCCTAATTTTGTTTTACTTTAAAAATTTTAGTATCTAATATATTTGACATTACTTTTATTATCCTACTTTAAAAATTAAGCTCATTTTAATCGTTACTTCTGTAAAGATTTTTTTAATACTATTTACTTTTTATATTTAGCTAACGTTATTTTAAAGTAACATTTAAATCAGATTTCTTTTCATAGATGTAAATGTAATTCATCGTTAACAAGTATGTTATACTCTTCTAGGAGAAACGAGTTTTTGTAATATTAGAATTTTGTAATATTTTGTAACTTCAAAACATAAATAAAAGAATTCAGTATCCATTTATTTTGTTAACGTGTAACAATGCACTGACAGGATTTCAAATTTTACAGTTTGAAATCAAGAAAGTAGAAAACTATAAGCATAGCTTTCTCTTGCTTTCATTTTCCATACTTTTCAATCTTTTTTAACTACTGCATAAACTCTCTTTTTCTGTATATGTAAAATATAGCTTAGCATAAATTTTCATCATGATTATGAGTATAAAATGCAAAATCTGCTACCGAATGAACCAAAATGCAAGCATATGCTCGTATATAGTCACAAGATTTTATCAACCAATCACAGGTGCGCTTGCAAGAAACGAAGTGTTAGTTCTAAAACCAAGAAATCATTCCTGGGAGAATACCACTTATGGATGATTCTAGGTTAAACCAGGAATCGAGGTAATTCTCGGATTTCTTTGATACGATTGTTACTCTGTTAGATCAACATGGCCGTTAATTACTCTTAAAATAATAAAACGTTTGAAGTAGTATAAAACTACTAAAACTACTAAATAGATAAGAATTTAATTCCGTATATAATCGGATTGAAGGATTTATTGATATTTTGAAACTTTTTCATATGGGAATGGAGTAAATTATGGGAATACGAACTATCTATTCTTACCAAAGTTGTCGGAGTGATTTTTATCAAAAGCTCGGTGCCACCCTTCCAAAAAATCTCTGGCTTCTTCTCTTAAAAACTTTTGCACAAAATCATTTTCTGTGGATCGTGTAATGGATCTACATCGATCATAACTCTTCTTGTCTAAAATGAAACAGAGATAGTTTATTTAACCCCTTGATATACAATGACGTCAGGGAGACGTCAGTCTTCTCATGTGCCAAAGTAGATTTTGACGTCTCCGAAACGTCGATAGCTGTCTCAGATAGACGTCGTGAGGCATTATATTAAATCATAATTTTATACTGTTACTTAATTATTGTACATTAGCATCATATATAAACCTCATTAAATGTTACACAGAAATGCAAATATCAAAGTAAAACGTTCTCTTTCTCAAATTTTCCAAAATTGTTCAGATGATCCAGAACTAAATAGTATTTTTCGGACACAGCAGATTCCGTTTTACTTGTAAGTCAAGGGATTAAAAAGATTAGACTAAATTAGGATGATACAGCTTAACATTTAAAAAGAAATGTTCCAGTAAGCCAGTTTGTGTATGTGTGTATTCCTTTTTGATTACTGTTATTACTTTTGTTGAAACTGCTTAAAATAGTCTCGTGTTAAAAATTCAGTTCTCAATTACTATTGCTTCAGGTTAATGATGAAGCAACAGTCATTCAGGTGTTGTAGGCCCATACCATCGCACAATCGAAAATTAAATTAAACTCATAGAAACAATTAAAAATTTCTAAAAAACTGGTTTCACAACACTAACTTTGAATGTTTCCTTTCTTGAGGATGATTCTTACTATTCATTACTGGTACCAGTTCAAACTCCGTGATGTACGCGGTCAAGTACTGTCGTAAACTCTTTCTGTGAATTCGTTCAAGCTAAATCCGTCAGGAGGCGTCTTTTGATTTTGTTGTTTCAAGTGCCAGTTCAAAGACCTAACTGCATATTTATTCTCGGTGTCTTCTCAGTAATGCCTGTGCCCTCAACAAGTCTACACCATAGAGCATGTTCTCAGAAGGTAAACTACTTTATCGAAATTCAGTAGTCTGTTTGGTATAATCAAATTTTACTTTTCGAAGTGATATGTGGTCGTAACCCAGAGGAAATTTTCTTGAAGCTTGCATTAAGAACTAAGGCTGTATATGGTAGCCATGTCTCGGGGCTGTCACAGCTTGGTCTCAACCTGGTTTAGTGTGAATCCTGATTTTTCTGTTTTATCTTCAGGAATAACTGTACTAACTTCACTTCCAGTATCATTATTCAAGACTAATATTACTAGAACTAGACTAGTAATACTTGTCCCGCTCTTAATATATTCAATTGAAGCTAGTCAATGATTAAAGTGTCTAACTGCTAATCTCTGATTAGCTGTGATAGACAGGGCCATAGAATGTTCAAACTGAAATCTAAAATAGTAATACTCTATATTACTTAATGGTTAAATAGTTTCTGCATACACATGGCTGGACTTAAATGGAGTCCCAGAGAAGTGTTTGTCTGCTAAACAAAACCACAAATTTACACTCGCCAGTACCAACTTTGAAACACGGTTGTGTCATGGAGCAGAATCGGGAAGGAAGGGCATTTTTTTTAAACTGTCGATTATTATATCAAATATGCTCAAATTTTCTGTTACACGCAGGGACGCAAGATAATGTCACATCTTTTAAAATTAGCAAGTTTAAATTATATTTGGCAGAAATTTCTGCCAACAGTTTTTCTAATATTAGTATAAGACAATGTAGTTTCAGTTTTAAAGTTTGGGATCAGCATAAAGAATGTTTTATCTTTACTGGTGCTTAATTTACCAGTATTAAGATCTTTACTAGCATTCTAGGAAATAAATAGAGCACCATAGATTTTCTTTTGTAGCTTGCGTATTTTCACATTTATTACAAATAACATGATCAGCTAGTTAATGTTGCTCATCATCTTTTATGTGAATTTCTTTTAATTATAGTTAAAATTATCTTTTTATAAATATTTTAGTTCTGTTTCCCTATCTGGTATGACATCAAAACGGGGTTCCCAACCAACTTGACGAGAAATCGTTAAACATATAATACAACTTTCTTTGCCTAATAGAGCTGTGTCCATATTTTATTTCATTTTTTAAAATTTTATTTTTGTATATATATTTTTTTATCTCGCTTCTCTTGTGCAACCCTTTTGTTACGTATTAAATACAGTAAATTTTTATTGGTTTTTAATTTTATGAAATTAAATTGATTGGCTTCGGTCTACAGCGATAATTTTACAACAAACTCAAACCTATTAACTCGTATTCTATCGTTTCAGTTTGAATGGGCGTGCCAATAAAAATCGCCAAAACAAGAAGTACACTATACTCTTATGGAACTTCCTTGTGTTTTAACTAAATGTCTAAACTTTGACATCCAGTAAATGTGTTTTCAGAAATTAAGCTTTGGCGACGAGTTCGAGATAGAAATGAAATCGTTCAACTTAATTTTGATTTTAATTAATAATAATAACTTCCAATATCCATGCTCATTAAGTATGAACTCCAATTTTAAAGTTACACAGAAGGAATAAACTATGATATATAGTCATTTGCAAAGTTGGCAATTTTTCGATGGAATTTTGTTGAATGGCCGCCATTTTGCAATCTACTACCATTTGTTTTTCGATTTATTCTACCGTTTCAACATTTCAGCTATTAATCGATTTGTGTACATTTTCTTTTGATAAGTTCAAAATTGGAATCTTTTAAGGATGTTATTGCCAGATACAGTTTTTGCTAACTGGTAGTACGGAGTTTCAGAAAACACAACAAAGATTGTTAAGTAAAGTCAATTAACCTACAAGGTTAGCGTCACATTCGGCCATTTCACTAAGATTTGGCGATAAAACCTTTTTGTCGACAATGATTAAGTATCAAAGCTATTCCAATAGTATATTTTTTAAATACATACAGGTACATAAATACAGACATAGATTAATAAATATTATATGTTTTATATAAGGCTATAGTAACATAATCTCCCTCAAAATTTAAATATGCGTTAGCAAAGAAAAATATTTTTCATGCATTTTTTCCAATAACAAATTGAATGTCAGTTAAAGCATATTTAGGTTTTTTGAAACTATGTATCAAATAAAAATTAATACCTGAACTTAAATTTAATTCTTCGTTATCTGGTGATTTAGAATAGAAACTAGTTAGAAATTCCTGCTTTTCCTTTTCTAAAAAGTCATCTACAAAATTTCGACTATCACATTTTTTGAAATATCTAGATTTAGGGTTTGTCAGGTTCATTTCGAACTATATTTATAAATGTGTATTCAATTGGGAGATTTTATAGTTTTTTGTATTACCAAAGATTGTCGCCTTAATTATCAACATGCTTACAATCTACGTCATGATTACGTGCAATAAAGACTAATTCCAATCCAGAAATATGAATGATATAGAGCATTTTCAAACAACGTCACGAACTATTTTAATGCCCTTCCAATTCCTTTTTATGTATACGACAGCCAATAGGTAAACAATAAGATGCCCATTCATTTCATACGAAAACCAGAATGGTCATAAGTAGAGATGTGCTCTGATGCGTGAAATCGCCTTATAGGTATCTCAAGATGCAGGTTACTAGATATTGTAGTACTTAACATGATCAAATTTTTGTGTCATGAAATAAGTTTTCAGGTAGTGATGAATTAACTCTATGGACATTAAAGCAAGAGCACTGTACGTGATACAATCCTTTTTTGGAAACCATGTGAGAAGTACTGCCTCATATTTTACTAAAATTACTATGGTTCTGCCAATGGCACTCAGCAAAGTAAGTTAAGTATTACCAGTAAATATTTATTTAATTTGTTAACTAACTACCTGTTCTACTCATTTTGACTGTATATTCAGAGTGATGCCATATTTCAGTCGAGATATGGCCCAGGCGACTTCGCGTCATATACACGTCAGAAGTTGTCAGGAATTGAAATTTGATGCTATAAATTACCCTCTTTGTCGAGTCATAAAGCCGACTTTTGACGTCTTTATGATGCGGATGCCACCTGTGACAATATCTCATCTTCAATATGGTAACTTCCTCACTCGTTAAGCATTATTAGTTGAATGTAGCAGCTTAATTGTTTCTACTTTCCGTTTAATTAGTGTTTCTTTGTATCCATTAGGTTTGAAATGGTATTTGAGATTTTTATAGTTAGAATTTTACTGATCAATTATTTTAGATTCTCATTTAAAATAACCAACTGAAATCGGTAGATTGCGTACTACATAGTTTTACTGCTTACTAAACACTGACAGATGAATCTCGCTTTTGAAGTAAAAAAATAACATAGCAGTACAACTTTAACATAGTTATTTGTCTGAAGAAAATACTCTTAATATGCGATTGCTACACAAATATAATAAGTAACATAACTAAGAAAACTTCCAAGAAGGTAATTTGATCATACATTTTTAAAACTCGGGGAATGTTCCCAAATTTTGTTAGGAAAAGTCTCCAAAAATACTTTGATTACCCAGGGACTCTAAAAGTTCAAAATTTAAAATTTTGTGTTAGTAAATCTAGTAAGCTATTCAACTGAAGTTCGTCCATTGTTACTTTTGACATATTTTATTTATATGTGTGGATCTTAAAAATACTTTCCAGTCTGTTTATGCTTTCAGGTAAATAAACTCACATTTTCGTTGTACCGATGTCAGCTCAAGACCAATGTGTATAATTTGTTGTTACCACGTCTTTATGATAAAACGATGTTTGATAATTATTAAGCAATTCATCCATTATCTTAATCTTCAGAGGAGTGGTTAAAGCAGGAGCATCAGTTGCGGGGCTCATATATATGGTTGCCTTTAAAGAGGGTTATAGCCAGGATTTTCTTTCTTGGAAGACTCAACTTGGACTGAAAACAAACTAGTTGGTCTTCTAGATAATTTTAGTTTTACTAGTCCCATAACATGTTTATACAGATATATTAGTTACTTCTCGCCCTGCCTTCGGTTAGGATTATTAAGGTTCCGAGATGAAGAATGTATTTTCTTCAAAATTCAAAGTAGATTTTAGATTATATTACACTAACAATTAAAGCCATTTCGAAAATAAAACAACTAGACAAACTCATATAAATTTAATTTTTTATCAGAAACGAAAGAAATACGGTTTTGTTTTGTGAAATCAATACCATTGTTAAGAAGAAAAGGAAAGACAAGAGAGCTTGGTTACAGAAGATATTAGCTTTCTATAAACTTTGTATGTTTTACAAAGTTTACATAATAAAGATTTAGTCAAAAGATTCAGCATAGTTAGAAGAATTACCGGTAAATATCTATTTAATTTGTTAATTTCTTATTAAGTTCATTTATGAAGACTTTATAATTAACTAAGAAGTCAAAATATCAAGGGTTTTTGGAAGCTTATTGTCATAGAAGGTGACTACTAAATTTTTTCTTTATCATTAAACATTCTTTATCTTTTAAAAATTACAATGTTTCAAAAAAGAATTTGTGACTGTTGTAATCGAAATTTGAAATATAACTATTAAAATGATTTTAGCATTCTTAAAGATACTTAATTTTAAATTTTGAAATTATATCATTTTGATGATTTTAAGCATGATTTAACCCCGTTTTCCGCTTTAAGAACAATTTGCGGTTACAATAATCCTCTGTATACAAGCTGAATAGATAAATCGCAGAATTACTTCACCATTAGCTGAATGTTGTGAGCATCTAAACTCGGGCCCGAATTGTTTCTACTTTCTGTTTATTTAGGTATTGCATGTGTTCACCAGGATTGAAATGGTATTTAAGATATTTTATATTTAGAATTTTAGTGTGTGCTGTTATAGAAATCTAGTTGATATTTTTTTCTGTGGGGAATAATTGTTATTTCATTACGTTCATTACATTTCTGTCTAGTTTTATCCATGTGCGGCAATTTTGTATGTATTTAATATGATGTTTTTATTTTTAGACTTCATCAAGAAAATCGTCAGTCGGCGGGACTAAAAAGAAAAGCTCAATTAAAATAGAACTTACTGCAGACCAAAAGAAAGATATCCAAGAAGCATTTAATTTGTTTGATGCTGATGGAACTGGTTTTATCGAAGCGAGAGATCTCAAGGTTCTTTCATTATTTTAACTTGTTTAGAATTTTATGAATATCCATTTAATTTTTTTCCAAAGTAAGAATAGTATTCTGATACATATTAAGGCTCTTTATATCAAAGTTATATTTGGCTCTGTACCATAATGAAGATGCGTTTAATGTTGTTAATGGAATTTTATGAGTAAGCAACACCGGTATTAAATTTAATTCTTTACTATATTTCATACCGCTTGAAGGTAATGATTGGATTGAAATTTTGTGGTGTTGCTGAGAAAATTAAAAAAAAATTTTGTGTGTGTTATATTTTTAAATATAAAAATATTTCTTATGTAGAATATATTTATGTTATTCTTTAATTATGTGAAATAGTTCGTATAAAGATAGCCTGTATAGATTAATGTGCCGTTTGAAGAGTTGAAGAGCATTTTATTAAAATGCCCTTTGACAAATTATAATGTAGTGCTTCATTATTATTTTTCACTTGCTATGCAAATATTAGAGCACTGCTCGTCAAAACCAGAGTTTGCAGGTTCGAATCCCGCTGCACGCTTAAATGTTCATAGCCGTTCGGAATCGACTTTAAGCAGTAGGTCCTTGTCTCATTAGTCTTCATGTGCAAAACTGTAGACTCTAGTGCTCCAAACCAAATCACTTGCTATACTTTATCTTTATTTATTGTAAAGGCTATGTTATTTCTTTCTAACTTTATTCAGTGGGAATTGTATGTATACAGTTTAAAGTGCTTAAGAAATTTTCCAAGAGACCAAGTGATGGAAGCAATTGGGACAAAGAAAAATGCCTTGTGTATATATATATACACACAATTCATTATAGGTACACACACAAATCATAGGTGTTTTCTGATTAATTTAATGATCTTCCTGTTTTCTTTTTTACAATATTTGTCAGATTGAATTGAACGTTTGAATTTAATCTCTCAATTAGCAACAATGCCAATAAGTATTGTCACTTGTAATTTTAAATTTCTTTGCAATTTGAATGCGGGATGCATGGAAATTATTTCCTAATTTTTAAAATAATTTTAGCTTTCTGGTCAATACATAAAGCTTTACACTTTAAACCCCGTGCAAACATTTAAAAAATATTATTTGATCTCAATCAGTCTCTAAAAAGCCCAGAGCAGAAATTTAAAAAAATATATATTAAACTTTACTTTAGAATATACACTTTGGGGACAGTTTAATACTGCAAATTTTTTTTTCTGTGTTTCCAGGATAAAATAGAACAGAGTTAGAACTTTCTAAACTGGATCTTCTACTTTTTTAGCGAAGAAAAGTAGCACTGAATCTCAAACAATTAACATAAATGTGACTGGAGATTAAACAACAAAATGCTTCTTTAAATATGAAAATGTACACTTTGTATAGGTATTGGTGAATGAGAAGTTATCTGGTTACCACCATAGAAATTATATGGTAGGTAGGTGAGTTTTAATTTGGATTGCAACATTCTCCTGTAAGCTTTATGGCCAGTAGCTGTGTTTTATACATTGAGTTGAAACGTTATTAAATTTTAAAGATTTGTTCTGAGGACTCTTCGTATAACCTACATAGTTCGGCTGGGTGCTTAAAATCCTTAAAAAGTGCTTATTTTGTAGATCCATTTTTAAGGTCCCTAATAAGTCCTTCAAAAGTGCTTCGTTTTGTTCTTGTAGCCTTAAAATTTATAATTTTTTTCAAGTGCTTAAAAAGGGCTTATTTTTCCTGAAATATCGGTTGCTGAAATTTTATTTCCCTTGGTAATTAATCATCAATCCATTCAACAAAGCTAAAGATAAGAAAGAACAGTTAGACTAATGAAAAAAATGTATAGAAGAAAAGAAAAATGAACTTCAAAATTAGACATACTCTTATTTTTTCCCTCTTCCTATATTTTTTGGTTCTCATCTTCTAGTATGAATGGAAATAGTTCTTCAGGTACATTTTTAAAATAGCATTAATAATTTCTTGTATCTTGTTTTGAGTATGTCATAATTAAAACTTTTTTAGTGTAGATACTGCATCTTCTTTTCTCTCTGTCTACCTGTGTGTGTGTGAATATATTTACCTGTTTATAATACAGAAGTACTTTTTATTATCTTATTTTACATCTATGTTGCTGTAAAAATACTGTTGCTATGAAGTGAAACTTGTTGATCTTCCACCACAGATAGTACTTTCTTATCTTACAAATATTTCAGATTTTTTTAGGGACAGGGAGGGGGTGCATTTGATCAATAAGGACTATTGCTATTCTAAAATTTATGTTTGCGAAGAAAGATGTCTTAACATAAAGTATGAGATATTAACAATTGTGTTTAATAAAATTATTAAGTTGAGCTATATATATTATTCAGTGTCATTTAACAAGTCATAAAGCTCATGAAAAGCTTCAATTTTTAAGCTTTAGGAGTAGGTTGATCATAGTATAATGAAAATTAAGGGGCTTAAAGTGCTTAATTTTTTATCTATGGAAAGAGTCTAAACCTTGACCTAAGATCTGTTATTTTATAGCCCAATTCCATGACAATTTCTACCCAGGTATATTTTTCCCCTTGTTTTGTGATTCCAGTTTCATGAGATGGAGAATCCCGTTTCTGATGGCTTAAAAATTAGGCTTCACTATAAATTTGAAATGGAGGTTTGGAACAGAACCCTAAAGTGGGAAAAGTTTATGAGCAAATTTTAAACAAGGAGTTCTACAATTTCTTGATATATGGTACAAATCAGGACTGCAGTAATAGAATGTCTTAAGCGGAAAAACTTCTTAACCAGGTTTTACTGTATATATATATATATATATATATACACACACACACACATATACATATCAAGGTTCGTACGGTGCTTAAAAGTGCTTAAAAACTGCTTAATTTCGAAACGCGTTTTTAAGGCCTTAAAAAGTGCTTAATTTTCCCCTAAAGTCCTTATTTTTTTTTATTTTTTTTTCTTGCCGACAGTTTTTATTTGAATATTTCGAAATCGTCTATGAAAATCATAAAAGGTCGCTCGGGATTAATCGTTCAGTGTGAATGAAATCAGACACTGCAGCTCTCCTTTTTTTCCTTTTTTCTAGAAATCTCTCCTTTATTCCTTATTTTACGGTATTCCTCCTTTTTATCGGCTATTCCTGCCTTTTATTCCTTTTTTCTTTGGGCCATTCACTCCTTTTATCCTTTTTTTCCTTCTCAACATTTACGGAGTTATGTAATGGTGGAACGGATTACACACATCGTTTTTCCCATGTTTTGATAACATCTTTGTTTTTCTAACATTTTCTTTCTGTGGGATATTCACCTCCCCCCCTCCCCTCGAAAAAAAAGTCTTAGGCTATTTATTGGCGGTATAGGTGTTTGAATGTTAGCAAATAACGATCAAAGTGTCAAAACCAAAGGGGGACCATAATTTTTCGATTGTAGTGTCGAGAAATCTGTTTAACCCGTTTCTGAACCCAAGAGGGGGAAAAAACCGTTACTCCGAGCCTGTGCGCTTAAAAATGGACTGACATATCGAATATTGAATTCAGGGATGATTCTGATCCGAATGTTTTTTGTGGGTTTGTTCTAAAAAAAACAAGATTTTTTTTGGAAATTAAAAAACAAATAAAGAAAGGAAGAAGCCATTTTTTTTTATCTCACACGTGTATAAATTTTGACGATAATCTGAAAGTTTTCTGTCTTTTTCTCATCCTTTTTCTCTTTGCCGCGTCCACAATTTTTTTTTCAGACAAAGAGTAGGAAAGTGTTATCAGTCGATGCTCGCAACATGAACTTAAAGGTCAAAAAGCCGTGTGACGCGGTATAAATGAAACATATAGAACGGTTCTAGTTATAAAAGTACAACTAAGCCTTAATTCTATGTTTTTTTTGGGAAAAAAAAACCGTTTTCTAGATTTCGATTCCAGAAAATGCTCTTTTTTTTTTTTTTACTAGGAAACTTAAGTACTTGTTTATATTGATAAAAAGTTATTTAGATACTTTCATATTTCCTATTTAGGCACTTGTTTTTGTATTAAGTAAATCAGAACATTAACAGTTATTCAACTACCTCTTTTTTTCCCCAAAATTATGACTTCTGTGTCTGTGAAATACAATGATTTATCAATATACACACTCTCTTTTGTTCATGTTTTCGTTGAACCTAATGTAATAACCATTATTTTATCTGATATGTTTCTGATAAGAGGTGCTTAAAAAGTTTGAATGGTGCTTAATTTTTCCATTAAAAAAAGTGTACGAACCATGCATATGTGTGTATGCACATTCATTTAAATTAGATTAGAAATTGAATTAGAAAATTTATTTGTTTATCCCTTAGATTTAATGCTATTACATAATAATTTTTCAGATTGTTTTTTTTTTTCTCTTTTTAAATTGTATTATATGTTTCTTTATAAATTTTCTTGTATGTTCTATAGAAAACATAAAATTATAAAGCATTCAATGTACAATTAAAATATTAATGATGATTACTTAAGGATATAATTAAGTGATTTGCCTAAATGGATAGCACATTGCTCTTGAATACTGAAGTTTGTTGCTTTGAATCTCACTCACTGCTGGCATATATATTTGTAGTTGTTCAGAATCAGCTTTAAGTAGTTGACTTCAATTTCAATTTCTCTTTTGTAGCCAAAAGTAGACTAAAAGAAGTAGTTATCATTATTTGTTATTGGTTTATGATTATCTGTTATATATTAGAACTAATGAAAAAATTAATCAAAGCAATAATTTTCAATACATTCATTTATGCTATATCACAAAAATTTATTAAGATAATAGTAGGAGGCAAATGGACTAGTTTGTTAGTTTTAAAATATTAAACTGACATATTTTAGATGCCTGTTTAATATTTTTAAACAATCAATAAGTAACAAATAATCTTATTAGTTAATATATTAGTATAAGCTTGCTTTGCTTTGTTAAGCTTTCATCAGATTTAAGTCCGAGTGGCACGCTTGGTAGCGTTTCCGCTCATTTGCGCACAATCCTGTGGTTGATGGTTCGATCTCCGGCGACGACCACAACCGGCAATTTTTTCAATAATTCTGATTTTTTGTATTTTAACCTTTTAATTTGTTTTTTGCTATTTTTTATTAGTGAAGTACCGTTTTCTTTATTTTTTGGCTTATTTTATTTAGTTTTTCCAATTTTTTGGGTATCATATCATTCCGCTACTTTGCTCTAGCTTATTTTTGTTTGTGTAATGTATCGTCTTGTTTTATGTTATAAAAAAATATAAAAAACTGAAAAAATGCTTAATAAAAATTTTAAAATTTTATAAAAACCAAAAACATATCTTTTTGTTAGTGCTGTCACTTTTGCTAATTTTTATTTGATGTACCAAGTTGCAATTTTTATAGTCCCTATTTTTGCTTATTGTATTACCTAACTGTGTTATTTTATGAGCATCATGTTGTAGAATCTGTATAATGCTGTTAACCATACGAAATGGTCATTGTCAAGATTATAGTCTAATTATCCTTTAATTAGACAACGCATTGGTTACTCATAATTTTTTATGAGAACGTTCTCACCTCCTCGCTCTCTTGTGAGCTGGAGTGTATTAAATTTTTGTTTCGATTACTTTTTGCCTTGAGGCCTAAATTTGTTTTGATCTGCTTACATTCGGAGGTTAAAGTGAAGACGTTCAACTTCACTAGGTACTCCGTTAATCCCAATTACCCTTGAGATATACTTGTGTTAGAAAGCCTTGTCTGTAGAGAGGTGATTAAGCTCTGGGGGTACCACGAATTGGAAATAATCATATCTTCCAGGTTGAAAATTTCTACTATAGTAGTTTGAAATCAAAGAAGCAAATAAATAAATGTAAAAAATAAAATGGCTTCCTGCCAAATTTTTGTTATCACTTGTGTTTTGTGTTCAGCTGCAGAGTGAGTATTCTACTACAGTCAGCATTTATAGTCATCTTGTTGGGAGGGGTTAGAAGAGAAGAGCTGATTTGCTGAACTATAAGCTATGACCTTTGAACGGGTGTTGATTGATTTGCATAATCATAGCATTGCAAGGATGCATTCTCGTAACTTGTTTGTTGGGAGAAGGGAGGGGTAATATTTTACTTCTGTGTCTAGTTACAGTTTAATCTTGTGCTTGTTGTACCAGAAAATAGATTTATCATAAGAATATGCATTTGATATTCAAGAATTAAAATTACAATTCTAAGAAGGCTAATTGAGTGAGATTTATTAAAAGAAGTTTGGTAAGTTTGTCATCATTTAATTGTTGAAATTAAAGCAGTCTCTGCTTTAATTTACTAACAATTAAAATCACTGCTTGAAGTTTACTAACAGTACATTAAATCTTATATAAGTTACATGAAATTATTAGTTATTTGTAATTAACTTTTTTTAGTTCTAGGTTTTGATTATATATAATATAAATTTCAGGAGTTTTTACTTACAGGCACAATCACCCCTGTCTAAATCTCACAATATTTCTAGTATTTGTAAATATTGAGATTATATTAATAAGTAAGTCAATAATTTTATCCAGAAACAATCATTTTGGATGATTATAAATTTTTATCCTTACCTTGGTTTCATTTTTCCCCCAAAGATAACATGAACTAACGAATTGATGTTTAAGTCATAATAATGACCAATTTACTTTGAGACATAGTAATTGTGTCCTGGAAAAATATACATCAACTATAATACTGTTAAAAATATGTAAGTTGTAAATTATTTTAAATTTTGTCTGTTTCTGTAAAATGTAGTAAAAGCATTTAAGAGAAAATTTTTTTTTCTCTTTCATAGCAATGTATATGGTTCTCAGTATATAAATCGAATGAAAAGTGTGGTAATTCAATAAAAGGCTGTGTTTTAAATTGACCATCTCTTATGAAATTAAATGTATTATAAGGTTTTTGATCACGCTAACTAAAAAGTGACATTTATTTTAATAGCTCAAAAGTCTGAGAAAAGTTTTAACAACAGTTTTCTAATATATTTTCTGTAAGTTATTGTAATAAAAAAATCCTAAATTTTGCTTCAAAATATACATTAAAAAATCAACTTTCTTTGTTTTGTCATTCATTTTTTATTAAGTACTGAAAATATATGTAACTAGGAATTTTCATCAAATTGGTAATCCTTGTAATTAATCTTATATATCTCTATATATTTTAGGTTGCTTTACGAGCTCTTGGCTTTGAACCTAGAAAAGAAGAAATTAAAAAGATGATATCAGAAGTTGATAAAGATAAAACAGGTTATTTAAAATTTTAGTACTCTTATATTCTATTGTATATGTATGTATTTGCATACACATATATGTACATTAAAAATTTAACGTTACCTCATCTAAATTATATTTTCCAATCTTAATTCTATCTCATTATTATGATCAATTCAAAAATATAATCTCCTCCATTTTCCCATCAGCAAAGTTTTAACTAGTAAGTTTTATTACTTTGCCTATTTTCAATTTCATGGGATCTGTACTGTGCAGTTTAGACCCTGACTGTTGATTTTTCAATTTTATAAAAGGACTAACTGGCCTGCAAATAAACCATGAGGAGCCTAAATTAACTATTATTTTGGTTTAGAAATGTGTGCTGTGTATCATTTGAAAGAGTCAAATTTCTATTGTATTTCTGCAAACCAATTTAGCTGGCAAACATATGTAGCATAGCTTCTCTATTTTCTAACTTAAAAACTCAATAAAAGGATTTGATTGTTGACTGCTTCATCTTTTCAGCAAACCAAATTTGGGCTAATTTTTTTAAACTGTCAGATAATTTTGGATGGCTTTTAAAACTTAAGGAGACTATTCGTGACATTATAGTTTACTGATTCCACTGTTTAACCTATATCTATGCTATTTAACAGGAGTTATGGGTGGAATACAATACCTTTGTAAGCATGGTGTCATGCCTTGTAGTGCTAATGGTGTGTTTTTCTTAAGATATGAGACCAATGAAATTTATATTTTTATTTCATATCACATTAAAGCTGAGATGGGATGGCAGTCATTGACAACAGAAGAACTAGAAGCAATCTTTTAGATCCTTTTGTCAGGTTCTGAAGGCGTTTTCTGGATGATAGTCAAACTGGGAAAATGCTGCCTTTCAATATAGGAGTCAACTCTTCAGATCCTGTGGCTGATGCCATGGATATTCATAGTCATTCAAAATTAACATTATAATATCGATCCCATTTGAATTAACATGGGTGTTTGGGCTCCAGACAAACTCCAGAATTTCTAGGATTTTCTAGAGTCTAGTATCCAATATTCTAGATTCCTCTATCAATAAGTACCAAAATTTTGGCCATTTTTTAAAATTCACTTAGCTTAGTCATAATGCATTCATAATTACACAGAACACAGTTCTGACAAAAACTGACACATGTACAGGGGATGTTATTAATAAAAATCTTACAGGTTTGGTTGGAATAAACTTTTATTTTCAAACATGAACTTAACAATTTTTTATTTATTTTTTTTTTTTTTTTTTGGGGGGGGGGTAGGGGGAAGCTAACACTACACAACCTACATCTCATTGCAATCTCTTTCAAAGAATTGATATTTCAGAGGAACATATACCTCCAGCCACACTAATATGTTAACAAAGGAGTTACAGATAGAGCATAACGATGTAGGAAAAGTCAAATTTATAAAGGTATATTTTTCAGACTTTGCATTGTATAAATTTTTATAGAGCTGAGGTTGAAAGGTATTGAGATTCCCTGTGATATTGCTGATTGTAAAATTTTGATCAGGATTCATACAAGTTGACATTGATTGCTTAACCATCCCAGATAAATGGGTCCAAACCAAGAACTACCTCTCTAATCCAGTTTTTAAAATCACAGAGGAAAGAGAGAGGAGATTGCTTTCCTTCAGAGTTTGGAGGTACAACGTTGATTTTAATGACTAGAACAAAAAGAGGCTTCATCCAGCTGAACTAGTATTTTAAGATTTTGAGCTTACAGGAGTGTTCCTAACTATTGACTTTTATTCTGTGTTAGCTCCATTTCACATCTCTAAATTGTTTTCATGCCAGATGTTGTCTGTAATGCTTATTTTATACATAATTAATTGTTAATACATGTACATATCTACATATATAGATATTTTTGTAAAAATCTATATTTCAGTTGCTGTAAATTTTATATATAAGTCATTACAATACATATGTATGCATGTTAAGTATGTAGATGTTTCTCTTTTTGTAGAAATAGATGATCTACTTCTAATATGTAGTCATTTTATAATTGAAACTGTATAAACGTTGTTAAGTACTATCTACTATTATACATATACATGTGAAATAAGAAACATTTACCTTGAATAAGGTAATAAAACTTCAAATCAATTAATTGTCACCAATATCAATTACAAATTTAATTTTAAATAATATTGTTTAAATAAGATCTGCTTAGATGTACATTTTGTAGTATTATTTGAATTTCAGTTGTTAGTCATTCTATTTAAAATTATGAAGTTATCTTATAAAATAACTAACTTACAATAGCACTTTCAAAATGTTAATAAAAATATAATGGCTATGAATTTTAAAATGATATAGTTTGAATATCTGGTGATGTTTTACTTATTTAATTAAGCTCATGTTTAACTTCATATCTAGACATATCTGTTTATCTTATTTTGTAAATTGTTATTTTCATTCATTAGTATTGAAAATAATTAACTTTTCATTATTTACAAAGGTAAAATAGCATTTCAAGAATTTTTAAATCTAATGACAGAGAAAATAAGTGATCAAGACGCTAATAAAGAAATCATGAAAGCTTTTCAGCTTTTTGATGATGACAGTACTGGAAAAATATCTTTTAAAAATTTAAAGCGTGTTGCCATGGAACTTGGAGAAAATCTTACAGATGAAGAACTACAGGTAAATCCTTAATTTGTTAACTATGAATTCTAATCTTTTGTACTTTCATTTTTCGGCAACATGTAATCATAAGCACTTGAGCATTGTTTTAAACAGACTTCTGACAAAGTTTCTAACCAAGACAAAGCGAACCACAATCATTTAAACCATAAAACATAGGTAGAGTGATTTTTATTAAAAAAAAAAAAAGATTTTGGGGCAATGCATTTCTAGACCTTGTTTTGCACATTCCAATATTTCTCTGTCTAAATGTTTTATTTGAATGCAATTAACTGCGATACAAAGTTGTTTATTTGATCATGTGGAAACATAATCACATAAGAGATAAAAATAATTAGCATGTAAAGTTCTTCATGATATTTCTTTCAATTTTCTACAGTAAAAGAGGTATAAGATGTAATAATATAACTAACTACATAGTTAAAAATTTATATTTACTTTGCATATAATTAGCCCTTTTCTTTCATAACGATATATGCACATAAAAAACTAGTAAATATACCTATCTAAATTTTTAGCTAGTGCATTTAGTGTGGGAAATTGTAACATTTTCTAAGTTGCTATGTTTGTAGCTTATGGATTTGATAAATCATGAAATTTCATGCTCAGTCTGATTAATTTTAGGAAACCTTTTTTTGTCTACTTCAGCTTTCAAAATAGTTAGCTTAGAATAAAACAACTTTACAAGAGTTGTACATTAAAAAGTTTAATTTCAGGGTCAACTTTATAAAGTATTAAATGTTCATTTTTATAATCTTAAAATTCCTGTTGATAACTTTAATCTTGGTCTGTTATTCAATTCTGTGGGGAATTTTATATACAGTTTTCAAACTAAATAGACTATAAAGTTCTATCTTAACAAACTAAAGAAATGTTGAAACCAGGATTTCAAATATTAATTTTACTAAGCATTGTGGTTTGATTTTTATTAGTATTTCTAACAAAGCAGTCATTGTTTTATAAACTACTATAATAACCACAATAATCTTGTTTGAATTCTTTAAAATGCAGTGTGGACTACATTTTTGTGGTAGTACTTTTCGGATAATTTTAGGAAAGGAAGTCTTAAAAGTTTTTATCAGATTAAAATGTTATATCATAGGGAGAGGGGGGGGGCTTGTAATTTCATGAAAAGTTGTTTCTTTACTAGGTGAAGTATGCTGTTTTATAGAGTACCCATGCCCTGATGCTGTTAGAGGGTCATAAGCATGTCTCATTGTATAAATATTTATTCCCCATTTTTCATTCTTTGTATGAAGTAAAAAAAGCATTGTAATCCCAGAGAATTTCAGTGATCTGATTTCAATGGAAATACTTATTTTGACTATGCCTGAATCAGTTTTGCTAAGTATCAGCATTGTGCAAAAACACTTTAAATTTTCATTTTGATGATCTTCGTGTGCATTTTGAATATTTTCATTGTGACATCTGTAGTTACATGTATCTAGCATAATTTAAAATTGATTAGCTGTAGAAAATGAAATTTTGTATTTAAGATTGTTGTATCATCTCATTGTACACATCTGTTTTTGATTATATTCTGCACTCACTAATGAAAAATATGTATAATGGACAATCGAGCAACTGGTCTACAGCGATCTAACACTAAGATAAGCAACATGTTCATATGCAAGTTTTGTTGCTTGTTCTTGCTTTGGTGTGAAGGAAATTTTAATTATGTAAAATTTCCATTTAGAACACATATATGCATTATATACCAGTAAGTATGGTAATTTTATGCTATAAAGTTTTCATGCTATATCTGAGATTCAAATAACAGATTTTGAGTCAAAACCTTTATTAATGCCACATATTAGTATTGAATTGGAGTTCATGGCTTTATTGACTACTAGCTGCTTTATGCTCAGCATTTGGTCTGGGTATACATAATTAGTAATGTCATGCAGTCTTTTGAAAACCTTTTTTATTATGCTATTTTAATTTTAAATTCTACTACAGTAGACCTTGACAAAACTATAATGTATAAAAATGCTACATTTCGCAATATTTGATTATTTATACCTATATGTGGCTAACAGAAAAGTACCAGTTTTTAGTATGTTATAATCATATTCAGTTCCCATGATACTTTTCATAAACAAACACTAAAAGTATAACACAGAGTTATAAATTAGCTAACCTAATTTTTCATGCAGCAAAATGCTATGTTCGGCCATTTGTCTTCAACTGGCAAGATTAATATCTATTATAATTTCATATCACATGACAGGATGATTAGCAGTTGTTTTGATAATAACAATAACTGCCTAGTGATATCAAAGCATGTCTGTTCAAAATTTTGAGACTGCAATAAACTATATGCATTTGTATAAGAGATATACTGATATTCATATATTTCTACATATACATTGAAGCATCAATGATTCAGAAAACCTATAATCTGCCACTAATGGTATTTTCTATTCATTTGCTTTTTAAAAAGAATCTTGCAAACTTGTGATTCTGGCCTTAATTGCATTTTTTTATTACTTTGCTCTATTTATACTCTAATTAAAATATCCTGCTTTTACGTTTTGAAATTGAATTGATGAGAGCATGTTTTGGGGGAGGGGATATTGACCACATCAGCCAAAAATTCACTACAGATGATTAATTTTTCAAATGCAACATCCAAACATGGATGTCTTTAGAAAAGAGAGAAAGAAAAAACTTTTCAGAGGACCAGAAATTCAGAAGTCCTTTGTGTCAAAAATAAAGCATAAAAGTGATTGTTCTGTTTGTAAATTTAGATTTTATATGAATTTCAGCATCGGACCATAAAACACACACACACAAAAAAAAAAAAAAAGAAAAAAGAAAAAAACCAACAACAACAAAAAAAAAAAAAAACAGGAAGCTAAAGTTATTGAAGCAAATGAAACTGACTGGTGTATTTAATTGAATGAAGTGGTTGTTGTAGAATGCAAATGCCATTAAACTTCAAACCTAATTTAATTTGTGTTATTATTTCTTATTTGATTTAAAAAATAATTCTATATTGTTGCTTATATTTATAGCTGTTAATTTTAAGTAAAGTGGTTTCTCACATACTTCTAATAATTTGTTTTGGTGGGTTTTTGTAAGACAATATGCATTTTTTAAGCTACCTTTAAAGAAATATTTGACTGAATGCTGTAATTGACCATCAGTCTTTCTCTCTCTCATTTTAAGTCTCTCTTTTCTCTTTTTTCCTGTTTAATCTGGAAAATGACTTATCTAGTAGCAGGGTTGGCATGATTTAAATCTTGATTTAAAACAGTTGATTTTTTTCTAAAAAAAAATCATTGAATTAAATAATTATTTTTTACTTCTTTTAAAACCTTTATTCCAAAGACAGGAGAATTGGGAATCAGTCAGCATAGTAATACCAATAAGTAAATAAGTGTAAATAGATAGCATGTGCTTTCCAAGTATTTAGGGATTGTTATCAGAAAGTATGTAATAGGGATAGGTACAGTGACTGATTATGACTGGTGGAATTCATTTTATGTAATGGTAGGTAAAGAGAGTATTACAGAACTTGAAATCCAGTTTGTCTACAAAATAACAACAGCCGTGGCTTCATCTGCTAGAATAGAAAGACAGTTCTCTTCTTTTGGTATTGCTCATTCTAGCCTTCATAACCAATTAGGAGTGGATAAAGCATCAAAGCTAGGGTTTTTATTGAAACAATTAAATCCATAATTTGGTGCTTAAAAAATATTGAAATAATTGTGATTTGTTTTTTTAAATAAATAGTTTGCATTAAAGGAATATTTAATTTGTTCTTTAAATTTACATCTTATTTAGTTTTTACTATCCAATTACAAAATCATGGAATGTATTTAGATTAAAATTTATATATTTAATTTTAGATAATCAGTATGTAGAATGAATATACTAGATAGATAAGATATTACTTCTCATAACAAACTATTCTATGTATATTGTAAAACACATAAGAACAACAATTAAAATTAGTATTCAGAAAAAAATCAAAGAAATCCAATTTAAATAAAAAAAAATTGATTTAAACTAAACAAATCTAATTTTTTTTTATTTTTTTCCAACCCTGGGAGCACTGGTGTCATATTACTAATATTTACTGTATCTTTCTATACATATGTAAGGGTATAAAAGTGTGCAAAAAGTTATTAAATTCTATTCAACTTTTTAAATTAATATTTCATCTTAATTCAGTAAAGGTATCTGAATTAAAGACAACGTACGCACAAGGCTCACATTGTCTGGTAGATCACACTTCTTGCATGTACAAGCTTTTCTGTATGTTCATGAAGCTCCTAATCAGATTCTGTGAGAATTTTTTGTCTTTTTTTTTTACTTTCTTCTCAACTATGATGGTATTCTGAGTGCATGAATTTGGGCATACAATGGTTTGTGTCTTCCAAACTTTTTGCTATGTTTCATATATGTAGATTATTATGAAATATATTGGGACTCTAATAAAAGTTCTAGTTAAAGGAAAATTAAGAGCTATCAGAATTTTAGTTCTCAAGAAATGACTGGGTATTTTATTATTTACACTCACTTACAAAAGTTAAGCACAGAAATGAAAATGCTAATTTCTGGATGCGAATCAGAATTGAAAAGGATGTAATTCACTGCAGAAGTAGATGGAAGTATGCAAATATGTTAGTTAACTGCTAATTACGCTTTCATGTCAAGAAATATGAAATAAGGTCAGTATTATTAGATGCCAGCTGTATGAAGGGTTACAAAAGCTGATTGTAAGTGCTGATAGAAGGTGTTTAAAACTTTCGTACAATTTGTTTTCAAGACATACGTGTTTCTATGACTTCCAGGAGATGAATGGAAGATTCTGAGTGCTGGCATGCTGTGGGGTACATTGAAGCAGGACAGTTGATCACAGATGTTGGTATTTTCTTTGGTGTTCATCATTCTGTAATTTCACATTTATGGAAACAATTCCAAACCACACAGACAGTTGTCCGAACGCCTTTTTACTTTATACATAATTCTGTTTGTCATTATCTGATAACTTAAAAAATTTAATATTGTTTTCATTTCTGTATATAATTATTGATTTTGTTTTATGCATAAATATATATGCTTCTTTCCTGCCGAATTTTTTGTCAATCAAAGCAGCATTTATTGATTTTTTTTGCATATTACATCTTCGGGCTTAATTTTTGGAAGTGAGTGCATTTAAATTTTGTATTGAGTTCGGAAATCTCTTCATAGATTAAAATCTAGTTTGTAATTCCTTCTGAATATATTTCATTTATGTTTATAGGAAATGATTGATGAAGCTGATAGAGATGGTGATGGTGAAGTTAACCAAGAGGAATTTTTAAGAATCATGAAAAAAACTTGTTTATATTGAAGTCTCTATTTTAAAGCCATAAAGCTCCGAAACACAAAAGATGGTTACCTACATATTCATGATTTTATGTGAATATGTTTGCATTTGTTTTTAAAGCCTGATATATAAATATATGTACACTCCTGTACGAGGCTTTTGTTAACAGCCTGTTATTGAAAAGCATTTATCAGATTACTTTGTTTGAAATTTATCTTACAAAACTTGTTTCATTCCCCTTGTTATATGTGTTCTGTACAAAGAGCTGTTATATTTTGACATACATATAATTTTACATATATGCATATATATATTTATATGCACATGTAAATAATTTAGATTTAATTATACAGTTCACTCTGATTTTTTATTTGGTCTTTTCATTTTGATGCATTTGTATTGAATTTGTCTTCTGATATAAAATGACAAAATGTCCTGCATGTTTTGTCTTATTTCATTGGCTTTGATACTTAACTTACTTAAGGAAACGTTTTTGCAATGGGTACTATAGTAAAATTTACATAAGTAATATTCCAGTGCATATTTAAATGATCTGTTACCTGGGTAGATTTGAAAATTTTAAACACAGTATTTTCATAAAACAAAGTGTGTCCTTAAAATGAAATATTTGTATATATATATTTGTATGATTATGTATAGCATATGGAAAATTTGGTGTATTGTCAAAGAAAATTAAAGTTATTTTAATGTAGCAGATTATTTATAATTTTTGTATAACTTGGCTATTATTCATTTTTTTTTTTTTGCTGTGTTCATATACTTTTTTTATGATGTTCTAGAGAAATCTTAAATTTCCAAATTCTTGCTGAATTTCTGTCTGAAGGTTGCTGATACAAATTTATACCTGATTTTCACAATATTTGTTGTTTAAGTGATTGTATTGGAAAATTTTAAATAGCATTTTCATAAAATAATGCCCTGTCCTTGAAAATTAACATTTGTATTTATATTTGCATGATTATGTAAAGTATCTGATAATTGTTGGTATTGTCATAGAAAATTAAAGCCTTTTTCATACAAAAATGATTTTTAATTTTATACAAATTTGGAGATATTGCTATCTTTTAATTCATTTTTTTATTGTAGTGCATTTATATCTATTTCCTATAACATTGTAGATAATTTTTTTAATTCCAGAATTTTCTTCTGAAGGACACAGACTCAAATTTTTAAAGCTTTGTACCTGATTTTTACAATATTTTATTCTTCTTCATATAAAGAATTTAAAGGAAATATGACATATCACATCTTTTCTTTATATTTGTATTTTATTATTTTTTCTATGTGATCGTTTTATTTCTATAATTGTTGTTTGATATTCATCTTCCTTTATATCAATTATTAAATATTGTTGTAATGTCAATAACATATTCTACATTTTAACCAACATTTATTAAATATTATTACGAATTGTTTTGTGTCTCATAGAAGAAAACAATAACATTGTATTCTTTAAACAATAACAGGGTGACTACATATCAGGGGAAGATAGAAAATCAGGGAATTGTCATAGTATATTGCAGTTCTAGAATATAAAACTGGAAATATCTGGGTACTTTTATAAACTTAGCAAAAACCAGGGGATTTTTTAATATTTTACCAGCCCCAACAAAAAGCCTTTTTTTTAATTGCTGATAGAGCAATCTCTGTTCTAAGATTAGAGTTTCTAATTGAAATAAAAGTAATTTTACGTTTTATTAAACAGCTGTAAAGAATGTTATCATTTTTTATCTTTATTTTTAAAATATTTTATTTTTACTATTCAGTATGTCTGTAAGTCATTTAGGTATTCTTCATCCCAATTCAAGTTTAAGAAAAAAAACATTTTATCACTTTCAGTTACATCACTCATACTAGCTGATTAAGACTATTTGGGTAAGAAATTGTAATTGTAATACATATATATCCATTGTTCAAAGAGACATTATTTATGAAAATTCGACTACTCTAATTGAAAGAGGGTTGAAATCATTATGTGCATCCAGGTAAGAAAATTGTACTAAAATTATATGTATATCTAATATTAAACTTTTTAATTATATAGATTTGAAAAGTCACAAACCCCATCCTTACAGGGTCACAGTCTTTGCTAGAAATCATAATTTAGCATGTTTTTAAGAAATAGTATGAAAGCAGTATGTCAGGGAATTTTTGGAAAATTATCAGGGTACATTTTTTTCCTAAGTTTTAAGGCCACCATGAATAAGAATAATTATTTTTAAATGTTATCATACTTATGGATTTTGGTAAAACATATATTGATTTAAATATTTTTTAAATCCATGAAATATAACTTTTAATCTAATGATGGGACTCATTGAATCTTATGATAGGTACTGCCTTTGAGTACCAGGATATGTGAGTTAAAATCGTATTACTGGTGTTGATGTCTGTAGCGATATTGAATCCATTTTAACTTTCCAGTACTTCTGTCACTAGGAGGTGCATTGATAGTGACTCATATGTGAGATAAACATATGAATTTTTACAATTACTCTGAAATATATGCTAGAATGAAGAAATATTCAGAAATCAAAGTAGGACATTTAAGTAATTGATTTTAACAATATATATAATCTACACTTGTTTATGTGTACTCACACATACACATTAAGATATACATTTCAATAATATACAAGTTGGGACACTATTTGAATTGTGACATTAAGTGCTATGAATAGATTAATGGCCCATGCTAAAATGTATGGATTACATATTATTAGAACACAAACAGGCAAACAAAGGTACAAAACTTGTATTTCACAAAATTAACATCTGGTAAAATTGGTAAGAAAATCTAGATAAAAATTTTGCCATCTGGCTGGGATTTAGATGCTTTTAACTTTTTACACTCTCATCAATTTAAACCTGACATATGTTTTTACTACCAAGTCTTATGTTAAAATGAACAAGTTACTTTTAACACTGGGGAAAAATCTTGTCTAATAGCAAGCAAACTTACAAGATTGCTCAAGCTATGTCTCAACTATTTGGACTGCAAACTTGGAGACCACTGATATCAAAAGATTATGTTAAAAAATTAATTTAAGTGTCATTTTTTATGTAGAAATTGATGTAAACTTCAGAAATTATAAATCATAATGGTTTTAAATTTTCAGAATTAGATATTTTACTTTTCCCATTTTTTATAAAATAAGGCTAAAAAAAGGAATAAATTGGTTTGAGACAGTATAGAGTTTATCAGAATTTTCATTTTTCTTTTTTTGTATAAATAAGCAGACCTGCTAACTATTAAAAAATTGTAGTTGCAACAAATCTATAAAATAATTACAACTCTATAAACATGGTAAAAAAATTATAAATTTTTGGATTTTTTTCAAAAATGTATATCTATAGTAATAAAAAATTAAATCTTGCCAGGAAAATCAAAATGAAGAAATATATTTTTGCAAGCTTTGTTCCGTATTGATGTTAAATATTATTTTACTTACAATCTCAAAATGTTTCCTCTCCCAAAATTTGTAGGTATGCTAGAAAATTTTGAATTAAAAATTAAGAGATATTTTGGTCTGATAATATTGGGCTATGATAATAGTACATTTCTTAACTTTTCCCTCAGTATGTTTCTAAAAATTTTTAAAAATTATTTCTTACTATAAAAATGTAAATGTGTTGTACTGGAAATGTGGGCTATAACATTTAAATAAATCTAAATAAAATACTCCATCTAACTTTTTATGGAAGGGGGGGGGGTTCAGTTCAGAAATGTATATATGTGACATTTTAAAAATAAAATATTGTGTATATGAAATTGTATATGCCATTTGAGATAATTGAATAGAATTGATTCGCATGCATGCAATTGACCTGGATTAATGACATAAAAACTCACTATCAAACCTACCTCTTTGATGCAAATTAGTTACTATTTTCAATATTCAAAAGATGGCAGGTTTGAATTGTGTTCTACCCAGTTGTATTTGATTCATTTATAATGATAACGTGCATGATGTCTTGAATCAGAAGTATTATCAAAATGCATATGATCAATTAAAACTGATATTTTAAATAAAATTAGAAAATATTTGACTATGTCTTTAAAGAAATGTTTCCACACTCTACTTTTTTAATCTTTTGCATTTTTTTAATACCTTGTTATAAAATTTTGATTAATTATTTTGAAACAGACATGATAATATACAGAAGATATATCTAAACTTTAAAAAGTTAATTTAAAACACCAGTAGAACATTAGTTTTGATCTACTATTGAGAACGAAAATTTTAGATATGCTGTTACAGAACAAAAGGTATTTGTCAATATTTATTATATATCCTTCAAAGAAACTTCCTTCCCCATTTTTTTTTTTTTTTAGCTTAAACAATTTTTGTTTTCAAGTAATTTTCTTTTAAGAAGTTCTTATAAGTTTTTCCAATGAGATATTGTCTAAGTAATTTTTGTTTCTAAATAGCTTTATTTTTAGCTTAAAAAATTTCCCATGCTTTTTTTTTCAAATATATATTTCTTGTAAAATATGTCAAAATTTTCATTATTATGAAGAATTCCTTATAAAAATTTAAAGTAGTGACATATTTTGATCATCTTTAACAAAAATAAAAGAGATATGGCTCTTATAATTTCTGTCAATCAGATATTGTTTAAATAATTTTTGTTTCCAAGTTAATTACATTTTTAATTTGGAAATGATTCCATAGTTTTTTTTTTTTAATGTTGACAACTTTAATTTTTATAATAATAATTGAGATAACTTTAAATTGTATAACAATGGTCTATTCTTATGGACAAACATAATAACCATAAAGCTGTTTTTAATAGATATCACAGGTTTAATTTTTAAGTATGAAAAATTAGATTATTATTAATTTGTTACGTGTTAGCTTGCTTTCTGAAAGTTATGAAACTAGATTAATTTTATTTTAATAATTTAAAATATAATATAGATCTTTTACATCTCATAATATTCCTATTTCTTATTTGTTTCTTTTATACATTTTTTGTAAGGTTTTTCATATTATTGTCTATAAACTTTTTTATCATGCATTTTTTTTGTCTAATTTATTAGATTTTTTCTGTCAAAAACCCAGGTTTTATTAGTTTTTTGATGAAGGATATACATTTTCCAGTAAGCATATCCAGTAAAAAATTAGGTGAGCTTTTTGGGAGGGTGTTGGGCCTACTTAGTCAAACCTTATATTTTATATATTGAAATTTTAGCTAATTTTACTACAGTATTATAAAAATTTTTTTTAATGTTTACAACTGATTGAAACAAAAAATCTTAAAAGCTTTTCCTTCAAATATTGTTAAAAGAGGTCAAAGGTTGTCAATCAGGTTTTAAAATTTGGTTTTAATCATGAAAATTTAGGTAATAAATATTGTGTATAGACACATGTAAGTAATATGAAAATCCACTATAAAATCATAAGATATAAAGTTTATTATTGATTTTTTAAAAATCTGACAGGTGGAAAAATGTGTAGGTTTGGGCTATTCTGAATTTTGATATCCAGATTTTAGGCTCTTTATTGTATATTCGAAATTATTACTTAAAGAATTATAGATGATTTATGAAAATAACTGAAAACTTGTCAAATTACAATACATAGTTTACAAATAGCCTCAAATGTTATGCGAGTGTTCCCTGGCTCAGGTGATAGTTGAACTCATTTTACAAGTTATGCAACATTGTCAATAGTTGTCACACCAGCGTTAATCAGTTCTGTTAGCTCTTCTGGTGTTTTGGTAAGGTAGGGGGTATGTTATTGAGGTACTTATTAAAAGTGTTTTTCCTAATGTAGAAGTCATAAGATTCTAAAGGGATGACCTAGGAAGGGAAACAAAGGAACAAAATGATGTCATATTCATCAAGATCCCTAATTGCAAATGTTCCCCATTCAAGTATCAATGAACTTGATTTTTCCAATATGGCCATTTGGTGCACAGAATACAATTTTAGTGAGTTTGCATTTTTTATTTTTTCTACTATTCATTTGTACATCTAATATTTTTGAATGTTAGCATTTTAAAAATAAATAAAACTTTTATATAATCCTGTACTTAATTTCTGTTTTTATATTTCCCAGTCATCCAGAATAAAAGGATAAATTAACACTATTACTCTGGATGAACTTGTGCCCTTTATGTTTTAATATTATTGTTCATATTCTATTGAAAATTATTTTTGTTTATTGAACATTTTTATATAAAAGAATTGAGCAGTTTTGTGTTTTGCCGCTTGAAAAACTTTTGGTATTGAGTTTACATTTAACTGTAAAATTCATTAAATAGTCTTACGTTGTGGTTGAATTTATTTTAGTTTATTAAAGATCTGAAATGGTCAGAGACATTGTCAAATTAAATTGTTTGTTGATGTATGTAAACATTTATATAAATAAAAGTGTCAATTTTTCTGTATATTTACTTGATATTTAATCAAAGGTGGAGTTTTGTATATTTTTCTATGTTTACTTTAAGATGCTTTTAAAAATGAAATATATTACTTGAACCATACAATATTATTCAAAAGTACAGATTTAAGTTATTTTGTATGTCATATTCTACTTATAAATGTAAAAAATATTTGGTGATTTTAGGAAAATTTTACAAAAGTAAATTAATTAAAATGGGCAGTATTGTTTCTGACTTGTTCATTTAATCTTTTTAATGCCTGTGTTAAAATACATAATTTATTTCCTTTGTTATAAATAATTTATTCTTAATATGAAACAAGACTTAATCAGAGTGGTAGTTTGATATGACCTTGTTTAAACATATGTTTGTTTCTGAATTTCACTGATGCTGTCCAAACTTAACTTACAGTACTATGAAATAATTTAAGTACTTTGCCATGATTATTATACATACACATAATAAGCTCTTTAGGTCTGATGGGTTTTGGTGCAAAGTTCACTAATTTTGTACAAAGAAATATTTCACACTCAAAGTTTCATATGTATAACTGAAATTGAATTAACCAAATCAAACTGTGGTTAGCAAGTTCAGTTATTTATTCTGGTTGCTGTATAGCTGTAGTGCATTCAGTACATTTCAAAAGTTGTGCAGTGTTGATGTACTTTGTTGTTTTCAATGATCCTTACCTGAACAGTACTTTTGAGTATTGTTTTAACTAACACCTGGTATTTATAACTTACCCTAGAACAAAATATCATTTAATGCAATTTTATTCTACTACTTGATAACTAGTGATATGCCACAGATGTAGCATCCTTTACAGATAACAACTAGGTGCACACTACAATTAATATTGCCAAGTTTTTCTAAGCCGCATGCTATCTACAGCAGTTTTGACTTTTGCAACTATTTATTTATTGGAAGCTATGTATTTTATGCAAAGTAAGACAAAAACAAAAGTTAGTATTGGAATGTATGCCATACTAGTTCTATAAATTAAATCATAAAACACAATTCAAAATTTATAAAGAATTATGAGATTGGAGAATCAGCATTACTCTTCCAATTAAAGGGATTTTACTTTTATTTAAACTTTTATAATTACTATTTGTTTTATGAATTTTTGTTTCAATTATATCATTTAATTGAATGAAATGTGGGTATTTAAATCAGGATTCCCACAGTCCTTAAGAACTCCTTAATTTTAACTTTCATTTTTAAGGTCCCTTAAAACTACTTAATTTTCGTCAAAAGTCCTTAAAAACTCCTTAATTTTTAAATTGGAACATGATCAATTTCTCCATCGACAAGATCTGCTGTTGTTGATGATTTCCTATCAGTTTTCTTATGTGACAGTTTTTTCTTAGTTACTCATTTGACAAATAATTTTTCGTGTACTTAAAAGGTTTAAAGTATAAAGTCGGCTGCTCTTTCCTAATAGCTAACAGTCATGCATATTTTAATTAAACGAAGCATGGAGGATGGTGATTTATAGATATTTCAGTTACTTATGGAAATTTAATTTTCCTTGCATTCAATGTAATAGAAAAGTCTAAAACTTTCTTCTTTCCCAGGCCATGTCGGGTATAATCAGCTAGTGTATGCATATATACATTGTACGTATATATTGTTTTTATTCACAATTTACTTTTAGTTTGATCACTCAAAAAACTTTAGGTGTACATTTTTTCAAAATTAGTTTTTTTCAAATAGATTTATCTTATATTAATATTTAGGCATTTTTAAAAACTTAATTCTGAAATATTGTTCGGCATTTATTGAGCATGCCTTGTCTGGTTCATAATCATTAAAATATATTCCTCAGGACACAGGGTTTATGTCGTTATGTTGTGTATTTCAAGTAGGTCCTTATAAAAAGTTACTTTGGTCCTTAGAAAGTCCATAAAAAGTCCTTAATTTTTGTTCTGGAAAAAGAACGGGAACCCTGTTTAAAGTAATATTTGTTTCATTCACATGAAAATTGGGGAATAAAGAAGTCTATGGATCAAAAACTACAGGAGGTTTAAGAACATTTTGAAAATATAGTGTTTGATGATGATAAAAGCTTGGAAAATGTTGGTCTCTCTGACGTTATTAAATATAAACAGTTTTGACTTTTTATATATTCTCTGAGAAAACAAAATTTCAGTTACAAAAATTGTACTGAATTTTTTTTTTTTTTTTTTTTTTTATCATCATAAATTTATTAACTATAACTTTTTTCAACATAATATCTGGGAAACTTTATACTACACTTCTGAGAATAAAAATTCTTAGAGGAATCTTTAAAAATGTTTTGTGTTCTCTTCTATTGAAATATGTAGTATGCAGGTAAAGTTGAAGAGGCTTAATAGTTCTTAGCAAAAAACTTTAGTTGAGTAAGACCTTAAAATTACTCATTAAAATTACTCTTTATTTTATAAGATGTTTATCTTCATTTCTTTTCATACCCAGAGGCATATAAGCCTTTAATTTAATATTCCATCTTCTCCTGTCCTCTGCAGCTCTTTTTAAACATTAAAAATTGGTAGATGTACACAGTTTACAATTTATTTAAAATTAAATATATAGTTTACAAGCAGAAAACACAATAAAGCTGTTAGATTAACCAATCATCTCCAGAATTCATATTTCATACAATTCTTTATAAACATTATTAATAAATAATACATACAAAAATGAATGAATGTATGAAATATTTGCTACATATAAGATTCTAATTAAATACATTAATTTCGATAATTAATGTACATTTTGAGTTTTCAGCAATTTTACTGCATAGTTGATAATTTTACTTACGATTTACAATTTATATCTAATTAGTAAGGACGTTTAGTAGCTTCTGTTATGCACAAAGATGATATATTTCAAAAGTGAATATATTTAACATAAAGTTAAAAAGTTTACATTTATTGGCAGTTTTAATATTTTATTTTTCCCTTGTCTTTTTCTACTTCAGTGATTTGGTTAAGTTTTTAAACTTATTCTAAAGCCCTATATTTTAAATGCCTTCTATCTCCTTGGTATTTTTGTGATATGATTTAAAAGCTCTTACCATTGAAATCTATTCCTTTACCTAATTTATTAGATTACCAAAAATTTTGCTCAAAATAATTCCTTATGAAGAATGAATAAATGATGGATTTTTTTTCTTAAACAAATTAATTTGATTGCTAACAGTATTCACTTTAAATACAAACTCATGCACAATTAAATGAACAATAAAACACTAAGTACATCAGATATTTTTAAAAACTTGCTTGATATAATTTATATCCTAACAAAATTATTTGAAAGAAATGCTTATATGAGTTTCCATTAATATACTATAAATACACTCTATAAAGATTTAAAACATTTTGAAAAACTCACTCAGGATGCTAAATATTTTTTGAAACATTTATACTTTCAAATATGAGAATGTGATTGAATTGTTCTGCTCATTCTTTACAAAAGGAGGAAAAGAAATCATGTCTTTCTTCTGCCATTGTGCAAAGCTTTCCTTCTGCTCTCTGGTACTAATACTTCATCAATGCAGTGTACTATTCCTTCTTTTGTTATGACATCTGGCTCTATGACGTGTGCAGTATTAACCATCAAACCATCTTTTTCTTTATGGACTTTGACTGTCTGATATTCAGTTCGTACATTATATTGGAGCTTTGTATGGATTGATCCAGCTGAAAACATGTTGTCCACCACATGATTTTGAACCATCTATGGAGAAATTTAAGAAAAAGAGAAAATTTCTTTATTATCTCACTACAACCCTGCTATCTTTTTGATGAAGTCAGATAAAGTAAAAATTAAATTTCATTTCATTGACTCAATTGCAAAATTTATTGTTTTCTTTATGAGTATGAAGCTATCGGAAATATCATAGGTAAACAGTAAAGAAAATGCTTACCTTATAAAACAATTTGATCAAAGATTTCATAATTTTAACTTTATTAAAATATTTCATAATTGAGATTTTTATGATGCACATTTCAAAGTGTATTACATTTAAATAATAATTAAATATCAAAATCTTAATTTCACATATAATTTTGGTAGAATATTTTATAGTACTAATTACAGTTAATAGATGGCAGCACTACGAACACCTCTAAATTGGACTATTTAACAATAACTCACTAGGATTTATCGTTTCATTTACTAATTATTTGTTATTCATCAAAATGTTCTTAATTTAATGTTTTTTAGTCAAATAATTATTTTACTGTACTTTACACAGTAATAAAACTTTATCAAAATTTAAAGATATAGTTTTGTATTTCCCGTAGTAAATATATAAATTTAAAACTAAACTTCATTAATACATTTTTAAATGGATAAATTAGGTATCTGTTAACGTTACCAGATTTCTTAAATAATATTATACATTGCAACTATAATTAAAAATTAAAAATACTAATACGAAAACTTTCTAGTACTGATCTAATGTACTAGATGGCAGCACTGAAATTCCTATTTCGTTTTAATTTATAGTTTCATCATTTTACATTTCGTCTCCGAGGTTGATTCATATGATATTCTTAAAATTTATTCTTTTCACCTGATATTGATTTTTTTCTTTTATTGCTTGATATAGCCGTTAAGTTCATTTTAATAATTATATGATTCATAATATAAAACTTAATATATAGAATAAACGATTGAAAAAAAGGAATTCTTCGCTTGTGTTTAAAAAATACAACCTCTTCCTATCTTTCTGCATTCAACCATCTTATTTATTGACTATTTTATTGTAAGAATAGTTTTGTGGGATATCAGAATTTCTAACTAAACAAGGAATCGAAGTCGGAGCATCACAACACATAAAACTTTATTATTATAAAACGTCGTCTTGTATCGCCATCTGTTATACAACTTATTTAAAATATCCTAATATTAAAACAAATATCACATATTAAGATATTTAATTATGCAGTTTCATGCAACGTCACGAACTTTCTTAATGCCTTTCACATGCGTATGACAGCCAATAGGCAACTATTATGATGCCCTTCCATTTGAAACGATAGCCAGAATTATCATGAGTTGAGATGTGCCCTGCTACATGAAATTGCTTTATATTTTCATGAAATTATATTACATAAAGTTTATTATTTCATGACTATTGTTATAAGTTATAAAAATGGTAATTATTTACCTTCTTCAGCCTCCTTTTGTTCTTCATGAGTGAATGAAGGTTTTCTTCTCCCAGTTTCTCGAATGCTTCGTTAGTTGGAGCAAATATAGTGAAGGATTTGTTGCTTCTCGAACTAAGGAAATGCGGCTCAAACTCTTGCACGTGGTGAATAGCATCAGCCATCATGCTGTTGAAATAAAAATAACTTCATAATGCCAATAGTCCGGAAAAAAGAAAAAGTCTGATAACAAATGACTATCTTAGTTTGATCCCTTAACACAGGGGTTTCCAAAGTTTTTCACTAAGCGGAGAACTTAACGAATTTTGTCATTTTTTTTTTCGAACTCCCCCTCCCCCAGTTGCAATATTTCTGCTGTAACGTTTGTCAGGAACAGAAAACAGAAACAATATTTTAGTTGAAAAGTTAAATAGCTTTAATTGAGGAGTAAACAAGTCAAATATAAATTAAAAAAAAATCTTCAATGGAAAGTTAGAATGTCAGCGTGATTATACGAGCTTGTTGACACACAATTTTTCAAATCACGGATTTAGGCTTGATACAGCTACACGCACTTCTAGCTTCATATTGATTTTCGAAAGATATTTAGTCTTCATTGCAACAACATCTTAAAATACAACTTTGCATAGATAGGATATTGAAAACAGTGACCAATTACCCATTAGGTGGAGTAGGCAATTGCCTATGTGAGCCGCATTAAACTGTATATAATTAATTCGAATTAGCAAATGAAATGGTTCATTTTAAGTAATTTATATTACAAATATAGGATTTTAAAAATAAAGAAACAGTATCAACACCGCGATCATACAAACTTATTTTCGAAAACTTGGTGCAATCAACGTTCACCAACGTTAAGACAGATTTAAAAGTATATAGGTTATGATAACAAATGCTACTGGTGAACGAAGCTTTTCGAACGAAGTTAAAAGAGCTAAAAATCTGTCATCGATTTTCAATGATTCAAGAAGGATTAAACTCACTTGCTATTGTGGTCATTGAATACGTCGTCTTGCAGACCTTAGAATTCCAAGATGTTCTAAAAGAATCCACGGTCAAAAAAGCAAGAAAACCAAATACTTAGTTACTTTTAATTTTTTATTGTATATAATATTTAATAATTATCGTTTATATATGTTTTATAGTAATCTGTTGATAATTTGTTATTTTTGGGGCAATAAGGGTACATTCGTAAAACTGTTGTGTAATAAAATTATATTACTGAAATTATTAAGTGACAGGGCCTTGAGATTTCAATTGACTACGAGCCCCCATCTTGTTTAATCCGGCACTGATTCCAAAGGGAATGAAGATCCTTAGATTTTTTTGTACTTAAAGTTGGATACTCAATTTTGATTGAAATTCAAAATTTTATTATATTCAAATAAGTAAATCTTGTTTCTAGGTTATTGTTGCAAGAGAATTCAATTACAAACAATGTCTGGAGAATTTTAGAATGAAAACCAGGGGCTCCGTGGCCTCAGTGTACTCATTTCGGAAACTTCCACCTTAACCGTTTGACCCTACAATTATTCAATATACTTGTAAGTTAGCAAAAATAATACGAGTTACGGATGCTTAGTTCCCGATTGTTTTATGTCCGTAAATTAATACAGAAATCGACGGTTTTCCTCTGTTTTTAAAGCATTTTTAATATTTGATAAGAGATTCGTCAACCGGATTATAAAAAATATTATTTGCTAGTAAATGTCAGCCGTGGATGACCAGCTTTCTATGTATGACACAAAAGGCATTTTGTAGCTATCGTTGTTCCCACAGATTATAAACTGAGACATCTAAAACATTGTGCAGTTTGTTGCTCTCAAAGAAGTTTAAATAGAACAACAGTATGAAAAAGCTTGAACTTTAAAATTTATATTATGAGAAAAAATTTATAAGATCTGAGAGGTATTCATCGTTGCATTCAGAATACACTTACCACAAGTAAATTATTTGTGAGCCGAGGTAGCTCAGTTGGCAAAGGCAACATTCCCATAACTGGAGGGTTGAGGGTTAAGAGATTGAGCCTGTCTAAGATCCGTTATGTTTGTTACTAGGGCACGTAAAATATGTTCGTGGTAGTACTGCCTTTCAAGTTCTCAATCAGTATTTCTGGGGGTGGCAGGCCAATCTTATGGGTCTTCTGCTTGGTACTTGCTTCAAAATTACGAGTAAACACTTGAGCAAAAAGTCGTACTTTCAACCTAGCGGTGTTCGTTAAAACGAAAAGCGCACTCGTTTGCCTAAATACGAGAGCTTATGGCTCAATCGTGCTTGGTTTGACCAAGTGGCATCAGAAACAATAACAACAAGAAATTTTGTGCCTGTAGGTAATGGTTACATTTCTTACACCCATCACATTCAGTGGAGTTAAGTTGTTTTGTAAAGGGAAAGATAAAACAAAAACCGATGATTCTGGTAGTGTAGTGGCTGGTTTTTTAAAAGAAGAATGCTTTGCATAAAATAAAAGAAAAATGCTTTGCAAAAGAATTGCAGCATGCATGATGCTGCAATTCTTTTCTTGAACCAATTTTGTGATGTTATGTCACACTGAAAAGTTTACTGCTGAAAACATAAATAAACTTACTTAACGGCTTTTGAAAAGTGAGGAATCAATTCGAAAAAAAATTTATAGCGTTATAAAAAAATTGTAATTTGGGATTGTTCTAATTACCATAATCAGAAAAATGACATTACTCACAAAAATAAATTCTTAGAACTGAAGTAGTTAATTTCGTGTTTTACATCATATTTGCTCATGTTAATTTGTCTCAAGGACTTATTCTAGAGGTAGGCTTTGAGGCCTACGCAATTCATTCATAGGGTGATAAAATCATCCACGTCATTTCCTTTCATGTGGGTTTATTGTTTAGTTTTCGAATCACTTAGAGGATGAGTGATTATTGGAAATCTAAAATTAATTGAACGAGAGACAGTACGACTGTATAACAATGTAGTAAACCAGTGATTCCCAAACTTTTCCCGTGGACCCCTTCTTATAACAAATACTTTTGCCATGAACTCCAAGTGAAACAACTCTATACAACTACATAACAAAATTGCATTTTTAACTTGTGTTTTCAATAGTAATTAAAACATTAAATAAAGTATATTTATTGAAATTATTAACGTGTATTTTAAATTATTAAACATTTTTTAGCATTTTGCCGGTGCAGGCTGTAAAGTCACAAAAAAGGATACAACCAACGCCAAACGGAATAATCCCGCTGATAATCTTTTACCTCCACATTTTCAAAACGATTTGATCCATTTCTTATCAATCACATCTTTTTCCTAATATGTAATAATAGTATTGGCAACAAACAATCATTATAATTGTTGTCATCTTGGCGAGATTTGTACTATCGAAATGAAGTACCCGTTTTTCATTACTACTAGAGAGAGAGATGTTACTGATGGATTGATATGAGTTATGTTCGGCTTTGTGTCTGTGAGTAACATCCGCTAGCCTCCACGAGTCCTAATATCCATCCAACTTTTTTTTTAATAAGCAATATTTAACTAGCCAAAGAATGAATTATAGCGACACCTTTCAATAGCCAACAAAATTAATCTAGTATTTATTTTCTTCTGCCACAAAAAGAACCAGGCTCATTTCCATGCGATTGGTGCAAAATGCATCTTTTTATTTTTCTTCATTGACAAATTATTTAATTTTAAAGGTTTTCCTGACATTTGGATAACCGGTATTTAAGGGAATAATCAATTGGACCAAGCTAAGGTAATACTTAATAATAGGGTATTCATTGGCAAATTTGGCGAAATTATTGGCGATGTTTACTAAAACATAAAAGTATTCCATCCGAACATTGTATTTATTGCTTTTTTGCGACTTTAATAGTTGCAGAATGCGCCATTGTTAATTAACCAAAACCACTTAGAAACCGAGCATTTATATTTATGGGTAATTAATAAGTTTACTATTTACAAAGCCAACAGCTACAAATTATTAAAGATTATCCATAGTGAACCTCTAATCGTTCACTCTATCTAATTTTTTAAGTATTACACGCATTTAATCTATAAGAGCACAAGGAGAGCTGGATACCAATATAATATAAATCATAGTATAGATACAGATTGTTTGGACAAGGCGAGATCAGGAGAAAATATTAGGCTGCCTTGCTTAGAGCTTTATCATCAAATTGGCGGGGGTACCTTGTTCTTGTGTGAAACCCAAACTAATTTTCGACTTTCTTCGATATCTCCAGGATCAGGGCATTAAAAAAACTACTCAATTATCTTTTGGTTGTTTCCGCAATTTTCAGAGCTACAGCGTCGCAAAAACCCACGTTTCAGTCGAGTCTAGATATATCTCTTTTTACCTGTATTCTTCTTTGCTCTGAAGTAGTTCCATAACGCTTCGACTTGGTGGCGCCAATACCTTATCAATGATGTGAAGGACACCATTCTGACCTTCTATATCGGAGTCTATGATAATAGCTGATTCTACACCAACTTCCTGCAAAAGAGATTTAGTCTTATGTGAAAATATCAATCAACAATTTATTAAAAAATATTTTTTTAATATGAAGTACATATTAGTTTAGTACATAAGTATTTAAAGTATATTAGAGCATGTTTATATTGAGAGTAGCGTAACGATACGGGAGTTCTAGCATGATGAAACTTATCATTTCTACTTTCCCCCACATCTATGCGTACCTTATCCTTCTAAAAAAACTTTGTTTATTAGATAACGAAAAGTACCTCAAATTTCAGACACTTGGATCATTAGTGCATTTGTTCCTCATTTCTTTAGATGAAAAATGTCTAAAATAAAATACCGAATTTTAACGAAATAGCTGGGTTTGGTTTGGTTTGGTTTGGAGTGCTACGATCTACTTTTTGCAACACAAGGGCTAATGAGACCGGGACCTACAGCTTAAAGCCGATTCCGAACTGCTACGAATATCTATGACATAGTGGGATTCGAACCCACGAACTCTGGTACCGAAGGCCAGCACCCTAACCAATCGGTCATCGTTCGGCCGAAATAGCTGGGAATTCATTGGCTAAATACTTAGTACTAATCTTACCAAAAGTCTAAACACTTTTTTAAAAAAATAATAATGTTTTTAAAGTTAACTTTCACTGCTAAGGGATATTCCCTTTCTTTCGACAGTTCATTGTTGACTTTTTGGGTGGGAGCTACGGCTCATTTCTAAAGTGCAACATCTCAAATTCTATGAGATATAGCCATTTTAATGTTTAATATTGCTCTGAAAAAGTTCAATTTACATGACATAAATTTAAAATCTGTGACTTAACTTGTATCTATTTTACAAATTTGAAAATCCTGTGAAGCAAACTAAATTTGTTAGAGCAATATTAAACATTCAAAAAAATGATAGAATGGCAGCATCTCTAAACTTAGAATTTTGAACTTCAACGGTACAATGGATTATATAGATATCTATAAAAAAGAGAGTATATATATATATATATATATATATATATATATATATATATGTGTGTGCGTTTCTGTCCCTAAAATTACAATCTTTGGCAACTTCGGGAGCACCAAAATTACTTTTTTCTTAGCTTCACTATTCTTATGGAACTGCATTACGTAATTTAGTATCAATTCTAGCGTTCCCCTCGTGAACACTTTCATTGGCTGACTCACTTCCGTCCTCACAGCAGTATATAAGCGAATGCAAAACGTTTTGGTGGAAGAGCTCCAAAGATGGATTGCCTCAATAAACTCAACACACACACACACACACACACACACACACACACATATATATATATATATATATATATATATATATATATATATATATATATATATATACATATAGTCAAGAAGATTCAAGGACGTCTAATGAATGTAAATAAAACCTTTTACCAACTATAACTTTTTTAGAATTCTTACTACTATCAAGAAAAGCAAAATTTTTACTGTATGAAACAGTTAGACCAATACTTGCCTATGGCTCAAAGACCTGAACCCCGACCAAAGCTAGAAAAAATAAAATAGCCCTTTTTGAAAGGAAAAT
>CM063498.1:116035160-116047660 GCA_032207245.1 Pardosa pseudoannulata
TGTGGTTATCTGAAATGCTTTCCGTCTTGACTCGTCCAACAACGACATGGTGTTTCATCAAATCTTCGAGTTTCCTAGATTAGAATTAAAAATATAACGTCATGAATGAAATTTTGTTTTTTATAACAATTGCATGCCTTTTAAATGGACTTATTATTTAATAATAAATTAATATATGTTAGCTATTTGCTATTACATTGTCTAAATTATGAATATGCATATCTAGATATATATATGACGTTCAAAATTAAGAGAACTTTCAGATTTGGTATATTATCTTCAAAACTACTAAATACATTTTAATGTAATTTGGTTTGAATAAAGGTTAATATAACATATTACAATTCATTCAACAGTTTAACCAACAAAATATATATATGTACTTATATATATTTATATATATATATATATATTATATGTATATAATATACATATGACATACATATATTGTTGTAGGTACACACACACACAACACATATATATATATATTTTATATAAAATTTATATTTATATATATATATATATATATTATATATATATATATATCGGGTAACCATAATTAAACTGACAGTGCTCACAGTGTTCTGTTAGCGCGATCTATTTGCGAGAATGTCGACACATTTTGTAGGAAGATTAAACAAGACGGGGACGAAAGATACGCGAAAAAACCAAATTAGCTCCAAAGTCACCGCTAGGGGAATATTTGGCACTGTGTTATAGAGTATAGAGTGTTAACATATGCAAATTAATACGGAATAAAATTACTTTTATTATGCACATTTTCTGATTTAGTTCAAGTGCAACAGGGCAACACTTTTAAAAAAGCGTAAAATCTACCTAAAAACCAAAAAAGTCTCAGGATCTGCAATATCACGTACGCTGACAGATGAAGTTCTTTATTCAAATTTCACGTTACATTTGGACAGTTAAGAAATTAATTCCGTATTGATTTGCATTTGTTAACACTCTATTTTCTATTACACATAAATATTTCCCTACCGGTGACTTTTTGAACTAATTCGTTTTTTCGCAATCCTTCTGTTTCTTTAATCTTTCTACAAATATGTGGCTTCATTCTCGCAATAGATCTCGCTACAGAAACTGTAAAACACTGTGAGTTTAATTATGAGTAAAATTATATATTATATATATATATATATATATATATATATATATATATATATATATATATATATATACATATGACAATTAACATAAATAAATTTTAGTACTTACGAATTTTATATTAATTCTAGTCACACAGAAAATAATTATCAAGATAATAATATAATAATAATTATTATTAGATAAGGTAATATTAAGATATAACAAGATTAAGATATTATAAGATTAATTATTTAAATAATAATTAAGCCTTTAATTGATAAAACAAAATTGGGTTATTTCAAAGGAATGCAATATGACTGTATTTATATACAACGTTTTCTATTGTAACAAATGAATTTCATGGCAAAATTTGAATATTTTATACATTTTATGTAAAAGAATTATTTATGGTCCAATTAAAGATAGAGCTAACAGTTAAAATTTAAGATCACTTATTTCATTAATTTTAAGGATGTATATAAAACTAAACATATCAAGATTTGTATGCTTACGGAGTTTTTCGGTAATTTGGATGTAGATATTTTTTTTAATTAAATGTACGTTAGTTATTGTATGTTTTTTAATTGAATTCATGTTTTTAAGTTCATTTAAGATTTAATAAAATAAATTTGAAACAGCCGTAAACTGTCTGATCACGTGTAATTGATGGTTATTTCAGCCTTGGTTTGATTGTCTCTTGCTTCATTTAAGATAATTAGGACATAGTTATTCAGCGTAAGTTAATGAGAAAGAGAAACAATTACTGTTGGTCTTCATCTAAGAGTGAAAATTCTTCTTCAGGCATCTGATTGAATGCGTAATTTGAAGGTGCAAACACAGTTACAGTTATATTTGGCTTTTCGAGGTAAGCCTCGACTCCAGATTTCTTCAACAGTCTTGAGAATGTGGATACTTGTTCTGGGCGTTTCGTCAAAAGGGACATCACACTGCGGGCTAGGAAAGGAAGAAATATGTGTATAAATAAGTAAATAATATATATATATATATATTTATATATATGTGTGTGTGTGTGTGTGTGTGTGTATGTATTCAATGGAACATCAAATTTTTGTTTTTCAGGGGACAAATATGGAAAACGATGAAGGCAGAACAGGAATGGTTATAGAAAATCGATAAAATGTGTGACCATAAATAAATTATTTCCAGCCCTAATCGGAAATGTTATTTATTACCATTTTATATATTATAACTGATGTTTAGAATGGTACTTAATATTTAAAACATGTTTTGTAATAGATACTTAATGTGTACAAGTTGTACTTGACTGCAAAAAACAAGCATTTTATGACCTTTATCTCGTCATATACACTATCACTGACACTGTGAGAGAATATGAAGAATTTAAATTTTGAAAAAGGTTCTGTGTTCCAGAAAAACTTATTAGTGTTTTCGTCTTCCCTATGCTTTTTTTCATGATCTTGTTTCTGGTCCATGCATAGATCCTCTATTTTAGTAACCACACTTACATATATATATATATATATTTAGGTTATTAACTCCATATTGGTCTAAGAGAGCCATTGATGAATTAGGAATTTTTTGGTGTCTATTCAATCTTAAAACATAATTTTCTACATACATACATATATATCAATCTTTTTCAGCAGTTCTCCTAAAATACTCGAAAACGATATGTCCTGGAAGAAAGAGCCGACGAGATAAAACTTTTTCCATACAAGTAAAGAAGCACTGCTGAAAAAAAATTCGATTTTTGAAGATAATTCATGAACTAAGAAAGATATTGCAAATTAATCGAAGGTACAATGCGGGAACGATAGATCGAGGTTTCACTGAGTACACATCTATATACATGGATAAATAAATAAATAAATAAATAAATAAATAAATAATAAATATAATATATATATATATATATATAATATATATATATATATATATATATTTAATATTTAATACATTAAGCGTTGATCAAGAAGAAAAGCTATTTCATTTAAAATATATCATCGTACATCATTCTAGAAAGTTTAATTGGTATATATTTTATTTCAAGATAAGGATATATACAGTCTTGCATAAAAAATGATCATTTTAATATTTCTCACATACTATATTTGACACAAGTTATAAGACGCGTGCATCTAGGCTTTGTTTACTAAGCTTATGTTCGATCTTAGAATTATTTTTATTTGGATTTGCATCATGCATTTCCAAAGTTCTTTGGCTGAAGACGGAAGAATTTAAACACTTTGTAGATTTTTCTTTAATACAGTGGAACTTCTTGTAATGGCGTTAATGTCCAGCTAATTTTATAATTGTTTTGCTGTGCTTTTTTATTTAGTAAAGTGAAGATAAATTCATATAATTATACTCCATCGAGATATTTGTAAAATTGGGTATGATACATAAAGAATCAAATGCTGTACAAGGATATTTACATCGTGACGTGTTCATTTTGAAGACACATCTTAACTCATCGAAATGTATAATTTTTTCTCGTTGCTCAGAAGGTGGATGTACCTTAGAAAACTAGTTTTCTTTTTAATAGCAGTCTTAATAGAAAATATAAATTATTTTCTTGTAACACAGCTGATTAATTAGACCGAAGGAGATATGAAAATATTTCTTTCCATTTTGAAAATATCAAGGAATTTTCGAGTATTTGGATTTTCATGAAGTAAAGAACATTTAAGAGTACATCTTAAAATAGATTGTTTTGTAGAATTTATAAAACCTTTGTATTTCCCCCGCATACAATAGGATTGGGAGAAATACACACAATGTGGTTGCTATTTATAGTGAATGACATATGAAGTACAAAATCATCCAGAGCAATAAATCCTCAATATTGGAACTTTTTGTTAACATTTATAGGCTAAAAAATATGTTTAGGTCTTCAAAAACACCAAAGTAGTAAGAATAAACAAATATTAAAGTAAATATAAATACCTCTATCTGGAATGAGCACTTTCGATATAATACTTATAACTCCATTATCAGATACTATTTGTTCATTAGAAATTTTGGCATCTTCTACATAAACGCCTGATTGATTGCAAGAAAGTTGAAGCTTGTTCCCATCCACTGTCTTCATTTTATGGGTATCGATGATTGCCGGAAGACACACGGAGTGGGGGATAAGGTGGTTCTTCAGCAAAGCTGTAATGAAAACATCACATGAGGAAAAACAGAACAACAAGAAAAAAGCGTGTTGCTTGTTTTGAGATGGACATTGACAGTGATTACCCAATCGCGCATCAGGATCATTAGTCATCCTGTCCAGCTCTACTCCACTTAAACTCTGGAAAGCCTCGTCGGTAGGTGCCAAAAGAGTGAAGGGACCTCCTCTTCTCAGTTCATTGACGTAATTTGACTGTAGCATTATCCTGGACATCTCTCTGAAGCGTCCATCACTGAACAGAGCTTCCGGGATACTTGGACGCCCTGAGGTTCCGGCTGGAGGAACAAGAACTTGATCGATGAGATGGACAATGCCATTGGTTGCCAACTGGTCCTTGCGAACAATTGGAGCACAGTTTACTGTTGTCATCTGTGAAGTGAGTGTTAAGCAATCAACAAGGGTATGGCGTTAAGTTCAATTAATACAAAGTCAATCTTTACGATATTTTGTTTATAAGCAATATATCAAAGGAATTTAAAATATAAATTGAAAAATAAATTATGATTTCATTATAAACAATAATTTATATTATGGAATTTTATTTCATTTTTTCTCTGTTTTTTAAATTTTTGCGACATTTTTAGATTATAACAAGGATAAAAATATTGACTTAAGATCTCAATAAAAAATATGGGAAATGAAATAGTTTTTATTAGTGTATAGAATAATTGCAATAGAATAAAACGTAAAAAAATAAATCTTGTTTTCATTTACACGCTATTTGTACATAAGTCTATAAATATGTCAAATAACTTACAATTCCATGCAAATATATCACCTTAATATGTTTACGTATTAAACCAAATTTGTACATATTTATTAAATGGTTTGGTGATTCAGGAAAAATTTGGTTGAAATTTTACAAAGCAATTTTCTTTTACTATGAATTAACAAACACAATTTTTATTTTGATGTGAAGAAAAGACAGTCAGTTTATTTAAACAATTGCCTGAAACTGACAAAGTATCTCAAGTACCCCTACATAACATTTTAAAAACTACAGTACTTGGTAGAAAGACGTTAGACTTACCCCGTGATTGTATTTATTGATTCTTAACTTATTCTTCAGATCAAGAGTTTCTGCTTCTTGCTCCCCGACAAAATCTTTGGTATTCAGCTTGCGACCTCCAACGATGTGGTGCAAGAGGAAGGGAGATTCTCTTTCAAGTAGACTTACTCTCAGAGATTCTTGATCAGCAGGTGTCAGTTGCTATAACAAACAAAAACCAGTTTAAAAGTAACGAATTTGAACACACTGTTATTACATTAAAAAAATAATTCGATTCTGTTCTTACCAGGTCAATTAGAATTCGGTCATGTAATAATAATATCTAATCCATGAAGTTATGTTAGTTATCATAAAACTAGTTGATACAAATTTGTGTATATTATGTATATAAATATAGTATCAAACCTAGATATATCATCGCTAATTACATTACATTGCAATGTGGGTTTTATAAGCTGAATTCCTGTCTGCAAATCATAGGTTAGTCTGTACATGTTTTTATATAAAGTATAGGAGTGTATGTGAATTTAAATGTGAGTGCATCAATTGAATTTTCACTCGTTCATCCCCAGTGATAAGCTGGCTCTTCAAAATGGTACAATCTCGTATTTTATGCCACTGTGGGATGCCGATCAACTATCAGAAGTTATATGCTTATAAATAATCCGGATTTAAAGCTCGAAATATAATTTTCAGCAGTAGCGAATGCGTTAATAGAGATATAAGATTGTGTAACGTATGCGGAATATTTGTTCATGTATACAGGAGTGGTTGAATGAGGTTGGTGGTTGTTTGGTATGTTACGGTTTGACTAGGGCAGATCCCACTTAACACTAGCTTGAAGTTTGAATAAGATGCACATGAAAATGTAGTTAAATTAACGTAGAACACTTTTCTTTTGACTTTAGTGATGGATGTAAGAGTAGCACTACTTTTATTTCGGAATGAAAATCCATTACAGGCAAAATAAAGATTTCATCTTCAAGAGACAACTTGAAAAAGATCTTGGAAAATCTCGGAGCGTGATGTTCTACTAGCCACGAAGAAGACCATACGCAGGATTGGAACGAGCTTGTTCGACAAAATTAAGCGAAAACGCTAGCCATAATACCTATCGGGTGGCTAAATATTTTAAAGCATTATCGAGTGCTTTTCACTTACCTCAAATGCTTCATTTGTTGGAGCAAAAACAGTGAAGGCCTCGTCTGGCCTTCTGAGTCTGTCTGCCAACCCAGCTTCATTTAAGTACTCGACGAATGCCGTAGCTCCAATATCTCTGGCTGTACGGACTACATCAGTCATCGGTTTAACTAAAAGGAAATCAAAAGGATATTATAGCTTGATGCGTATCGTACTTAATGCTGTTCAAGCAGCAATTTTCATCTACTTATTGTAATATCGATTAAATAAGATCCCTGTCATCGTTATAAATATTAGTAAATATTTCTGAAATCTACTAGAATCGGAAGGTAAGGTTATGAATATAGACTATCAAAATGGTTTTTTTTTTCGATTTTCTTATCTCAAGACTGAGACAGAATTTTGTATTTCTTTACCCTACTTGGCATTGACCCCAGGAATATAAGGAAGGGATACTCTTTTAACCATATTAGAAGAGAAATGTTTTTTTCTTTGGAGTATTTTTAGAGAGCTTGCATTTGTGTCAGTTATGATGGAAACTCAGAAAACCCATGGAGTTAACTCAGTCAGTAATGTCAGGAATTATAGTGATTGGGGTTACCATTAATTTGTTGGAACGGACTGTTGGATAGCATTCTTCCCAAAAGCAGGAATTACAATGCGACCAGTTGTAAGTCTAAATGTAGGTAGAAGAACTGATGAGTTAATAGCAACTTCTAAGACTTTTAATGAGTTTAAGGAAATTTTATCTTCAATGCACTGACTCTTATTTATTTCCTTCTAATCTTAACTTCTGACGGGCTACCTTTCTTGAGGGTTGTTAGACATTCATGATAATCTGCTTTATTTATTACCTACACGCTGTGAGCTTTGGTTTTGATCTATAAGTAAGACTTCGATTTATTTCAGTTGTCCCCTCTTGGGAAGTAATGTTGGCTGCGTATTTGATGCTCTCATAAAAAATAGTCAGCTGCATTATAGTAAACAATGTTAATAAAGGCAAGTAGATTAAAATTTTCCCCAGAAAGAGATAATTTTCCTCATTTCCATCCACCAAACTCTAATTAAGATCCTCTCCAAAGCCATAGATTTATCTCCCATGGTCTCTTCTTAAATAGGGTGATGCCTTTATCAGGCTTGAACTCTGCACCTTGGTAATTTTACAACAATAAAATAAAAACTTTGTTAATTGTCTTGCTCATTCAAAGGAAAATCAAAGACCATAACTATGTCTTAAACTAGTATATTGAAAATAGTATTTTGAACTGTCTAGAAAAAAAGTACATTCTTCATGATCCAAAGAAATAAAATTCAAAGAGAGTCATATGAGTATTTAATGGGTAAAGTAGACAGAGAATGCATGTATATTTAAGCCTTTAATACCCGGATCATTTTTGTGAAACATATAATGATGGATATATTGAATCGTAGTTATTATGTACTACACAAAGAAAAACAAATATGCAATTTAAAACAACTTTAAATATTACAGACTGGCCTCGATAGAGATCAAGTGGGATTTTAGACATAGGATGCTATTTATAAAAGCAGAAAAACATCGTGGTAAGATATTTATTTGGAATTGCATATAAGCAAAAAATTGTAAAATGTAGCTTTTAACCGACAAAACTATTTTTAGTGATTTCAATCGATGTATCTACAAAATTTATATGCGAGGCTCACAATAAATCATAAAATGCTGATTCAAATAACAGACTTGTAGAAATCGGGTTAGAAAATAATAACTCACATTATTATAATTTAGAGATAAATAAATTTATATTTTCATAAAAGACTTGTATTACATATTTCAAATTGGAAAGCTTGTTGTTAAAAAATTTTTTTTTTGTACGTAATACCCACCTTAAAAATCCCCTTAAGATAAAAAGAATGAAATCAAAATTTATTGCAATCACAACACACTGAACCATTTAATGTGTATTATAATTTTTTATCCCCGAGGTTTTCAGTTGAGAAAAATAGCCTATACTCGAAAATTTAGTAGATTGTTTTTAAGTTCTTTTTAGTCCATCTCTGAAAAGGAAATTCGTTATATGTTAACATAAAATATCCACAAACTATTTTTTTTCTGTCCCTAAAAATGTTGGTTTTTTTCAAATACAGGGAATTTGCCCCGGTACATTTCGCTGTGGATTTGTACCGGGAACGGCCGTTTTAAGCGCAAATTTAGTTATTCAATTAAATCTCAATAGTTCGAAAAATATTTAATTTTTTAACCAACTTTTCGTATTTTATATTGAAATATATAAACAAATATATAAATAGAAATATCTAAATAACAACCATAAGTTTTTTGTAAAGAAAAAATGTATTTTTTAGTGGATAAATTAATAATTAGTCTTAAATATGAAAAATCTTAAATAGAAATAGTAGTATAGTTTTAATTTTTTCGACCTATGTTATATATAAACATTTTTACATTATAAAAAATGAAAAGAGCAATCATAAAACTAATAACGTAAAAACTAGTTTTTATTTGTCTAAATTTTTCCAGAATCTTTGTAGTAGACAAGAACATTCGGCTTCGTTTGCCTGTATATATCGTTATTTTTGTACGCACAAACACACCATGTTGTTACACTAACCCGTACTAGTACGTGTCCCGCATACAATTTGTTAATAGAATTCACCGTACTAAACTTTTTGTTGCCCGTTTAATTGAGAGAGCACCATATAGGGTTGTTAAACATGGTTAAAACTGGGTTAAAAAACTAAACAGTGTATTTATATGGTAAATTTTATACTTGTATTAACCCATATTGGACCGCTGTCCTGTAAACAGGACAGCAAATAAAATTCCATTTAATAATAAAGTTATAAATATTTTCTGAGTCAATTTTATTTTAACACCTTTAAAATAGACACACTTTAGCATAGTAACAAAAAAACTGAGAAATCAAATTATATTGTATTGTAAAATTTATTTTCAGCAACCTCTTAAAAATTGTCATTTTTTAAATCTTTAATTTTATATTTATTATTACTATTATTTAAACATTGTGGAGGTTACTTTTAGTTTAAAAACAGAGCTAATAATGTAGCTGAAAGTTTTTGTTGAAAAATATATTTTACACGTGTATTTTGTAAGTATAAAAAAGGTGTCCTAAAATTAAGACAACGGTCCAATCCTTATTATTTTTCTATGAATTCGATATTGCATTGATAGCGCACATTCTTTCCTTATCTTTCAATGAAAATCAGTTCAAACACCTGGACACAACAACAAGGGGTAAATAGTTGTCTATTCTATTCAGAAAACTGGAGATTTTTTGCAAGATAAACTTACTCTCTTACTGCCAGTTCAATAACTGCAAGAGAAAACCTACAACAGTATGCTTAAAATGTAATGTTGGATTTTGTTTTGACTCTTTCCCCAAATTTCCCCTATGAATCAGCCTAATGCAATGTAAGTGATATTTGTTAAGTTTTAGTAGTGTAATGGACCGTTATCCTATTTATAGGACAGCCAATTACATAAAAAATTAAAAATATTTTTTCAAAATTTTGGTTTTATATACTTAGTTACACCATATTAATGATATGGATTAAGTTTTAATAATTTACAGAAATATTTAGTTGGTGTGGTACAATATGGGTTAACATTTTATATTGCTATAAATGGTGTGTTGGTTATTGCAAGTAAAGAGAGAAAAAACAAACATAAACAAAATGCTTTGTTTCTGTATCCACTTTTTAAATCTAGTGCTACCCACTCTTATCGATAATTAAATCAAATTTGACTGTTTTGGTTTGGATCGCTACGGTCTACTGCTTTGCTGCGGGCCAATGAGACCAGGACCTACTGCTTAAGCCGATTCTGAACGGCTACGAAAATCCAGCGGGATTTGAACCCTCGAACTCCGGTACTGAACAACAGCATTGTACCATTCAGTCATCGTCCGGCTAAATCAGGTTTGAAGGCATTTATACTAATTAAATAAAACCTTATCAGGCGTCAACCAGTATGCGTTTTAAAAGCAACGGATTTAGTTAACATTTCTTTTTTCCGATGAATAATTTGCAGATTTTTCATGGGATAGATAAAAGTTTCAACAGATTTATTTCTTTTCTTGTTGTATAAATTCTTGTTAATATATGATAATACTTTGAAACAGTTGAAAGTTTTTATGCTATAACACGAGAAATTCACGCATTTTTCATCGGAATTGTAAATTGAATACATTGCTTTTTAACACTAGACTGGCCAAGGAAGTCATTTTGACTGCTTTTTAATTTCAGTTAGAAAAAGTTATGTGTATAATGACTCAATTTCTTAGAATTTTGTGACTTTTTGTACAACATATAAACGTGTTTATTAATATTTTGTACAAAAAGTCACAAAATTCTAAAAAATTGTGTCGCAATATACATAACTGTTTTTCTAATTGAAATTAAAAAGCAGACAAAATGACTTCCTCTGGCAATCTAGGGTTAAACGAGTACACGTCGGCATGAGATAAGGCCTTAAAATGTGCCATTAGAGAAAATTTTGTTGAAAATTATTTCAAACTATTTTTATTATTCAAATTAGGAGCCTATATGAGGCTAATACTAATTAGGATCATATATTAGAAGCTCATGTGAGAGAGTGGATTAAAACATGCAATTTAAAAGTGCAAGTTCTCAGAAGTGAAATAAAACAATACCTCCGGTACATCCTCCTTGTCTTGCAACTTGGTGGTAACCTTCGCAACATTCATATCTCAGGACCCTGCAGAGAGAAGTATACAAATTTGTTACAGCTTAATTTATAGAGGTGACTTCACACGCTACACATCATTAATTTTGTCAAATGTTTAGCATTAAAAACACATTTATTTCGCGACAACACCCGTTTTTAACCCTCATTTGCATGTGGTTAAACTTGTATCTACCCAACCTGAAGAAAGCATTATAAAAAGTCAAATTTGTTTTTCCGCATATTATAAACAATACCAAACATGAAGGGTTGGAAATTAGTGCTTGCTCGTTGTATTTATTATAAAGTAAAGGGAGATCATAAAGGTTAAAATTTGTCTTAACAATTTCTTGTAACAAATACAATTATTATCTGAAGATATAAGGTGAGACATACCTGCTATGTACTTCTCAACAGGTTGACAGACAACGATTTTTTTTACTACCTACCTATGAACTGATATTATTTTTTTTATTATTTGTTCTTAAGAGTTTTACAGCAGTGAAGTATTGTAAGTCCTTTTATATATTTTTAATAAAATTTACGATTTTTTAAAAATAAAAATATCTGTACCTGGTTCATCTGATCTGTCTTTATCATTACTAAAACAGCTTTTCCTCTCTCACCTGGTTTAGCTTCCATTTACCTTTCAGTTATTTAAATTTGCTTTGTATTTTTAAAGTGGTAAAGCGTTTATTTTGATATTAAATGAAATGATAATGAGAAAGGAAATTAAGTTTTAAAAATTAAGTCAATGAAATAATGGATATAAGCAACTTTTATTTTTTCAAATGTTATATTCAAAACAGATTTAGATAGTGGAAAAAAGTAGTTTTTATTTTACATTAATTGGTAAAGAAAGCCCAACACAGAAATAAAAAATACAAAAATTTTCTATAACGTTAATTAGTAAGTACAACATTGGGTGATACAAAATATGTTTATGATTTTTTCAGCTGCAAGAAAAGTTGTATGAAATAAATGTTAAGAGATTTAATATTCCATAAACAAAGGATTTTACGACTGTAATTCAGATATCTTTTGATTTTCTTCGATTTGAGTTTATCAGGAAAGCTATAGCTTTAATGAGAAATGCTGAGCGCAATTTATTGTTTTGACTTTACAAAAGCTTTATATTTATTTTAAAAAGTGGAAAAAATGCATCAGTTTCTTTAATGTACATCGGAGCAATAGCTATCTTTCTATTCGGTAACGATAATGTCCTTATTTAGTAGCATTAGTTATTTATTGATTCACTGAATGGGTATCTTTAGTAAAATTAACCTTAATTACTTTTATTCTATTGATTACAGTGCTTAATAAAAAAGACCATGCGCTTAACGCTCAGGCATCTTCTAGATGCCATTAAACAAAAGCTGTTGACC
>CM063498.1:116052660-116057660 GCA_032207245.1 Pardosa pseudoannulata
TACCGCAAAACTCCATGGGAGAAAGCACTGGCAAAAATGTACATTACATCCATTTTCAGAGCGTTTTTGAAGATCGAAAATTATACGTTCTGAAGACGTCATGTTTGGTGGAATTGTACGTGAGAACAGCTTAGAGGGTTAAAATCTGTTCTGTAGGTAAGATGAATGCTTTGTTAGGGAAAATATACTTTGAATACAGAAACATGTGTACATTACTACACTTTATATTACATTAATAACTAACGACTAAAACGAGAGAATCCAAAGTATTTGGATTAAAATATTTATTGCAGAAGGTCTTATTTCTACATCTTTGGCTTCCATACATCACAGAGGTATGAGATTGGAGCAGTAATAATTATAAAAATATAAAATAATAACAAACTTCATAAATATTACAATAAAAAAAGAAACAAGAACATTGAAACACGAGCAATAAAACATTAAAAACATTAAAAATAAAAAAAATCAATCTGTGAGTGTCGACTGTATGACCTCTCTTGTCTCCCAGTATCGATTGTAGAGGTTTTCCTCTTTCAAAGATTGACCCAATGCAAGGTGGTCTTTGTCAATTTCAAAATATTGGTTACACAGAGCGCACAAGGGGCTATTATAGATGTTTATGTTTGGCAAGGCAATCATGACCTGTCTCCAGACGAAATGCCGCAACTGCGATGGATCTAGGAAAATCTGGTATTTCACGAATCGAATGCCTCCAATTCTTATCCTTCATCTTTAATGTTAGTTTAGCATCATCATTTTTCTTGTAGTATTTTTATTATTCTTTTTATTGATGTAAATGGTACATCACTATTATCTATTTGCAAAATTTCTGTTCCCTCTTTGGCTAATTTATCAGCTAATTCATTCCCAGCTATTCCAACATGTGCTGGTATCCATTGCAAAACTACATTCTTCCCCTTTATGGATAAACAACTATGAGCTCGTCGACATGATTCAATGATTTTTGATTCCGTGACATTGTGTGCAAATTGCTTTCAGCTCTCCATCAAAATTGATTCGAAATGAGGTAAGGAGGAACAGAAATCAAAAACCTCTGATTCTATTTTGTCATGTATTTTAGATCCATTACTATATATGTAAAGCCAGTTATCCAAAAATCACAAAAAATGAACTAAATATAATTAGTTTTTTTTTTGTGTTGATCTTTTCGCACACAGAGCGTAATTAAACTGAACATATTGAACGAAGGGTATGATATTTTTTTTCTATGCTTTCACGTATTTACGAGGAATTCTATTTATTATAATTTATTTTCATAAAATTTATGAGTAGTTTACATAGTAACATTAAACCATGCTTTCTTCATTTATATTGATTTTAATCCATAAACACCAGTCATTGTAAGAAGCAAATAAATAAAACTGAATTTTCAAGGATGTTAGAAATTATTCAGTTTAATATTTTTATTGAAAATAGAGAAGCACAGCAAAAATGGTTAGACATTTTTTAAAATATTATAGTGATATTCTGAAGTATACGATTACAATAATGATATATTTTAGACTAATCAAAAATAAAATTAATTATATTCTGAATTATACAATTACAGTAATGGTATATTTTAGAGTTATCAAAAATAAAATTTATGATATCCTAGAATTTAATATTTTACACTTAGTATAATTAAAATATAAAGATAATTCGTTGACAGGAATTAATTTTTAAAGGAAAGATTCACTAGATGTTTTGTCTTAATTAAATCAGAATTTAATATGTAACCTATAAACGAAAAACAGTAGTCGCATATTCCAATTAAATAATGTACAAAAGACTGTTTATTACTGAAGCTCATTAATTTAAATGTTTTACTGCATTTATACCTGAAACTAATCTTTAATGTGTTAAAATGATAGCAACAAAAATAGAAACCTAATTTATTTACTTGAATGCTAAAATATTTAAACAGTGCTCTTTATCTAGTTAAACAGAATAATCATGTGTTTCAAGTTTTAAAGATTACTGAGCTTCGGTAGCACAGTCAGCAAAGGCAGCGATCTCGTAACTGAAAGGTTGTGGGTTCGAGGTTGGAGACGGCTTAAGATCCGTCGTGTTCGTTAAAAGGTGACTGGGGCACGTAAAATATGTTCGTGGCCTCAATGTCCTCCGAGTTCTCAAGTGATACCTGTAAAGTTGCAGCAAAGCTTATGGTTCTTCTACTTGGTTCTTGCTTTAAAATTAAGAGGATCCAGCAGCGGTTATGTTATTCTTATCCGTAGCATATCTTAATCTACACGTGATCTCCTAGTGGTGCTAAAGGGGTAACTGCTTCGCAGCCTTTTATTGGCATAAAGGCATATAGTACCTTTATTGTCGGCTGCATTAGGAAATGAAGGTTTAAAGACACTAACGAGAAATAATTACTTTTATACTAATGTATTAGCAAGTAAATAAAATCTCATATCATAACGTGACAAAAATATCCAGTTAATGAATGATTATTTTTATTTTTCATACTTTTAGTACATACAATTTAATTCCTATATAAAAATTATCCCGCGTAGAAGATGTTAAAAATAGAGCCTTTAAAACCTCCCGCTTCGTTAATGTACAAAACAACCGCTAGTTGCATGAAACAATATCTTTTACTCATTGGAGTTGTTTCCAATTAACCTTTTTTTTGTATTAAAGTTAGTATAGTTGAAAAAATGTCTATATGAATTATGCGTATTAAAATTAATATTTAGGGAAGCACTGTAAAAGCAAGACATAGTAGCATTATGGTTGGAAACCGCAGACTTGTAAGTCAGTAAAACACCATTGTAGTAAACTTTGTTATGCAGTCATTAACAAAATACTACATTTATATTACGGTTATAACTACATTTTGGAAAGCTAGTTAAGTCTAACATCTGCTACACAAATTATACTTTATGTATCATCAAATTATAGATTTATAGGAACCTTTCATTCCGAGTAACTTGGAAACCAAGAATTGCCTTAGCTCAACATTTTTGACTACAAATAGAAACATTCTCCCCCCTCGGAAACAGTGCGATTTCGCTCACTTTCTCTAGAAACAGAAACCGGTAACACGTGCTGTCAAAGGTAAACTCCATAAATAATAATACTAAACCGGAACGTCGTGATACAATTTATAACCGCTTGGATTCCCTCCTAACATTTTTTTTTCATCATTCTTTGAAAAAAAAATTGTCGTGTCTGCGGTTTAAAAAGTGACACACCTCGAAGTAGAATTTCTATTAAACTGTCACGTATTCGACGAAAAAAGATAGAGGGACAGCTGCGAAAGCTGTTTTAATAGTGTCAGCTGCCTATCACATGTTGGCCGCAGAATTTGTTTTATTTATTTTTTGTTAAATGATATTTATTTCCTCCCTTATTTTCCTTTTGTATGGGGATGAATTCATATCCCATTTTGCCTACAATATTTTTTAAAAATATATTACTGGAAATATATCCTGTCAGATTTAAGAAAAAAAAATGTAACAGTGTGTTTAATTATATAAGAATATAAAAGTAACAACTAGAATATTTTACACAATTTTGAAAAGGCAGATTTTTATTTTTATTTATTTTTTTCTTTTAACAAATCTTACCAGATTAAAAAAAGAACATTTAAAACGATATTTATAATTGCATGACAGTTTTAGCGTAACAAATAACAAACTTTAACAAAGCAATATGCATTAGTTATAACCAATAAAATTCGTATCATTATTTTTACTATTCGAGACATTTTAATTTCATATTTCGAATAAACAAGAAAGCATATGTAAATTCTTCATAAAATTATTTTTAAACTTAATAAGATTAGTTATTTAGACATTTGAACTGGAAAGAGAGAAAAATTCTATTAAAATAACTTTCTTATTGGGGGATTTGTGAAAAATATATTTAAAAGTAACTGTTTAAAAGCGTAATTTTTTTTGTCTTTTTTTAAAAAATAAATGGCTTTATTTCATTTTAATTCCTATAAATAATAACATGCTCTTTTAATCATGTTGATTCCGAAGGGTTTATTTTCTAAACCAGATTATAGCAAAAAATTTGAAATATCATTATGTAAATTTAAGAATATCCTTTTGGTAAAGTGAGTAGATGTTTCAGATTTAAAAGAAAAGACTGAAGAAATCTTTTACAAAAGTAAGAACGCTTTCTCTAAGGAAATCAAGTCTTTCTCTCGCTTCTCGGCAGATTTTTCTTTTAGCTGTTTAGATGTAGCGTTGAGGATTGCAATGGACCGTAAAGAATCTATATCACCCAGAAAAAAAAATTCAAAACAGGGATAGCTCAAACAGATCGATTTTACATTATGTTGACAGATCTAAGCATCCGACTTTATCAAACATTCAATATTTTTTTTCAGTGCAAGTTAAGGGTAATCAATATATACACAAAAGTTTTCGTATGGTTGTATAAATTTACGTGTGCATGTTTTACATATCCTTTTTATAAAAATAAATAGAACTTTGTTGTAAAAACACTCGTTTCTTCCTAGGAATTATTTTATACTGATAAAAAAATATTCTGAATATTAGAATATTTGTTCACTCTGTACCGTTATATCTTCCGTTAAACGACAAAATCCCTGCCTTTCTAATGGGATATATATAAAGAAATTCTGAAATACAAAATGTGAATCTAATTAAGGCAGTATTTCTGAAGGGCTTGAAAAACATATATATAACGTTATATAAGAATGTAAGCTAGCCAACCAGTGGTTTAACTGTTAGTTATGTTATGATATATGAAGAAGCGTAACTAAGTTATAAAAGAAGGGCTGAAACAAGAAGGAATTAATTTTTTTTGTATGCGAAAAATCCAAATTTTAAGACTGTGGCATATACAGAAAATATTTTTGGCAAATATTGTAATTTAAGTATAGAAATGTCTGAAATTTATTTTAAAATACAATTACAATTGTTGGTTAGTTTTAGGTTAAAATATCATTACATACATGCATACACACACACTCATATATATATATATATATATATATATATATATATATATAT
>CM063498.1:116062660-116065160 GCA_032207245.1 Pardosa pseudoannulata
AGGGATATATCTTTATCTTTCGTTTATTCTCTTTGTTTTTCGCGTTTAGAGAAAATATAAAAATTAAAAAAGGGAATGTAATTATATGATTTAAGGAGGACAAAATAATGAAAGACTTATGCGGAGTTGTACATTTTTTCGCTTTTAGAGAGAAATAAAAAAAGATGTGAAATTACATGAATTTAGAAGGAAAACATAATGAGAGAAAAAGGTGATAGCTTTAGGAGGTAGCTTATAGGTGATTTTATAAATAGTACAACTAGGGATATATCTTTATCTTTCGTTTATTCTCTTTGTTTTTCGCGTTTAGAGAAAATATAAAAATTAAAAAAGGGAATGTAATTATATGATTTAAGGAGGACAAAATAATGAAAGACTTATGCGGAGTTGTACATTTTTTAGCTTTTAGAGAGAAATAAAAAAAGATGTGAAATTACATGAATTTAGAAGGAAAACATAATGAGAGAAAAAGGTGATAGCTTTAGGAGGTAGCTTATAGGTGATTTTATAAATAGTACAACTAGGGATATATCTTTATCTTTCGTTTATTCTCTTTGTTTTTCGCGTTTAGAGAAAATATAAAAATTAAAAAAGGGAATGTAATTATATGATTTAAGGAGGACAAAATAATGAAAGACTTATGCGGAGTTGTACATTTTTTAGCTTTTAGAGAGAAATAAAAAACGATGTGAAATTACATAAATTTAGAAGGAAAAAATAATGAGAGAAAAAGGTGATAGCTTTAGGAGGTAGCTTATAGGTGATTTTATAAATAGTACAACTAGGGATATATCTTTATCTTTCGTTTATTCTCTTTGTTTTTCGCGTTTAGAGAAAATATAAAAATTAAAAAAGGGAATGTAATTATATGATTTAAGGAGGACAAAATAATGAAAGACTTATGCGGAGTTGTACATTTTTTAGCTTTTAGAGAGAAATAAAAAACGATGTGAAATTACATGAATTTAGAAGGAAAAATAATGAGAGAAAAAGGTGATAGCTTTAGGAAGTAGCTTATAGGTGATTTTATAAATAGTACAACTAGGGATATATCTTTATCTTTCGTTTATTCTCTTTGTTTTTCGCGTTTAGAGAAAATATAAAAATTAAAAAAGGGAATGTAATTATATGATTTAAGGAGGACAAAATAATGAAAGACTTATGCGGAGTTGTACATTTTTTAGCTTTTAGAGAGAAATAAAAAACGATGTGAAATTACATAAATTTAGAAGGAAAAAATAATGAGAGAAAAAGGTGATAGCTTTAGGAGGTAGCTTATAGGTGATTTTATAAATAGTACAACTAGGGATATATCTTTATTTTTCGTTTATTCTCTTTGTTTTTCTTTTCGTAAACTTAACCTCATTATTAGAAAAGAATATTTCACCACAAAGCCTTTAATAATAAAGAATTACTCGAATATGTTTTGAATTACCGAAATAAATGTAGTTTTCTATCAAATTTTGGTAACTTTCGGCCACAGTAAGTAGCGGATATTTTACATCCTATTCGTAATGTGTAACTTCATGTACTTATTGATCTTGTTGAATGCAGCATAGTTCAACATATTTAATACTAATTTAATTGCAATTTATTTTTCAAAAGTGAACATGAACAGTAATTTCACTCTTACTTTTCTTTTCTATGGGCTTACGAGAAAATCAAGAGGAATCTACTCCTAATTTTTTTTATCCGTAAATTAAATTTCAGAATTAGAAAAGATAATTTTTCCGGCGAGCTTTTAAAATCAAGGCATTTATTTTTATCCACATTGCTAAATGTTTAACATTATTAAATGTTTATAGAGTTAGAATTTTTGATGATATGACGCAAAAAATACAAAAATGAAGACGTGTATATCTACTTGTATATCGTGCTTGTATATCTTACTTCCTTCTCACATGAGAACAGAAGTTATTTCTTAAGGTGTTTGCTTAAACTCCAGGATCAATAACTTAACGATATAACAATTAATCTTTCTGTCAAAATAATTAAGCTACCATGAAGATATGCTTTCCATCTGAAATAATAAATGCTTGTAATTATTACTATTTTTGAAGGTACTATATTTTTCATTAGGTATTATACAAAATATACAATTAGGAAGATACACTATATCTTAGTTCCTCGTCTGCGAACGAGTTGTTTTTTTTTTTTTGAACTGTTTGTTTAAGCCCCAGGAGTAGTTACTTTACAAGGATATAAAATAACAATTAATCTTCCTGTCAAAACAATTTAGTTACCATGAAGATATCTATAAAATCAATTGCGCAATGTCACAAAAGACTTAATGGTTCTGTGCAAGCGGTTAAGATACCTAAAAATAACTGGAAGCAAATGATGCGCTCTCTCTTTTTTCTTTCCACTGTGAAGAATTTTCAAAGCACTATGTCACGATTAACAAAGCGTTGGTTATCAATAATTAAACAGTTCACTTGCTTAATGAGTGCATATTGTGAGACCTACTATGGGACATTTTAGTTATAAACGCAATAAAAAG
>CM063498.1:116070160-116157660 GCA_032207245.1 Pardosa pseudoannulata
CACTCTCAATAATTTATTTATCGTCATACTCCTCTAGAGTCTCCTGATCCTCTAATGCAGTTTAGAATCACATTGAATTCATTTAGTCAAACCTTGTGGTTATGTATAACAAACAAACACACAAACGAACCAACTTCTTAATTTTCAAATATTATATAAATTAAAAGTTAGATATTTATTAGTCCGAGAAATAGACTCCTAGACTTATATGAAAATAATTTATTGTTAATACCGATGATAAAATTTTCATAGCAACAAAAATTAATCGATGATTCAATTTAAAATTATCACACATGTACCTAATCTATTAAGCCAAATATAAAAGAAAATCATTTACGTAATATCTAGGATCAGTGATAAAAAGTATGAAAATAATGCAGACGATATTTAAATAGTTTAAAATATGAAATGATTAAATGAGATGGTTTAAGGAATGACGTCACAATACTAGAAAAAATTGTTATTTTTCCTATTTATTAAGTGATAAATGGTTAAATTTAATCACCTGCTCTTAACCGGGGAAAATAAGGCTTGAAATAACGGCATTAAACTCTCGAAAAGGGGCGAAGGGGTGGATTTCGAACGTATTAAAGACTACAGTATTTTTTTGCTGTGATATGTAGCATATTTACACACATTTATTTTAGAATCGGATCGATAGTTTAGGAGAAGATAAACTTTATTCGCTTTGAATGGATGCCTGTATCCATTCCAGGTCCAACCTCTTCATAAAGTTGTGGACAGATAACTTAGGCTATTATTATATAGGGGATAGACACATTTTAAACAATACTACCTTTATTAAATAAATACTGAAAATAACAGTTAATTACATATTACAAACATTTTAAATTCATATAGCGTGCAAATTTAACTTAATAGTTAAAACGTAAAGTTAACTGGGAACTTTCCAATCTGTAAAACTGGTTATTTTTTCAAGCAACAAGAGGTTGTTTTGTGCAGTACTGGAGGAAAACGTTTCTAAAAAGACATTTTTAAAATCTTTCATGCCAGTTAATTTTTATATGGTAATTAAATATAATTTTGTATGGTAATTAATGTATATAAGTGTGAAAAATAAAAATAAACATTTATTGACTGTTACTGGATTTTTTATTGTTACATTACGTCATTAAATTTTATTTATTTGTAGATATTATGCTACAAAAATAAGTTTTAATAAAAATGTTTGTACTTTAATACAATTAAACAAATATTTACATTCATAAGAATTTTTCTAAAGAAAATTGTTGCTGTGAAGCATGCTGAGCAGTTTGCTGATTAGTATTCTTTATTTATCCTATCCATTATATGATTTTTTATATCTGATGTTTCTTTTTCGATAGCCCTGTCACTTTCGGAGTGGTTAAAGCATTGTGAGATAAAGCGGAAACACGTTTCATTATTACACCATGCATCCTGTTGAAGGAGGGTCGAATAGGTATGGCCCTGTACTTTGGTATTTAAGTTCTCGGGTTCGAATCCGTCATGCAGGATGCTCGTGTTCTGAAACTGCTTTAAGCAGTAGGTCCCGGTATCGTTATCCCTTTACAAAACAGAAAACCTCAATACTCCAATCTATTAAGCATCCAAATAGAAATTATATCGATCAAAATAGAACGATAGTCTGAAAACGTAGATGAGTGAACATAAAATTAAAAAAAATCAAATTTGAGCACGGAAGTGTGAGCTAATACTTAATTAGAATATATATATATATATATATATATATATATATATATATATATATATATATATATATATATATATATATATATATATATGTATGTATATATATATGTATATATTTACATGCATATATATGTATATATATATGTATATATATAAATATATAAATATATATATATATATTTATATATATATATATATATATATATATATATATATATATATATATATATATATATATATATATATATATATATATATATATATATATATACACACATAATTTTGAAAGATTAAATTAGAACTTAAGTGTAAAAATTAAAGAAAAAATAATTTAACAAAAATGGTAAATGTAGAAACACATAATCACATTTTCATAGTAAACATGAATTCCATTTCACTAATTGTAAAAAAAATAGTATTTTACTACAAAATATCAATTTAGTTTACAAATAAAAAGTTAATTAACTACAATCAATAACGAACAAGATAATGAACTAAAATAATTTATTACAACGTGATAATAAAATGACGGTTTTACTAAAGAAATCAAACAAGAAAGGAATTAAACTTAAAATGTAAAAGCTTAATAAAATAATTTACTTTCTCTACTATTGAGGCAAAATTTATAATAGAGCTTATTCTGAGGCTTATAATCTAATCTAACTTTAATTTAAAGATTTTTTTAATAATTGCATGCAGTAATAGCACTATCTTATGGTGTAAATTTAAAGGGATTGTAAAGTTAGTACTAAAAGGGATACTAAAGTAATCAAATAAGAAGTAACTTAAAATGTAAAAGCTTAATAAAATAATTTACTTTCTCTGCTATTGAGACAAAATTTATAATAGAGCTTATTCTGAGGCTTATAATCTGATCTAACTTTAATTTAAAGATTTTTTTAATAATTACATGAAGTAATAGCACTATCTTATGGTGTAAATTTAAAGGGATAGTAAAGATAGCAAAGTAATTAAATATTCAAAGCTCATAAAGCTATATGCTTCGATGTACTAAAGCAACTCTTCATTCCTCAATAAACATATACAGTAAAAACTATTTAAGCTGACCCTTAAAGCTTAAATAACTTTTGGATTTTGTTTAATATTGAAACATAAATAGCATTAATTTATTTTCTGTTTATCTTGTTATATGCATATAAGATTAACGGTTTGATATTAAGAATCCTTTCGTACTAAACTGTCACTGATAAACACACAAACATGACTATGAAATATTTGTGGGACGATCAAATGCGTAAAACTCATTTATTAAGGAAGAAATGAAGAAATTCTAGTCATGATCTACAACTCATGCGGTATATAACTATATACGGCACTGTTGTACAAGCATTCTGATCCACAAAAAAAAAAAAAAAAATCAACAAAAACACACACCACCAAGAAAGCCAAAGAGATTAAATTTATGCAAGTCACGAACAAATATCCACGAGACACTGCTCGTGAATTTTTGATTTCTAAGATTGACGTTAATAGATGTTTACCATCCGAAATCTCGTCCGGCAGTCGCATTATTTTCTTCTTGAACACGAAACCAGAAATCTTAGTTTTTGCTGGAGTACCACTTACATAGCGTCATGTTATCTGCATACACAACACGATATGCCTAATTTCGTGATTTCGTTCTCGCACGGAACCGCGGGCTAGCCATTGTGAATAGGTATGGCCCTGTACTTTGGTATTTAAGTTCGCGGGTTCGAATCCGTCATGCAGGATGCTCGTGTTCTGAAACTGCTTTAAGCAGTAGGTCCTGGTATCGTTATCCCTTTACAAAACAGAAAACATTAATACTCCAATGCATTAAGCATCCAAATAGAAATTATATCGATCAAAATAAAACGATAGCCCGAAAACGTAGATGAGCCAACATAAAATTAAAAAAAATTCAAATTTGAGCACAGAAGTGTGAGCTAATACTTAATTAGAATATATATATATATATATATATATATATATATATATATATATATATATATATATATGTATATATATATATATGTATATATATGTGTATATGTATGTATGTATATATATGTATATATATGTATATATATATACATATATATATATATACATATATATATGTATATATATAAATATATAAATGTATATATTTATATGTTTATATATGTATATATATATGTGTGTGTGTGTATATATGTATATATATAAATATATAAATGTATATATATATATATATATATATATATATATATATATATATATATATATATATATAAATATATATATGTGTGTGTATATATATGTATATACATAAATATATAAATATATATATGTGTGTGTGTGTATATATATGTATATACATAAATATATAAATATATAAATGTATATATTTATATATATATATGTATATATATACATATATATAAATATATATATATATATATATATATATATATATATATATATATAAATATATATATATATATATATATATATATATATATATATATATATATATATATATATATATATATATATATATATATATATATATATATATATATATATACATATAATTTTGAATGATTAAATTAGAACTTAAGTATAAAAATTAAAGAAAAAATAATTTAACATAAATGGTAAATGTAGAAACACATAATCAAATTTTTATAGTAAAATGAATTTCATTTCACTAATTGTAAAAAAAAATAGTATTTTACGACAAAATATCAATTTTGTTCACAAATAAAAAGTTAATTAACTACAATCAATAACGAACAAGATAATAAACTAAAATAATTTATTACAACGTGATAATAAAATGACTGTTTTACTAAAGAAATCAAACAAGAAGGGAATTAAATTTAAAATGTAAAAGCTTAATAAAATAATTTACTTTCTCTACTATTGAGGCAAATTTTATAATAGAGCTTATTCTGAGGCTTATAATCTGATCTAACTTTAATTTAAATATTTTTTAAATAATGGCATGCAGTAATAGCACTATCTTATGGTGTAAATTTAAAGGGATAGTAAAGATAGTACTAAAAGGGATACTAAAGTAATCAAATAAGAAGTAACTTAAAATGTAAAAGCTTAATAAAATAATTTACTTTCTCTACTATTGAGGAAAAATTTATAATAAAGCTTATTCTAGGCTTATAATCTGATCTAACTTTAATTTAAATATTTTTTTAATAATTGCATGCAGTAATAGCACTATCTTATGGTGTAAATTTAAAGGGATAGTAAAGATAGTACTAAAAGGGATACTAAAGTAATCAAATAAGAAGTAACTTAAAATGTAAAAGCTTAATAAAATAATTTACTTTCTCTACTATTGAGGCAAATTTTATAATAGAGCTTATTCTGAGGCTTATAATCTGATCTAACTTTAATTTAAATATTTTTTTAATAATTGCATGCAGTAATAGCACTATCTTATGGTGTAAATTTAAAGGGATTGTAAAGATAGTAAAGTAATTAAATATTCAAAGCTCATAAAGCTATATGCTTCGATGTACTAAAGCAATTCTTCATTCCTCAATAAACTTATATAGTAAAAACTATTTAAGCTGACCCCTGAAGCCTAAATAACATTTTGATTTTGTTTAATATTAAAACATAAATAGCATTAATTTATTTGCTGTTTAACTTGTTATATGAATATATACGATAAAAGGTTTGATATTAAGAATCATTTCGTACTAAACTGTCACTGATAAACACACATACATGACTATGAAATATTTGTGAGACGATCAAATGCGTAAAACTCATTTATTAAGGAAGAAATGAAGAAATTCTAGTCATGATCTACAACTCATGCGGTATATAACTATATACGGCACTGTTGTACAACCATTCTGATCCACAAAAAAAATCAACAAAAACACACACCACCAAGAAAGCCAAAGAGATTAAATTTATGCAAGTCACGAACAAATATCCACGAGACACTGCTCGTGAATTTTTGATTTCTAAGATTGACGTTAATAGATGTTTACTATCCGAAATCTCGTTCGGCAGTCGCATTATTTTCTTCTTGGACACGAAACCAGAAATCTTAGTTTTTGCTCGAGTACCACTTACATAGCGTCATGTTATCTGCATACACAACACGATATGCCTAATTTCGTGATTTCGTTCTCTTCCCCGCACGGAACCGCGGGCTAGCCATTGTGCCTCAGTTTTCCAAAAGCCCGATCATCTAATCGCTATTCATCATTAAGAGAGCCGAGCCTTCCTTTTACGCTAATTAACTCCTCCGGTTGCTTAATCGATGAAAAACCTATCAACGTCCAATCAGGTCGCCTCACGTAACTCAATTACATCCTTTTCTCCTCAAAAGCCTTAACGTAATTTGGGTCCCCAGGGAGGGATGTAATCTCATTGGAGTGACTGTTTTTTGGATTGAGGATAACCAACTATGGTCAAGACGGCGATAGAAAAGGCTGATTCTGAGTCAGTCGAGACCGCGAAAAAGAAAGTCAAACAATCAAATGTCAGGTTGTGGTAACAATTATAGTTACGCAATGTAAGATCGGAAAATTGACTGAACGTGTTTCTTTTAATTCGTGTAACTTCCCTGCGGGTTAAGAGACCCATACCGAGGTCAACATCTGTGTTTCGAAAAGGATTTATTCCATTTAAATAGCTATTTATTTTAATATTATAGCTTCCATAACGAGCGAATAAAATGGATAATTTTTATCAAAGTATGAAAATATAAAAGTTATTCCAATATATTTTTATCGTAATATTTTTTAAAAATATATAAAAAAAATTGTAATAAAGAAATATCAAAATTAGTATAAAACTATCCAATCTGTTTTTTTTCAATTTCACTGAAGTACAGAGTTTGAGCTGAAACAAATGTAACATACCGTTTTACGTAATGATCTGATAAAAACTTCTTAGAATAGTTAATTCTATTTGAAAATCAATTCAAAAGATACAGTTTCAAATTCTGATGCTCGTTAATCTTTATTACAGGAAGATAAAATCTTGAATATAGCAATAAACTTTTGAGCCTTCGATCCATATACCAGATGGAATATAAAAAAGCATAAAATCTTTAAAAGTTATTAAAAGAATTATAGAATGTTTAAATGTAGCAAATCCTTGTTTCTTTAGACTACATGTTTCTTTTTATTTATGAAATTTTAGCTTCAGGCTCAGAGAGCTTTGCTGAGTTTAATATTGGAGTTTCGGAAGGATTTAGTCCCACATGTAATAACCAGATATTTTAATAATTTAACCATTATCACGATTATAAGAAAACTGTAATTTTTTATCAGCAATAATTGCATTAAAAAGATATATATATATATATATATATATATATATATATATATATATATATATATATATATATATATATATATATATATATATATATATATATATATATATATATATATATATATATATATAATAAAGTTTCAAAATTAATATTGAGATATTTATCGATTTGTTCAGACGCACTTAAATATCAAATTTCAGTTGAAATAAATCTAATAAATGTATTACCACTACTAATGAGGTATTACTTTCACGCAATAGGCAGCAATATTAAAAAATGGATACCAAAGAAATATTCTGAACTTTGTTGTTCGTTAATTTTTGCTACTAGAACATAAAAACTTGACAAAAACCATAACCATAACAATAAATATGCCCAATGGAATTTAAAAAGTATAATATGCATAATAGTTATGGCAAGAGATTCAGAATGTTTAACAACAGAAAATTCCGACTTGAAAAAGAATGTTCTCAAAACATTTTGGTTTATTACTACTTTTCCTTCAATTCACATAAATCTATCGTAATATTTTTTAAAAATATGAAAAAAATTGTAATAAAGAAATGTTAAAATTAATATAAAAATATCCAATATGTTTTTTCTCATTTCACTTAAGTACAGAGTTTGAGCTGAGACAAATGTAACATACTGTTTTACCTAATGACCTGATAAAAACTTTGTAGAATAGTTAATTCTATTTGAAAATCAATTCTCAAGATAGTTTTGAATTCTGATGCTCGTTAATCTTTATTATATGAATACAAAATCTTGAATATAGCCATAAACTTCTGAACCTTCGATCAATATTCCAGATGGAATATAAAAAATCACAAAAATCTTTAAAAGATATCAAAATAATTATAGAATATTTAAATGTAGCAAATCTCTGTTTCTTTCGACTACATGTTTTTATTAATTTATGAAATATTAGCTTCACGCTCAAAGAGCTTTGCTGAGTTTAATATTGGAGTTTTAGAAGGATTTAGTCCCCCTTGCATTAACCACATATTTTAATAATTTAACCATTATCACGAATATACTAAGACTGTGGCTTTTTTATCAGCAATAATTCCATTAAACTATATAAATATGAATATAATAAAGCAATTTCAATATTGATATTTTATTGAGTTTTTCAGATGCACTTAAATATCGAATTTTAGTTGAAATAAATTTAATAAATGTATTACCACTACTAAAGAGGTATCACTTCCATACAATCGACAGCAATATTGAAATTCTCAACTCGGTTCGTTAATTTTTGTTAATAGAACATAAAATCTAGAAAATAACCATAACCATAACTTTTGAACATTCAATCAATATGCCCAATGGAAGATAAAAAGCATAATATCTATAATGGTTATGAGAAGAGATTCAGAATATTTAACAACAGAAAAAGAATGCTCTCAGAACATTTTGGTTTATTCTACTTTTCCTTCAATTCACATATTTCTATCGTAATATTTTTAAAAATATGAAAAAAATTGTAATAAAGGAATGTTAAAATTAGTATAAAAATATCCAATATGTTTTTTCTCATTTCACTTAAGTACAGAGTTTGAGTTGAAACAAATGTAACATACCGTTTTACCTAATGACCTGATAAAAACTTCCTAGAATAGTTAATTCTATTTGAAAATCAATTCCAAACATACAGTTTCGAATTTTGATGCTCGTTAATCTTTATTAGATGAACGCAAAATCTTGAATTTAGCTATAAACTTTTGAACCTTCGATCAATATTCCAGATGGAATATAAAAAAGCATAAAATTTTTAAAAGTTAGTAAAAGAATTATAGAATGTTTAATGTAGCAAATCGCTGTTTCTTTCCACTACATGTTTCTTTTAATTTATGAAATTTTAGCCTCAGGCTCAGAGAGCTTTGCTGAGTTTAATATTGGAGTTTCGGAAGGATTTAGTCCCCCTTGCATTAACCAGATATTTTAATAATTTAACCATTATCACAAATATACTAAGACTGTGACTTTTTTATCGGCAATAATTGCATTAAAAAGATATAAATATTAATACATTAAAGCATTTTCAATATTAATATTGAGATTTTATCGGTTTTTTTCAGACGCACTGAAATATCGAATTTCAGTCGAAATAAATCTAATAAATTCATTTCCACTACTAATGAGGTATTACTTTCATACAATAGGCAGCAATATTAAAAAATGAATACAAAAGAAATATTCTGAACTCTGTTTTTCGTTAATTTTTGTTACTGGAACATAATATCTTGAAAATAACCATAACTTTTGAGCATTTAATCAATATGCCCAATGGTATATAAAAGCATAATATCTATAACAGTCATGGGAAGATATTCAGAATGTTTAACAGCAGAAAATCCCGACTTGAAAAAGAATGTTCTCAGAACATTTGGTTTATTACTACTTTTCAATTCTTATTTCTTAGTATTTCTTATTTTTTTTGAACTGTTGATGAAATTTGATTTAACTTTTTTGTCAGATTAAAAGGAAGAGAAAATTATTTTTTAAAAGTTGAGAATTCACTGATTCAGAAGACTTAAATTACCTATCTATTTCAATATGTCGTGATACGAGCCCATTTATTCCTTTCATACTTGCTGTACAATAGTAAAGAGGTACAATAAAAAGCAGATAATAGCATCGTGGTTTTTCCGATTCGATAACACTTAGCTTGGGAAGACTGGAAGAACGCCTGTATTAGGCTTTTGATTTGATTCTTAATTGTGAAATATATCCATATAAAAATATTTTATATATTTAATATCAAACTATAGTTTATTAGTCGGGACTAGAAGAAAACAAAAGCGTTTCCATATTTTCGCCAAATTATATCATTTTAAGTTTTTTCACTCTAATCCCTAAGTCTAGATTTAGAAGGAGATTTTATTTTAGTATGAATTGGTAGATAAGGATCGGTGCTGGATTACCTAGAAGGAAGAGTAGGCAATTGCCCATGGACCCCACGATTTTTAGGGGTTCCGCAACATTAGATTGAATTGAATTATATATATATATATATATATATATATATATATATGTTGTGTGTGTCAGGATTTAAATTGTAGACTAATTTTAAATGATTTTAATTAAGGATTCTTTACTGAGAGTAACACGGCTTGAGGAGTTAGCCACATAAATACGGCTCACGCGTAGTGATCGGTACAGAGAGCAGTGTGCACATTCCGCAGACAGAGCTGTGGCTACCCGAGGCAGCTAAGCCTGCCTTTGTTAAAAGTTAGGCGCCAATGTGCGACGACATTAAAGATTATTGATGAGTAGTATGCTCTGAGATTTGAATAAAGCTATGAAAATGTACTCAGGACTCTAGTGTCATTTAGTGAGAACCTGACATATATGTATATATATATATATATATATATATATATATATATATATATATATATATATATATATATATATATATATATATATACATATATATATATATATATACACACATATATATATATACATATATATATATATATATATATATATATATATATATATATATATATATATATATATATATATATATATATATATATATATATATATATATATATATATATATATATATATATATATATATATATATATATATATATATATATATATATATATATAGTGTGTGTGTGTGTAATATATCAAAATCATTTCACTTTAATATTTCTTATATAAACTCCTCTCTCCCATTCTAATTCCTTAAAATTTATTTTCTCAGCCCCAAAATGTCTTAATCAAAGGAGTGTCCTCGACCTAAAACTCTTCCAACACATTTCCCACAATTGTTTGAGCAATAGATGTAAATTTTTTGTTTATTCAACACATTTTCCAGCTGTCACCGGCAAATGACTCAGTTTTTACAATGCTCTAACAGTTAAATTCATTGACCAAGTTTCTCGTCCATTGAGAAAATTCTATCTGTCTAGCTCTGGGGTACACCTCTGTTCTAGCAAAGTGTTTTTCGTATCATTCTCTTGTATGCCGTTGACTGGCAGAGATGCCTTTTTAGCAGCTTTTCTCAAAAAGATTTCGGTTGTTCTCAAAATTGTGCTTCTCTTCAATGTGCCCGATTGTGACGTTATTCATTAGTCTATCTGATATTAGGTTTCTCCTTGTCCAGTAGCCTGGGTAAGTAAAAACATTAGGGGCCACAATATTTTATAATGACCGGCAATTTTTATTTCGTTAGATTATATATATATATATATATATATATATATATATATATATATATATATATATATATATATATATATATATACATACATATATACATACATACATATATACATACATACATACATACATACAAAGAAATCCTTAAATGAAGACATATTTATTACAACAAATAAATGCTTGATTGCAGTATTAATATATCTTACTGAATACAGGAACCTGTTCGTACAAACAGCTAAACAATATCGGGGTATGATTTACAATAAATATTGTAAGGAATTTGCACCCACGACTTTGTGTGCTCTGAGTGACATTGGGAGAATCGCCCCATTTTGACCCCTTCCACGCGGCTTTTCTTGGGAGAAATAAGAAACCGGCCGGCAAAGGGGGCTGATAACGTTTTTCGGAGGCACTGGTGGATGTGTTTGCAGGTTCTCGGAGGAGGAGTGTATGCCCTTTTCGGCAGGGCTCAAGTTTCCAGACAACCCCCCCCCCCGAAGAAGGAAGGGGGCTGGCTGTGGGAGTTCAGCAGAGAAGAGAGATAGAGAGAGTCGAGATTGGGCCAGCAGCCGAGAAGCATCTCCCTGCGCTGATGTGAAAGGAAAGGATAATGCTCGGTGACTTTAAAATATCTAGCTAGGACTGGCTCTGAGACTCAATTATGATACCATCATTTTCTTTAATCATTTGTTTTTTTTAATGTTTTGTAAATAAAATCTTTGTTTCGTCTGTAAGAGGTTTCCGAGAAAATTATTTTAAAAGTAATGCATCCCAGCGACAGATTAAGAACGTACCTGCCCCAGTAAAGTAGGCGGGCAGGTCTCACGCTAAAACGTAGCGCACCGGTAAGAAAAAGAGGGTGCGTTACAAATATGAAATGTTTTTACAAGCATTACATTCGCTATTTGTTATAATATATGCTGTCTTTTCTACATTAAATTTTTATTATAATAATGGTTCATTTTAAGTACTTCATATAAAAAAAGGTTCGGAATCAGCTTTAAGCTGTAGGTCCTGTCTCATTAGCCTTCGTGTGCAAAACAGTAGACCGTAGCTGTCCCAACCAAACCAAAATAAACCATATAAAAAATAGAAAATTTTTTAAAATTAAGAAATGGTACCAGCATTGCTATCCTATAAACATATTTTCAAAACGTTGGTGCAATCAACGTTTTCCAATGTTTTGACAGCATTTAAAATATATAGGTGTGTCATGAGAATAAATACTACTGTTGAATGAAGTTTTTTAAAATTAAAAAAGTGCTAAAAGAGTGTCATCGAACTTCAAAGCCACAAGAAATCCTGAAAGCACTATATATTATAGTCACTGAATACGACGTCTTGCAGAACATAGAATTCCAAGATGTTATAAAACATTTCAAGGCCAAAAAAATTGATAAACCAAATATTTTGAATATAATATTTAATAATTATCGTTTATTTATGTTTTATATTTGTTAATAATTTGGTATGTTTTGTCTAATAAAATTACATTCATAAAGCTGTTGTGTAAAAAATCATATTAATAAAATTATTAGATGACAAGCCCCGAGATTTCGTATGTTTAATGGCCTACATTTTGTTTAATCCAGCACTCATGAGGATCATCATTTACTTCTTTAAGAACTTTGTTTACAGCTAGCATTTCAATTCGAAAGAAATATTCCTGGATTTTTTTTCTATGACATTTGTGTCAAAATCGTTACATTTTCTAGGATCTTTTTGCGTAGTTTTGCTTGTCTTTTTTGGTGAATGGTGCGCCCCCTCACATTTGTACTTAACGAATAACTCGAGAAACACAAGCTTTGTTTACACCAGTATTATTTGGGGCATATTCGGTTACATCCTTTAACTCCATTTTGCAGATAGAAGTAATTTTTAAAAGGACGATGACCTCACTTGTTTCATTTTTTATTGTTTGTTCTACTGTAGTTATAGTAGTTGTTATTGCAGTTAAAGGTTAACATGATGACCGGACAGAAATATCCTTTATGCCACGTTAAATTAGTCATCAATTAATTATTACATCAGCTAATATATAATTATATTATAACTACTAGATAATTTACTTATCCAACATAAAGCTTGACAGAAACTGTGTATGTATCACTTATTAAGGCTCTAATGGGACGATAAAAATATTTTTAATTTCAAATTGTTTGCTATATATTTTGGTATGTTCTCTTTGGAACAAAATAACCTTTTCGAAATATAAACCTTTGACCATTATGATTAACAAAAGAAAAAAAACTCTAAGGAACTTTCATCATGTTACGTGGTACAGTTATTGGATTTTTTTTGGGGGGTGGGGGAGTTTAGGGAATTGTAATGCTTAATTTACTTTTTGTTTCATGAATTATGAGAACATGACCTACTGAAAAAGTTAGAGGATAGAGTAAGTGTTAGAGAATAGAATAGAATTTAATAGAAACATCAAAATGCAAAATGTTCATTGATAAATATATTTTTTTACCTACGAAAATTTTGAGCTTTTGAGAAAATTTTGAGAATTCAATATTATCAGTATCCAACAATAACCTTAATTATACTGACCTTGTTTCCATATTTTTACTTTATATACTTGCCTATACTTTAAAATGTGTCTTATTAAGAGAAACTGATAAGTATATGAATATTTTATAGTTTTGTTGCCAATTTATAAGGCTTGTGTCCAGTTTTTTCCTTTACCTAATTAGTAAAATATGTGATATCATGCTCATCATGCTTAATAAGCATTGACGTCCCAACATAAATAACTAAAATTATCCATTAGTTTTCTCAACCGTGGTGTATCGTGTTGGTTCTAAAAGATAGAAAATAATATGCCAAAGTGACTCAAAGCATCGATGCTTCATTAAGAAAGTTTTGGAAAAGATATCCTATTTCAAGACCTTGACAACTTTTTTCTTACAAGACAAAGAATATAATCAGGGTGATTGATTGAAAAACGCCTACCCGGAAAATCTGCATGCTTTTTCTTTAGTTACGCAACGTGAAAACAGCAAACATAATCTCAATATTTCTAAATTTAAATTAACCCAATTCTCTCTAAATTACTATTTAGTTCAGGGCAAGCACGGCAGTAGAAGTATCTTCAGTACTTAATCCTTCAGTAACTCATTCATTTCTTCCAAATATGTGAAGGGTTAATAACTAAATTGAACCAAATCCATTTTGAAAAACGTTTAGAAATTGAGTCCTGAAGTGTCTAAATTGTAATTAATTTGTTGATATTGAAACTGATTTCAGAAAATTCTTAATAACTAGGGTGTTTTCTAACACATACTCATATGCAAACAAACCAAATAACATTGTAACAAAATAATTCAAAATAATTTTGGGAAACGATTTTATTTTGTAATAGATAAAAAGAACTTATTTCTCTCTAGTTGTGTATGCCTCATGTATTGATGACTATATTAAATCCAACTTATTAAAGTAAAAAAATATATGAAATTAAACAATTTTAAATATTACAGACTAAATTAATTAGTGACCAGCTTATATTTTAAATATTGTAGGATCTCATTTATGTATAAAAAGAGAAAACTTCGTGATAGGAGATTTATTTGGACACGTAAATACACGTGAAAATTTTTCTTTCTATATAAAATGTATGTTCGTATATATGTTTGTGATTTAACAAGCTTCGACACCATATGACCGATTAACATGAAAGCTGACACATATATGTGTTTCTTTTATCGAGATTATGTTATTCTGTTAGATATATCTAGAATAGTTTTTATGGATCTCGAATTTTAAGATTTCTGTAGCATTACGGTCCTAGGAACGAGTTTTGTCAAGTCTGTATTTAATGAAGTTTTATTAGTTCGATAGCATTAAAATTCAATATGTGATGAAAAAAGATATAAGAATTTTCTCAATTGAAAATGGATTCTCTAACAATTACTCACCATATCTCAGTATAATTCATACAGTAAAACGTATTCAAATATGTTTTAAATCTGAAACTGTAGAATATTAATAGTGACTTTCAAACTATATAAAGAGTTCATAAACAGTTGAAATTTCAGAATTAGCTTCCGGTGGAATCACACGTACTTTTTCTAAAAGAGATGAAATGGAGTTAAATTCAGGTAAAAAATAGTGTGTTTTAACACATTGTATGCTTGACACGTACTAGTATCTTTTCTGACGATTGATACTTCAGCGCGGGACACATACTAGTACTTTTTCTGACGACTGATACTTGAGTTAGCACGTACTAGCATGTACTAGCACGGGTTAGTGTAACAACATGGTTTGTTTGTGGGTACAAAAATAACGGTATATACTGGAAAATAAAGCCGAAATGTTTTGTCTACTACATAGGTTCTGGAAAAATTTAGACAAATAAAAACTAGTTTTTACATTATTAGTTTTATGATTGCTATTTTCATTTTTTTTATAATGTAAAAATGTTTATATATATAACATAATTTGAAAAAATTAAAACTATATACTACTATTTTTATTTGATTTTTCATATTTACGATACTATTATAAATTTATCCACTAAAAAATATATTTTTTGCTTACGAAAATGTTATGGTTGTTATTTATATATTTCTATTTATATATTTGTTTATATATTTCAATATAAAATACGAAAAGTTGGTTAAAAAGTTAAATAATTTTCGATCTATTGAGATTTAACTGAATAACTAAATTTACGCTCAAAACGCCCGTTTCCGGTACAATTCCGCTGCGAAATGTACCCGCACACAATGTGTTAAGAAAAAAACGAATAAATAATACTCTTTTTAATATTTTTCCTTTTTAGGTTGAAATTTGCATATTTTTAGTTTATATGCCATCGTATATGTTTTTCGGTGAAATCCAGGAATAAGTCAGGGAGTCCTTTACAATCGTATATGATATGACAGTATCATTTGTATCCAATAAAATTTATCCAAATGCATTTAAAATCTGATTCAAAATAACTACTACCACTGTAATAATTTTGATAATTTTGAAGTTATTTAAAAAGTTCGTAAATAGTTGAAGTTTCAGAAGCTTTTTCTTAGTGGTCATAGAATAGTATTAAATTAAGGTAAAAGAGAGTCATTTTTAGAAAAGGAACGAAAAAGAAATATATTATAATTTTTGATTTCAAAATTCGGAAATTTTTTTTTGTATTTTATACTATATGTTTCACTTCCAATGAAATTAAGAAATAAGCCATTTTATTCTATACAGTCACATAGGATATTTCAGTATAATCTGTGTCCGAATGCTTTTAAAAACGATGAAACTGTACAATGTTGACACCAATTTTGAAGCTACTTAACAATAAACATACCATATAACTGGTCAAATGACTCATAAGGTTTATGTAAAAAATGCGATGGGAAATGAATTAAAAATTCTTATTCTTTGTGTTTGCAATACATAAAAATTGACAATATACAATTTTGTTTAGTTATAATAAAGTTTATTTGTCTGTTTTCTTCCAATATTTATATTTCATACATTTATAATAAGAAAAAATAAAGTCAGGTCATTTGATCGGCTATGGTAGAAATTGGTATGTATTAAGTGTTGATATATTTAGTGTTAAGAAGGACGTAAATAAGTGAAATTACAGAAGGTTTCTCTCTCGGTACATTCACACGTACTTTATCCAGTGATAATGGAACGGAGTTAAATTCAGGTCAGAAGAAGATAAATGAAAGAAACAAGCAAGTCAGAGGGTAAAAAAGATTCAGTGGTTTGTAAAATAAATGACGACAAATTTAGACGTATGTTACTCAGTGTGATCAACAAAGAGGAGTAGAATGAAGGCAAACAAAAAGTAATTACACAAAACACAGATCTAAAAAATCTAAAAGATTAACTAGATGAAGATTTAAGATTGTGACTCAGGTGCCAAGGGTGCGAAGAAAACTAAAAACAGTGAACAAAGCAAAGCACTATAGGGGAGTGCGAACGTATAAGAAGAAGGTGTGAAATAACAACTAAAAGATAAAAAGGAAATCTATTTAAAACAAGAGCAAGATCTTTTTCAGTTTCAACGAACCATTTAGACTTACAAGAGGGCTGTAAAATGAGTCAGTGGAAGCCTTTCGTTAAACGTAGTAATTTTAGATTTACAGTATTGTAGGTAACTACGTGGAATTTGAATTACACCAGTTTCTAGTTTCTCAGGTTATTCTATAATATACTGTTGGAAAGGTTCATCGATAAAAAGAAAATATCGATACAAATTTCGGTCGTAACCGCATTTCATTTTATGTAAATATATTGAGTCAGCCATGATATAAATTAACTTCCCCGGTAGGCTCCGGGGCTTGTCCTGCTTTTGCCTTGTCTCTTATTCTGATGTTAATAAATATGTTGGTAAGCAAAATCGACGTACTGTGTTTAAAAATGATTTCTTAAATTTGATTTTAATGCCTTGTATACATATATTTTTTTTGTCGTTCGATCTGGACGAATCAACATCCAGGAAATTTACCCCAACATATACATAAAAAAATAAAAGAGGCGCAATGGATACTTTATAGAAAAACACTATAGCAGAATGAAAAAACAGTTTTATCGAGCAAAAAAAATGTGCAATATTTTAATTATTATTGATTCTTACATTTAAGCACTTAGATGACCACACCACACCTACATCTAACTCAAGGGTTTGTGAATGAAAAAGCTTAATTGGGTGGGGAAAACCTTTCGACAGTATTCATTTCAAAATTATGCACTGATTAACACTAGATTTACGATTGTTGATCATATACCTATTTTTACTGAAGTGAGCCAATTTGACTCGTACAAGAAAATTGAAGATTTTGCAAAGAAAATAGCTCTAAATTAATTCAAATAAAATGTTTATTATGAAAAAAATTCATGATAAACATTTTTTACACATAAAATCAGTTTTTGAAACACATTTTTCTCAAACATTTCTACTACATTTAGCACAATGGTTTCTACATCTGTTTCTTTTGCATGATTGTTGAACTTGACAATTCTTCCGTGCGTCAGTAGCATGAATTTCTGTCATTGGAATGGAAGTGTTCTCGACTTCTTCTCTATATTTACTTTATACTATACTTTATATACTTTATACTTTATATTTACTTTATACTATATTTATTTATCTTCATATACATTCTATGAGTCAAATTGGCTCTATAATTCTTCTCTATATTTACTTAACTCTTCAGCCAATTGCAAAATAAAATCTTTTCATGAAATATTTACTTGAATTGTCTCTTTATACAGAATCCAAGCTGGTAAATCTAAAATGTTGTAGAAAACTTGTAGAGGCCATCTGCGTGAATGAGAAGAGAAACAAATCAAGTGCGACTTGACCATTTCCCAGGCTTGATAAGACAAATAAATTTCATGTTATGCAATTAACTGTTAAACCATTCTATGAGTCAAATTGGCTCACAACCGTGAAAATAGGTATACCACATTTGATAATGCGAAATGAAGGGGGTCTGCGGGGAAGAGGAATGAAAGTTTACATATATTTTATTACTTAACTAAAAACCAACATTTTTGAAAAGTGATTATTAAATTTATAACTATATATATATATATATATATATATATATATATATATATATATAGATATAGATATATAGATATAGATATAGATATATATATATATATAGATATAGATATAGATATACATATACATATATATATATATATATATATATATATATATATATATATATATATATATATATATATATAAATATATATATATATATATAAATATATATATATATATATATATATATATATATATATATATATATATATATATATATATATATATATATATATATATATATATATATATATATATATATATATATATATATATATATATATATATATATATATATATATATATATATATATATATATATATATATATATATATATATATATATATATATATATATATATATATATATTTATATATATTTATATATATATATATATATATATATATATATATATATATATATATATACATATATATATATATATATATATATATATATATATATATATATATATATATATATATATATATATATATATATATATATATATATATATATATATATATATATATATATATATATATATATATATATATATATATATATATATATATATATATATATATATATATATATATATATATATATATATATATATATATATATATATTATATATATATATATATATATATATATATATATATATATATATATATATATATATATATATATATATATATATATATATATATATATATATATATATATATATATATATATATATATATATATATATATATATATATATATATATATATATATATATATATATATATATATATATAGTTATCAAAATTTTAATGAGTCAAATTGGATCGGTCCTTAAATCTAGTGTTAATTCACTTAAAATTTAAAAACATTTTTTTAATATATTCGTTCACATCAAAATTTAATTTGTATAAAAGAGTAGTTTGTATTTAATATATTATAGATTTCCTTTAACTTTTTGATATGATTGCGATTATTACCTATTCTTTTAAAATATTCGATTTGTGTTTCGCTTTCATACTTTTAACAAACATAGGAACAAGATTAAGTACATAGTTAACTAGACAAATATGAAAAAATATTGAAAAACTAACTATAACCCATAATTTTTTCAATTCTTAATTATCTATACAACACTAAAGTTGTACCTCAGTTTTATTATTAAATAATAAACTGTTAAAACCAGAAAATACTTTAAATGTGCAATACGTATATTTTTAATGAAAGCGGAAGTATTACTTGCCTTTATTTGCTTTAAAATAAATTCTAAAAACGTTTACTTGCATATGTACCAACGTTCAAAAAGGATATGATAGCATTCTGGAATTGAATGTAATCATAATTCCCATGAGCGGTTAGTAGATTAACTGCTTACTGTAAAGCATAATTATAAATAATCTATAGGATTTTCTAAAGCAATCTAAAATTCTAACAACCTATTCAAATTTGTAACTTGAGCAAAACTATTATTAGTTTAAATATTAATTTACATTAATAGTCAAATACATATTTTTAAAGAAATCTATTTGAAGACATATTACCATTCATATTCAAATTCTTACCATTTATTTTCAGATATGTAACAATAGTACATTAAAATCGAGTTAAAATGAATTGATTAAAACAAAACTAATTAAATTAATATTACTTCTATTACATACTATTTCTATCACATAGAGTATTAAAATCCTAAATTATCTCGAATTTTAATGTAATCATTATCTAAAAATACTAAAAATCGAATGAATTAAAATTTTTTTCGAAAACTTTTCTTTGTGTTATGGTCCCAAACAAAAATAAAATGTTCCTTAAAAAATCCTTTTACCCTAAGCAGAATAAAAAAGAACGTTATTAGAATATAATTTTTCACTCGCCTTAAAATATGAAGTCAAAAAAAGGGAGTAAAGTATTAAACTACTATGAATAAGCGTCAAAATCTCTTATTTTAGCTTTCTCTTCTATGGTAATGACTTTAAATTTATCCTCTTCCATATTTTTGAAAACTCTTTCCCACGGAATTAACGTAGAACCCATTTTTCTTATACATCAGCACCCACTTTGATTATGATATATTGCTATACTTATAAATATGCCCTAAGATGTAATAACCCATTAGTATAATTTCTTTACGAGACTTTTAAGCAGGTATGTCAGTATCATCCATCAAACTTTCAAGCACAAGAGGAAGTTACTTTATTTGATACTCTGTAACTATAATAGATTTTTCTTTTCTTTTTTTCCCCCAATCCCCGAAGAAACGAATGCGATATATACTGAATTATTTTAATAATCCATCATTCGCCTGTCGCCCACATATGGTTCAGATGAAACGCAGGCCCTTTCGCTGTTTGCTTAGCGTGTTTTTATCTGCACCTCCTCAGCTCTTTTTATGGTTCTCGGGTTTTATTATTAACGTAACCTCAAAAACATGCCGACATTCTGTTTCTAACGGATGTTCTCATTTTCAGACAAGGCATTTCTTGCTTTGTTTCAATGACAAACAATTGCCGAATGCCTTTGTCCCTACAAGGTTACTCCAGGAGTGTAAGCCGTTTACGTAACGATGTTATATATCGGAATCTGAAAATTCATCTTGGGTTTTTCATAAAAAAAAACTCTGTGTTTCATTGGGTTTTTAACGACATCCTTATTTATAAGGAGTAAATTTCTTTGTTTCAATGGCAAATAATTGATGAACGCCTTTTTACTTTCAAAGGTACCTCCAAGAGTATAAACCGATTGCGTCCAGTCAGTCATAAGCTATAATTTTCTGTTTTTAAATATCTTCTGTCCCTAAAAAGTTCCAATATTAAAATCGCTTTCTTTTATGAGTAAAAGAGAAACTCGAGGGTAGGCTACTCCTGATTGATTTTTCATTAAGTTGAAATAAATGTGTTACAGATATAACTGACAATATAATTTCTTACTCTAGTGCTTAAAATGAAATTCCCACACAGAGAAAAATAAAGTACATGAAAAATTTAATCAATCTTCCCATCTGAGAGAAATGATTATTTTAATTATTAATGATGTTTTTTATTCCTCTATTAATCAAGATATAGCTTGAGAACCAATTTTTGTAACAAATAAGGATTTGGAGAGAAGTTTTTTAAAGCCACTTTTAGTAATACTGTGACATAATCAGTGGCCAACTATAAATAATATTTAGACTTCATCATGGAGTACAAAGGAAGGCCAGTGACTCTGGGTAGAGCTTCGAGCTCGTACGACACAGGTTCTAGGTTCGATCGCTGAGCTGCACAAAGGTGACTCAGCCTTTCATTCTTTCAGTCAGTAGAAAAACTGAGCATCAAACAAGCTTGGAAACTAAACACTTGGGGTTCCAAGTAAGGTTGACTACCTAACTAGAACATGTGTTTCTCACCCAACAGCCCTTGGTCTTAGAAACGGAGATTGACACCTTAGGCTCTGGTCACCTTAGACCTATTACTCTGAGGAATTTAATTGATGGAGTACAAAGATTTACAGAAGTATGTTGTACCAAAATATTAAAATTAGACTACAAATACCTTTCTTTAAGCTTGGATAATTTGGGCCAGCAATGTAAAAATACGAGGGTTTATTTAAAGTCTAAATAATATTACAAAACATGTCGAGATAGAAATATAAATACAACTTAATATCTGTATAAGCAAATTTAATATAATTTAGCAATAACATTTCTGAAGTTTTCTATGGGAGATGCATTTAATTCATTGAAGAGCAATCTGTAACTATATAAGTCCCATCATTTCTACATTCTATGCAAAAAAAAGCAACATTATTTACATTGACTGATTATTATGTCTGAAAATGAATGTAATAACTCGGACTTATTAAAATTAGACTTACAAAAATAATGCAATTGAAAGCATATATAATAGAAAAATTATAGTTTCCAGAATGACCACTTATTTTCGGGTTTAAACCTAATAGTAACTATTTATGAGCATCTATATATTCTTAAGAACAGCTGACCATTTACATTTCATGGTTCAAATTAGTTAAAAAGATATTAATTAAAAACTGACCAAAAAACCTTTTAAGTAAAAGTCACATCCACTACTATTGTTGATTTGGCGTGAATAAATGATCGACCTCTCATTTTTGGCGTCATTTTTGGTCGTCCTCTTATTCCATCATTTATATATGCTGTCAAAAAAAAGCAGCATTATTTACCTCGAGAAAGACTATGCATACTGTACAGGTAAACTGTCTCTTATTCGAAATATCTGTGTTTGGTACTATCCCTCATTTTTTAGACATTTACATAATCGTATGACTATAACGGATGGGTGAACAATTTTATCAGAGAAAAAAAACCTCTGTCATACATGATGTGTATATAGGCTTAGGATAATTTATACAATATTTGAATAAAGTTTTTCGACGAGATACCAAAAAGAAAATTTTGTGACAACTTTTGTCAACCATGAGGAAATGTGTAGAGGATCTGTATTACTGTTTTTTCTGACTTTAAATTTATATGCTAATGATTATGATTACTTTGCAATGCCCCAGTTTTAAGGATAAAAGCAAAGTTTATTTAAAGGAGAAACATTACAAATAAAAGAATCAATAGATTATATGTGAATGATTTGATAGTATGTAAAATATTATCTCTTAAGAAAATTAAATGCTAAAGATAAGATGATGAGTCAAAATGCTGTAATTAAGAATAAAATTCAACATTTTCATAAATACTGTAAAACACACATTCATCTGTACGTATAAATAAATTATTAAGAACAAATAATAATTGAATTTAATAATATTAAATTTAATAATAATTGCCAGACTTTAAATTTATATGCTAATGATTATAATTACTTTGCAATGCCCCAGTTTTAATTATAAAAGCAAAGTTTATTTAAAGGAGAAAAATTACAAATAAAAGAATTTGTAGATTATATGTGAATGATATGATAGTATGTAAAATATTATCTCTTTAGAAAATTAAATGTTAAAGATAAGATGATGAGACAAAATGCTGTAATTAAGAATAAAAGATCAGTCAAAATGCTCTAATTAAGAATAAAATTCACCATTTTTATAAATACAGTAAGACGCACTTTCATGTGTAAGTATAAATCAAATTAAGATCAAATAATAATTTAATCTAATAATATTAAATTTAATAACAATTTCCAGACTTTAAATTTATATGTTAATGATTTTGATTTATTTTTAATAGCTCACTTTTATATGTAAAGAAAAAGGTTATCTGGAATAACATTAAAAAAAAAGAAGTATCACATTGGAGATTAATTAAATGAAAATATACAAAATATTCTCGGGAAAAAAAAACAAATATCTATAAAATGCTACTGATAAGTTGATTAGAGGAAATGCAAGGTATAGAAAAAAGCTCAATATTTAAAAAAAAATGAGCTAAATAACACATTTAGATGCATAAAAAATTTATTTAGACAAATTTAATAATCTACATTTGTGTAATTAAGGGAATGGTAGATATTATAAAATCAATTTATAAATTATTATCTTAGCGTTGCGCAATATTATACACATATAATTAAAGTATAAATAAGTAAACTAATCACAATAAATTGTTTTCTTAAAATGAATAGATATTTTTGAATAATTAGGAATATTCTAAATGCTCCTTGTTACTTAATTTTTCACAGATTCCAATAACATGTTTACTAAATATTAAGATTTATCAAAACAAATAGGGGTATCAGTTTTATATTTCAATTTTCTTTAGATTATTAAAGTGATTTAGATTATTAAAGTTGAATTAGTTTAAAAATCTAAATACATAATTGTTAAAATGGTAAAATGATAGAAAGTGTAAATGTTTCATAACAATTTTACGCATAAACATAAAAAATACCTATTAAATATTTATTCAGTCTATCGATATAATAATACCCAAATATATAAAAATATATGAGAGATGTAAGTAATAATAAATTAAAATTGGCCTGAAGGAAACATTTTAAAAATCATCCAAACATATAAAATACAGAATGTTTAAAACATTTTCTGATGTTTTTAAAGAATTTTTAAAAAGGGTTTGTTTAGTTATACTTCAATGTTTACGTTTTCAAAGTTTCATAACTTTGAGTTAATTCCAAGTAATTTCCAAGAACGTCTGATAAGATTTAATATATTTAGTACCAAAAATGGAAGTTATTTGTTTGTCTAAATTCTAAATATTCTATTTGAAGGGAACGAATATTTGAATAATCTTTATGCAAAGTCTATATCTTATGTTATGCAACGAAGAGCGCATTTACTTAATACGGTTAGCTATTTTATAGTATGAAAGTAAAGGGAACTATTCAGAAAACTACAATACGTTATTTTTTACTATAGAACTTTTTAGTCAACATGAAATATGTGCTGTAGAATTTAGAATATTTTATGTTTCATACTTCAGGGACTTTGTTTGTGGAATCTGCCATAAGGGGATATTGAAGACTGATGCTTTTATCAGTAAGAGTTTTGAAAAGCTTGGATGGATAAAGTGCTTGACATTGTTTTTTTGTCTATGTCTCCGAAGGATTTAGTGAAAAACACATCAATTTTAAACGCTTGACTTGGTTTCAGATGTCATGGGCACTCACATATTCCTTACGATTGTAAAGATAACGAATGTATCTTTCCATGTTCTTTGTTACACAAACGATTAGTTCTTGTTTTCGCTTTCAAGATTATGTACTCATGTACTTACCCCCAATTTTAATAATTTATCAATGTTCTGATATTAGTGATATTTTTTCCAATGCCACATCTGATACAGACATTGTCCTAACGCCTTAGCAAATCTGCGAACCTGTTGCTCATTTAGCAAATCCCCAGAGGAGCACGTGTAGTTTAAGGTATGCTACGGACGCCAGTAGCATAATATCTACTGGGTCCTCGTAATTTAGAAGCAGGGTATTACGCACCAATGACTTAAACCAGGCCTGCTGAAATAACACAAGGAATAAGACACCCGATACAAATGAGAAAAGACTTACCCTTTTACAAGACTCTTTATTTTACAATTCTATTTTTGATGAAGAATAACCTGGTGACGCAAATAAAACAAATTAAGTATCAATATCGAGTCTCCATATACTGCTGGAAATGTTGGAGCAACTTCCTGCCTCTGATGACACTATCTGTTTAGGTAAAAAATGGTGGAGTACTCCCTGCCTCGAATGAAGTTATCCGTTCGCTCAGTCTTAGCCTGCTTTTTCTCTGAAGGGGCCTTCAAATCTACTGAGCAAAATCCAATGACTACTGTTGCCAGGGTTGACTCGCGCTAGCAACCCCTCTTGTTCAATATGGTCGAAGGAGGGGGGTTCACTGACATCGCTTTCGTCCTTCGGTCTGTCTCAAGCGCTGGCGTTGTCCACTAGTGTAACTCAGTGTTACACAGGGACTAAACAGAAGTCCCTCAGGCTTGGTCTGGCATCCCCAGACGTATAGTTTCATAACTTGGAGGACTTTGTGACCACGAACACCTATTTTATGTGCTCCAGTCACTTTTAGTGAACACGGAGAAGCTTAGAATTGCTCCAACCCCGGATCCGCAACTTTTCAGTTAATAGATCACCGACTGAGTTACCGCGGGTCCGATATTAGTGATATTTTGATAATAGATTATCTCACTTCTGCAAAATTTTTAACTACGGATGCGCAAGGTATATAATACTTATATTTACATAATTTTACAGCCTAACTTATAGGACAAATTATATGAAATTTTGAGTAGAATTTTTTTTAACGACGTCAGAGATTGTAAGGATTTATTTGAGCATTTTGTCACAAGAATTGAAAGAGTCATAATCTTAAGGCATCGTGAAATGATGTGGAAGATTTATAACGTCTGCATAATGTCTAGAAATTACTAAGAAAAGTGTTCTATTAAACGCTGATATATCTGACATCACTTGATATTCAGTTGACATATTTATATAATTTGTTCTGTATATTAGGCTATGTAATCAGCCAAATATAGATATTACATCATTTGTATATTCGTAGTTAATATTGTTTAGGAAAACTGCTGATATATTATGCGGTATTTAATATTTTAATACCAATTGCCTAGTTGTGTCTACTGTACAAGTTTTCTGAATCTGAACAATAGCCGAATGGTTAGGGCTCTGATCTTCGGTACCAGAGTTCGTGGGTTCAAACCCCAATGTGGCATGATTGTTTGTAGCCTTCGGAATAGGCTTTAATCAGTAGGCCCCGGTCTTCTTAACCTTCGAGTTGCTAAAGAGTAGACCGTAAAGCTTGAAACCAAGTATATTGAAAATGGCATTGCATTGAGTTAAAATAATTTTTATTATAATCTAAAAATTTTCCACTCTTTAAAAGATACATTTCTTTTAATATTTAAGAAATTAGTGAAATTTCTAACTTTTGTTTATTTTTTTCATCAATTATTCTGAGGCCACTTAAAGTAGCCAATTAAATGAATGGGCTTATTTTAAAAAGTCAGTTAAGCAAAATCGGGACAAACGCCTACTTGATATCCATGTGCTTTACCGTGCGTGAAGTTCTTAATTAGACATTGCTCACTCTCAATGCAAGATGTTAATATCCTTAATAAAATACCATTTTCTTCCACTTCTGGGTTTCAAAACCTTGACCCATGTCGTGTTAACAAGAACTACTGTTGTATCGACTGGTTATTGATACGACGCTGACTTTTTTGTTTAGTTTGTGGCCTTGCAACGTGTCACAAACAAGGATTCTTCCACATGATTCATAACCGTGGGTAAATTGCAAAATCTCCGAAATATTCATATAATTGGTTTTGGACTTATTAATTACTTTGAAAAGGAGATTTTGACAGGATTATTAAATTTTATGTACAAGAAATAAATGATTCATACGATGATGGAAAGGAGGTATCAAGAGAAAAAATATCTGTGAAAGAACAAAATAAAAAGGTGTATTAGATATAAAAAAGAAAGATAACTAATATTAGATTGGATGCAAGAGATATTGTTGCATCATGCTGAAGCATCCCAAGAGTGATAAAAAACATTCTAGAAAGTTGAAAGAGGTGACACACTTGAGGTTTTCCTGAATAATTCTTTGCTATTTATAATTTCCAAACTGAACAAAAACAATGTGTAATTAATATTCTCCCCATTCTGTTAAATAGATTACTTCTATCAATATTCGGAAGAGTTTAAGAGAGAATAAAATATAGAATACATAAAAATGAAAGCTAAATGTATGAGATACATATTTCAAAGCCTTAAAATTTCTTTCCCAGAGAAAAAACACAAAAGTAGAACACTCACAGTCAGAAATCTTTAAGAAGAAGCTACACTTTCTTGCATTTTTATTGTCTGTGCATTCAGAGTAACACCATATACCACATTATAAACATGAATCAGTCTTTGAGTTGTACTATTCGCTTAATTGGGACAAGACAAGAGGAAATTACTGTTTTATAGTGTCATTGAGTATAAACTTTGTCTATTAATGCATTATTATTGTTTCGAAAATCCCCCTCAATATTATCGCGCTCAAATTTTCACTACCGTTAATGTCATATTTTTCTTATTTATAAGGCACCCTATACCACCTTGTAAACATGAATCAGTCTTTGGGTTGTCCCGTTCGTTCAATAGGATCAATTCAAGCGGAAATTACTGTTTTATAATGTCATTGTGTATAAATTTCATCTGTTTATGTATTATTATTATTTCAGGAATCCCCCCCCTCAATATTATCGTGCTCAAATTTTCACTATCGTTACTGCCGTATGTTTCTTATTTATAAGACACCATATACCGAATTTTAAACATGAATCAGTCTTTGAGTTATACCATTCCCTCAATCGGGGCAAGATAAGCTGAAATTACTATTTTATAGTGTCATTGTTTGTAAACTTTTTCTATTAATGTATTATTATTATTTCGGGAATCCTCTCTCAGCATTATCGGGCTCAAATTTTCACTATCGGTATTGTCATATTTTTCTTATTTATAAGACACCATATACAACATTGTCAACATGAATCACTCTTTGAGTTGCATCATTCACTCAATCGGGGCAAGACAAGCGGAAATTACTGTTTTAAAGTGTCATTGAATGTAAACTTTCTCTATTAATGTATTATTATTATTTCAGGAATCCCCCCTCAACATTGTCGATCTCAAATTTTCACTATCGTTATTGTCATATGTTTCCAATACCGCACATCATATACCGCATTGTCAACTTGAATCAGTCTTTGAGTTGCACCATTCGCTCAATCGGGACAAAACAAGTGGAAATTACTGTTTTATAGTGTCATTGCGTATAAACTTTATTTATTGATATATTATTATTAATTCGGGAATCTTCCCCTCAGCATTATCGCTCTCAAATGTTTATTATCGTTATTGTCATATTTTTCTTATTCATAAGATAAATGTTCAAAAAGAATTATGTCAGTCGAGATATACTTAAGTTCTAACTGAAGACATCAACAATTATTATGCAGGAACAAACTTTATGTGAAGCGATAAAAAATAATTTCAAAAATCCTACTTGGAACTTCTTTTTCATTGCGAAACAAACAAACAAACAACAGCAACAAAAAAAAGGAAACTGAAAGTCAGAAAACTGCAAAAGAACCTACTTTTTTCTTTATTTTTGTCTGAATTTTAGCATTTGAAGCAACACCATATACCTCACTATAAGCATCCAACCATCCCTGAGTTGTACCTTTCCCTCAATAGGGGAAAAGACATGCTGTAATCATTCATCTATAGGGATGTTACTGCTTTGGAACCCTAACAATTACTGTAATACTGTTATTTCGGGACCAGACCAATCCCCCAATATAATGGCACCCAAACGGCAGTTACGTTATTGTTATGTCTTTTATTGCATTTGTGAAATAAATATTAAGAAAATTGCTTTAATAGAGATAGAATTAAATTCTAACTGAGGACATAAACAATTCTTATGTACAATCAAACTTTATGAAAGATGAAATAAAGCTTGAAAAATCCTACATGAAATTTTCAACAGCGAATATTTCAACCAGTCAGATGAAGAAGCTTCGAGTTGGACCTCTAAACCAGTTAAAAGAGTAACCTCCATAAATTATTTTTTGTTCCTACAAAATAATAGAAAATTAGTTCTGAAACATTGTAGACTTCGTGCCAAATAAATCCTATGAGGAACGTATCAAGTTCTAGGCCTTTTGTTATTTCGAAAACTCGTGCCTTTCATTAGACGTGTCAAACAGGATTAATGAACGTGAGTTCAAACTCTAGGTTGACAGGCAGTTTGAGGTGAATTTTTTTAGTCTTCGTTTTTTGACCAGTATCATCGTACAATTCACGAGAATCATGCCCCAGGCACGGTGGACATTATCATGATCTGGAACAAGTGCTTTTCTTTCAAATTTAATGCAAGGTTCTTTTTCCTTACACGTTCTAGTATCGTTTATTTCATCTCCATTTTTATTGGAAATGAATAATGTTAAAATCATTTCTTTCCATAACTAAAACATTTTTGTTCCAACAGATTTTTTCCTCCGGGTGTAACTGATTATGCTTGATATTATTGATGGTATTCAAAAGTTTCTGAGGTTATTGTTGTTATCAGTGTTACATTTTTCATCTTTCCATAACATGCGAAAGAATTTTTCTTAACAGTTGAGGAGTTGTTTCAATCAAAAGATTTAATGAAATATACTTAAGAATGAAATAAATGAAAAAAATACCTACAACTGCTTAGGAAGTTTCTCTTATTATTTTTTCAGAACTTAATGTAGTATCAGGTACCTGAAGGAAGTGGACACATAATTTCATTCACAGCAGAGTTCTTTACATTACTGGGTGACTTCAATAGGGGACCATAATTTGTTATAAATGTAAGACCAGATAAAATACCTGTCATTTCCATTAGGTTCGAGTTCACCGTTTACCTGTTAAATTTTAGCCCGTTGAAGTTCTAAATGTAAATGACTTGATATCTCATGCGCACTTTTCTTGTTAAGTTTAAGACCGCCGATGTTCTATTAAACTTGAGCCACCTCAGACGCCAAATATAAGTAAGACCATATAAAATTGCCGCAAGTTTTCCATAAAACTGCACCCTATTGACGTTAAAAAGTTAGTAAAACTAGAAAAATATCTGTAGTTTTTTGGTTGTACTTGAGCCCACCAGCGTCCAAAATATAAGTACTATCAGATAAACTAACTTAAATTATTCTTTAAATTTCAGTCAAAAATGTAAATTATATACAGTTTTGGAGTTAGATTTGACTCCAGTAAAGTACTAACTACAACAGCATATAAATTACCTTGAAATAAATTACTGAAAAAATCCCCGCAGTGATAAAAACAAGTCAAACCTTTTATAGTCCAACTAAATACACTATTATATTAAGTCCGCAAATGTGAAAAAAACCAAACGAGAAAGAGTTCGGTACAATTGCTAAAGGGAAGTAAGGTCTGATGATGAACTGGGATACCTTACTTGACGTAGTAAGTTTTTAATAAAACTTTACCCTATTGATGTTATAATGTTAGTAAAACCAGAAAAATTACCTGTAGTTTTTCGGTTGTACTTGAGTCCCCTAGTGTCTAAAATATAAGTACGATCAGATAAATTAAATTCAATTATTCTTTAAATTTCAGCCAAAAATGTAAATTGCATGCAGTTTTCCAGTTAGATCTGATTTCAGTAAAGTACTAATTACAACAGCATATAAATGACCTCGAAATAAATTGCTGAAAAAACCTTCGGTGATAAAAACAAGTCAAACCGTTTATATTCCAACTAAATACACTACACTATTAAACCAGCAAATGTGAAAAAACGAAACGAGAAAGAGTTTGATATGATTGCTAAAAAGAAGCAAGGTCTGATGATGAACTGGGATACCTTACTTGAAGTAGTAAATTTCAAAGTCATGTCTGAAATGTTTCAAATTAAAAATTTTAATAAAAAAAACCAAAACAACTGCTGGTAAAGACAAATTAACAAATAATATCTTTCTACTTGATATCCTAGTCTGGTAATTTAGACAGGAAGAGATAAAGCCTAGATACCGTTTTGATAACTAGTAAGACACTATTACTAACTAATGTGTTATAATAATAAGAATGAAAAGCAATCGCACAATTCGAAAAGTTTTATTTCTGCTCTTGCACAAATCGATTTGATCTAAATGGGGTCATTGGAGGTAATGCATGAAAAGAGTTCTAGAAAGGAAACAAAACCAAAAAATACCGAATAGAAATAATGACTGCTTGTGAATAGTTTATTTAAATATCTTTAGGGTTTCCTTTGATTAAAAAATCACGAGAGGTAATAAAAAGTAGTCCATTCATATAAAAGCGTTGTTCCTTTATGTAATTAGAAATGCAATTAAGGTAATGGATAAAACTTTAATTTATTTTATTCAAGCCATAATTACTTCTTGGTTTAGAATACATGTTTTATATATCTTGTATTTATATCAAATGACATGAAATCCCATGATCTGAATGAATTTTATATTCAGAGTACAAAAAATAAAAGTGGACTAAAGTAGTTAGAAGTTTGTTAAATGTGACAGGATAACGAATTTTAAATAATTAACGGATAAGATTAAATCAATTTCAATTATGATATTTGTAGAATTTTGCTCCATGGTACAATGAAGCAATGTTTTTACTAAGAAATATGGAATAATATTAAAAATATTAAGTATGATGTGTATATAACTGTAAATGTTAGAAAGGGTGTATAAAAATAAAATAATAGCCCCCATATATATATATATATATATATATATACATACATACATATATATGTATATCAATAATACATATATGTTATCATTTAGTATCAATCCATCTATATTGCATATATGTTAGAATTTTATGGCTCGAGTACCAGTGGAACCTCTAACATTAATCCGTATTGAGGACGATTAAAGTACATACATACATACATATATATGTATATCAATAATACATATATGTTATTATTTAGCATCCATCTATCTATATTACATATATGTTAGAATTTTATGCCTGGAGTACCAGTAGGACCTCTAACTTAATCCGTATTGAGTACGACTAAAGTACATCCATACATACATAGACATATATGTGTATCAATAATACATATATGTTATTATTTAGCATCCATCCATCTATATTACATATATGTTAGAATTTTATGCCTGGAGTACGAATGGGACCTCTAACATTAATCCGTATTGAGGAAGACGAAAGTACATCTAAACTCCAGTCAGTATTTAAAATGAAGTGCATATAGAAACTTAGTAACATCAACTCGTATCTTTATGAAGTATTTTTAAAAGAAAAAAAAAAAAAAAAAAAGAAAAATTTATTTAAAAAGAAATTTTTTTTTTTTTTTTTTTTTTAAAAAAAAAAAAAAAAAAAGTAAGGTCCTCTTCAAATAAAAAGAAATACTAAAAAAGGAAGTGTTACTAACATATGAACTGTAAATGGAAATGCGTTAATCTCCAAAAGCTTCTCACCCAGATCAAGCTACCATTTTTTTTTTCGGACTGCAGGAGTAATAATGAATCATATGATATTTGTAGAATTTTCCTCTATGGTACATTGAAGCAATTTTTTACTAAGAAATATGTTATAAGATTAAAATTATTACGTATGATGTGTATATAACTGTAAATGTTAGAAAGACTGTATAAAAATAAAATAAGAGCCCCATAGATATATACATACGTACATACATACATATGTTATCATTTAGTATCAATCCATCTATATTGCATATATGTTAGAATTTTATGGCTCGAGTACCAGTGGAACCTCTAACATTAATCCGTATTGAGGACGATTAAAGTACATACATACATACATATATATGTATATCAATAATACATATATGTTATTATTTAGCATCCATCTATCTATATTACATATATGTTAGAATTTTATGCCTGGAGTACCAGTAGGACCTCTAACTTAATCCGTATTGAGTACGACTAAAGTACATCCATACATACATAGACATATATGTGTATCAATAATACATATATGTTATTATTTAGCATCCATCCATCTATATTACATATATGTTAGAATTTTATGCCTGGAGTACCAATGGGACCTCTAACATTAATCCGTATTGAGGAAGACGAAAGTACATCTAAACTCCAGTCAGTATTTAAAATGAAGTGCATATAGAAACTTAGTAACATCAAATCGTATCTTTATGAAGTATTAAAGTAAGTCCTCTTCAAATAAAAAGAAATACTAAAAAAGGAAGTGTTACTAACATATGAACTGTAAATGGAAATGCGTTAATCTCCAGAAGCTTCTCACCCAGATCAAGCTACCATAATTTTTTTTTTCGGACTGCAAGAGTAATAATGAATCATTAAAACTTTTAAGATACAAATTACAGCAACAATTGCGGAGGGAAGAGAAAATTTCCAAAAGACTTTTTTACTGTACTTTAAGGAGACTATCAAATTTACCGTAGTAACAGCCTCTTCGAAGGACATAAGCACGAATTAGTCCTTGAATTTGTGCATTCCTGATGAACTTCATTAGCAGATATTTTTTACGAATTCAGTTGAAATAGACTTTTTATGAGATATTTTCTTGTTTTTTCTTCCTACATCAGGGTAAAAAATTAACTCAAGTCATGTTCTGGAGGATTAATAATTAGGCTTCATCATCGGACGTGCACATAGGCAGACGGATGCAACACGATTATTTATACTTTCACGCTTATCGTGCTGTATTTACTTCGCGTTAATGAACAATTTAATGAATGGGAAAATGACGTCCTCAACAAGTGAAAAATGGACTAGTTTTAAAAGTTTTGGTTTAGAGTAAATAAAACTTCGCTTTAAAAAATTTGTTTGAACAATTAATAATCTTTTTACTGTCATGCCAATTAAGTAGGAAATTAGCGTATGTAAACAAAGTTTGGGAGATAAATAATGTGTTACATATTAATTAGTTTATTACTAGGGAAAAACTAAAAACATAATTATCTGTGGGAATAAAAGGCTGTATTTAAACAAATATAAACTTATTTTTGGAGTTTTAAAAAGTAAAATACTCTTTAAGTAATCAGTTTTGAAGGGAATTTTACCTAAAAATATGTTAGGAGTAAAGGTTCATTTATTAACCTTAAATTTTATTTATACAGGTCAGGTACATACTTCACACATGCTCAAATTCAAATATATTTTCAATTATAAGTGGAGAAACAAAACGAAGAAGAAAAAAATATTAAAAGAAATATAAATAAAAATAACGAATAAATGTTAAATTACCTAAGATGGCATACACAATTTGAAAAATGTAGGATTTTAAAGAATTAGTAATAAATCTTCCCTCTTATCTCTTCAGGGAAAGTTCTTTCAAGTTTCGAAATGCTATATGTTATTATTTTCGGTTTGCGTCCTATTTATAACAGCTGTTTTTATTTAACCTATTTGTACTTTTTGCACAAAGGTTTATTGTAGATATTTATAATGGAAAGCCTCTTTGGAGTTAGTAATAAATGGCTAACGTCATCTGCTACGATACAAATTTCACACATCAGACGGAATGTATGTACTAGAAGATAGAAATAAATGCAAAGTCACTATAAGTAAGGGCCAAATATAAAAGATAAAACACAAACAACTATTTGTTGTTTATACTAATGCGACCTGGAGGATCCAGGCTCATAAGTCTGTGGATACACAATTTAAGGTGCAGGGTTAGGTATATCATTTAACAGAGCACTGCAAGGGTGAAAAACAACTTTGAGCTCAAAGTTGGTTCTAGTAGTTTGGTAGCAGGGACCTCCAGTCTCGGCCTACCACCTCCAAGAGGTATCGTTTGAACTTGGACGAAATTATGACCAAGAACATACTTAAGTTCCTCAGCAGTCATTATAGAATAAGACGGTGTTTGGACCGTTCGAAACTTTTTTCACCAGCCTTCTCCTGTATGTTGATACATTTGCCTATTAAACAGCTCTGTAGAAGCTACGAACGAACGGCATTATCAGTGCGAATGATCTCAGGAGCCAAAACGGAGATCTTTCTTAGAGGAGTGGAAACAGATGCAGACGGAAATTAATAGGTGGTAAACATTTAGTGAACGTCATGTGTGACACTATACATTAAGAAGATTTGAATTAAAATGTAACATGGTGTTATACATGGAAAATGATAAAATTTAAAATGGATTACGGTCAAAGGTTATCTCGGGAGAAGCTAGACATCGACTAGGATTTTACTTTCTTCTCTGTACGTTTTTTTGTATAGATAGAATTAATTGGGGGATTCTTTGAGGAGGTTTCATCCCTTCGACTTAGGTTCTCAGAGGTTGGATTCAAATGATCTTAGATAAGTTTTATGGAGCTAAAGTCGTATAAATTTTGAAGACTTATTCAAGGAAACTCAAATTTTATGACCCAAACTTTAATTTAATCTACTTGAGATGGAATTTATGGAAGAATAGCCCCACAAGGGGTAAATACATGGGACAGAAATACTTAAACGGTCCGAACTTAAAACAATTTTTGTAATGTCTCAGAAGCTTTCAAGGTCCAATATATGATGCCCCACATCTGCATTGCAGTGTGCCCCTCTTGTATAGCTGATTCAGCCTTACATTAGCTTTGCATTTATTGCAAAATATATTAATCTAATTATTGTTATAAAAGAAAAAATCTGTTTCAGGGGCCAAAAAGGAGATCTTTTTAGAGGAGTGACAACAGATGAAGACAGAAATTAATAGGCGGTAAAAATTTTATGAACATCACATTTGACACTATACTGTAAGAAGATTTGAATAAAAATGTAACATGGTGTTGTACACGGCAAAAGGATAAAATTTAAAATGGATTACGGTCAAAGGTTATCTCGTAAGCAACTAGACACTGACTAGGATTTTACTCTCTTCTCTGTACGTTTTTTTGTATAGATAGACTTCCTTGGGGGATTCTTTGAGGAGGTTTCATCTCTGCGATTTAGGTTCTCAGGAGTTGAATTCAAATTATTTTAGATAAGTTTTATGGGGTTAAAGTCATATCAATTTTGAAGACTTATTCAAGGGCACCCAAATTTTATGATCCAAACTTTAATTTAATCTACTTAAAATTGAATTTACGGAAGAATAGGCCCACAAGGGGTAAATACATGGGACAGAAATACTTAAACGGTCCGAACTTAACAATTTTTGTAATGTCTCAGAAGCTTTCAAGATCCAATATATGATACCCCACATCTGCATGGCACTATCTTCTCTGTAAGTTTTTTGTATAGACAGACTTTCATGGGGGATTCTTTGACGAGGTTTCATTCCTTCGACTGAAGTTCTGAGAGGTTGAATTCAGGTGATTCTAGATAAGTCTTATGGGGCTAAAGTCTTATCAATTTTGAAGACTTATTCAAGTATACCTTTAATTTTATGACCCAAACTTTAATGGAGTCTAATTGAGATGTAATTTATGGAAGCATAGCCCCACAAGGGATAAATACAAGGGACAGGTTTACTCAGATGGTCAGAACTTAACGGTTTTTGCAATGTCTCAGAAGCTATCGATGTCCAATATATGATATCCCACATCTGCATGGCAGTATGCCCCACTGGTATAGCTGATTCATCCTTACATTAGCTTGCATTTATTGCAAAAATATCAATCTAATTATTGTCATAAAAGAAAAAATCTTTTTAAAGGAAGTAAACTACTAAAAGTCTGATTAATTTTGTCAATGCTTTTAACAGACCTTGCATCTTAAAGATAAAATTACTGCTCATACTGAAGATTTCATTAAGCTAAACATACTTTTAGGAGCATTATAGTAGTTAGCTTTTGATTTTCTTAAATTATTTCCACGGTACTGCTACAGGTTTAAAAATTTTGTGCCTTTAAGTGTAGCTTACTTATTTCAAATAATTAGAACAAACTTCCAAATCATTAACAATATAAAAAAAGTTTGTCCCAAGAAACTAAAAGTAAAAGTGCCGACTTCTATTCTGCATTTCATCTAATCAATATCATCCAACAAATTCATGGATCAATAAATAACTGAGTGACATATGCTTCATATCACAGACGAAAAATGTTATTTTAAGTTTGTATCAAGGGTGCATTTGTTTTGCTCAGCAGCTGTTTCATCTTGAGTAGTAAGGATTAACCAGACTTTCTAAAGAACGATTAAATAGAAACCTCCAAGATTATTCCAAGAAATTATATCTGCTTAGTTTAGTTTAAATAAACAATTTTATCAGAATATTTTGTTGCCACACTGTTTCTTTTATAAAGCATGAAATAAATTATAAACATACTTTTTTAGAAATGTCATAAAATGTTAATTTGAATCTGTCAGCGAAATATTATTTTACTTTTAGGAGAGTGTTAGGAGACAAAAGAGATGCAGGCTTTTTCTTGATTTCTTTTTAAATAATTAAAAAAATTCTAACAGTAACAAAGTAAATTGTTCAAAGTAAACAATCTCCTGAGCTAAGAGTAATCCAAATGCACTTTAAAGATTTAAATTGAAGTAAAATAGTCTATAAAATTAATGAAACAAATATTCTGGATTATAACTGGCATAAACTACATTATAATGGTCTGAGTTATATACTGTTGTTGTTTGCTGTTACGCATACACCCCCCTACACACACACATACACACACATATATATGTAAAGCACCAAGGTTGTATGTCACCCATACACATTTTTTCAACTTCCGCCCTCTAAATTTGAAATTTAAATAAGTGATTTGCTTATGACTTATTTTCAAAAACTTATAAGAGGACCATTTATAAAATTTCAAAATTATGACACATTAGCTGTTTCTTTCCAATACGTACATAAAAAGTTTTAAGGATACAATGATATTAGAGCTTAAAATTCAAGTTGATATTCTCACTTGACTGTATACGGGTATGGGAGGAAATGGATATCCAAATGAAAGAAGACTTTAAAAAGCTGCGAATGCTATTAGAAAGTCGGAAAAGGATTGCTAGAAAATAAAGGGGTGTAGAGGATTAGAGAGAAAAAGAAAGGAAGGAATCTAAATAAAAAAAAGCATTCTCAACCATGATCTTAACTGCACGAAGGTTTGGAAAAAATAGAATAGGAGGATTAGACGGCTAAACAAAAATAGAATCTTCATGGAATTGAGGGAAAAAGAGAGATTCCCCCTTCTAAATGAAAAAGATGAAAAAAAAATCACTACGAAGCTTTACCTTTTTTTTGATGGGGCCCTAGACTGTGCCTCGCATATCGTAGCCTAGAGCAGGTCTGTATGCACCTACACACATATATTCATATTGTTATAGTTTACTATAATTCCTTGATGAACATACTCTGCAGCAGTAAAGCAAGCTGAAAATATTCTAAAATGCATAAGAGTGTTCTCTTTTTTGAGGGCTAACCCCATTTTTTTCTAACTTGAGATTTCAATATGTTACGAGTAACTGATTGAAGCTGATAGTTCTGAATATCCATGGCAACAGTAGGATAACGAACCCCAGACTAGTCTAAAAGGACAACGCCTTAACTATTAAGCCATGATCCGCCTCTAAGTGAGACCACGACTCATGGAAAATAAAGTCATAAACTTTTCTGTCCTTTATTCTGCAGAAGCAAGTGCTAGCCTTAACTAAAACACATGAAAAAAATAAGATATCCAACGACACATTTCTATTATAACATGATACTATAAAAAAGATTAATTATTTTTTTACAAAATTCTTATATTGGAAGTAGAATTGAAATAAAAATCGAAATGATTCCCTTTAACCCTCTGACTGCTCATCCTGCGATTTAAACTGGCAATTCAAATGTAGCAAAATTTGCTCATCCCACGATTTTTGTTGGCATGTGTTTTTCTTCCTCTATTAACGAGCCCATTCCACCTTTTCACCGTTTAACCAGTGGAATAAATTATATACAGTATTAGATATTTAATTAGATAATAAATAGAATTATATGACTAGAACCATAGTTATATTAGATAATAGAATTATAGATAGCATGTTATAAATAGAAAATAATTGTATTTTAATTAAAATTTATTAAAAAATAATTTTTTGTGATAACATCTGAAATTAGTTTTTCTAAAAGCTTAGTTTCTCATGATAAAAGTCAGTATTCAAAATCTTTTCTAGGAAAAAAAAATTAGTATTTCAATTCTCCATACTTAAACTATGCAACAAAAAAATTGCGCAATTTTTAAAGAGATCTCGGTTTACAAATTGAGCAGTCAGAGGGTTAAATGTTTAAAAATGTCAACCAAATAATTTAAAACTCCCAGCAATCAGTCTTAAAAGCATTGTAGAGCAAATTATCTTTTACTGACTATATTATCAGCCTTAGCTAAGGTGTGTTTGTGTGAATATCAAGTTAACTTCCTCGCTCTGCCGAAATTATAGAAATATATATCGTTCCTTTAATAGGTTCTGTCTACGATATTTACATGATTAATCGGATTTAATTTAGGAGGAGAATAGATATCTTGCTGAATGGTACAATGATTATGGAGTTGTAAAGTATTTTTTGTAATGAGGTACTACTTTGACACTGTCTAACCGTTTATTCCCAAGCTGGCGCTGGATCTTCGATTACTCTTGTATCACTACCTGTTTGAAATAATTATGATGCATCGAGGTGTGGAGAACATGCAATATTTCTTTTTAATCACTTGTAGATCTACATGTCTTTCAAAAATGTGTTTGTATTCTTTTAAATGTTTAATCAATGCTTATTTCCCATTCAGGTTTAAAAACTAGTCTAGAAATGAAACAAAAAAGTTGTGTTAAATAAACATACAAGTTACATGCTTAGAAAAGTTGCTAAAAAATAGTTGCATTTAATTCCACACCAATTAGATCAATTTGTCATCTTGTTTCAACACTATTTATCAAATTAAAATAACACGCTGTTTCTGCGGGGTTGTTTCCAAGGTTGTGGAATTAAAATTAATGCCACCCAGAAATTTTGACAACGCAGCTGAATATTGCATATAGTAGGCATCATAAATTCGGCACGGTTTTTGGTTATTTTCCAAAGAATTTAATTAAGAAGAAATTATGGTTTATTTAGAAGATTTAGTGCATTGTGTGTGTGTTGGGAATAAAAAAATGACTTAATGAAAAGGATTAAAGGTAATTACATATGAAGGACTTCATATCAAGGCCTTGTACAGAAATGATATTATTTCTATAATTTGTTTTTAAGTCACGCAAACATACAACTATACTTACAAATTTGAAGCTTTGTGTGATTCTGTCAAAGATCTATAAAATATTCCACATCTGTCAAATAATTTACTACGATTTTCTTCTTATGTGACGCAAATAAAGCTACTTATAAAAAAAAATACAATGAAATACTTCTAGATTTATTATTTGAAACTTGAAGTAATTCACTCAAAAGTCCATAAAATATTCAAAGTCGGAGAAATAACTTACTACTAATTTATTCTCTTGTAACATAAGCTCTACTTATCAAAGGAAAACATAATAGAACACTCCTAGATTTACCATTTTGAAACATGGTGTGGTTACCTTAAAAATTTATAAAATATTCAAAACGCGTCAAGTAATTTACAACGAATTTATTTTTATGTCCAGTAAATATTACTTATCAAGAAAAAAAATAATAGAACACGCCTAGATTTAACATTTTGAAACATGGTGTGGTTACCTTAAAAATTTATAAAATATTCAAAACGCGTCAAGTAATTTACAACGAATTTATTTTTATGTCCAGTAAATATTACTTATCAAGAAAAAAATAATAGAACACGCCTAGATTTAACATTTTGAAATATGGTGTGGTTATCTTAAAAATCCATAAAATATTCAAAACCCGTCAAGTAATTTACAACGAATTTATTTTTATGTCCAGTAAATATTATTTATCAAGAAAAAAAATAATAGAACACGCCTAGATTTAACATTTTGAAATATGGTGTGGTTATCTTAAAAATCCATAAAATATTCAAAACCCGTCAAGTAATTTACAACGAATTTATTTTTATGTCCAGTAAATATTATTTATCAAGAAAAAAATAATAGAACACGCCTAGATTTAACATTTTGAAATATGGTGTGGTTATCTTAAAAATCCATAAAATATTCAAAACCCGTCAAGTAATTTACAACGAATTTATTTTTATGTCCAGTAAATATTTCTTATCAAGAAAAAAATAATAGAACACGCCTAGATTTAACATTTTGAAAGATTATGTGGTTATCTTAAAAATCCATAAAATATTCAAAGCCCGTCAAATAATTTACAACAAATTTATTTTTATGTCCCATAAACATTACTTATCAAGAAAAAAAATTATGGAACACTCCTTGACATAACATTTTGAAAAATCACGTGGTTCTTTCAAAAGTCCACAAAAAAAACCCCTCAAAACCTGTCATATAATTTACACCGAAATATTCATAAAATCACCTACATTTATACCCAACGGCTACTATTTTTTTCCCTTCATTCTATTATTTTTCCCTTTTTTTCACAACACGTATAACTCTCATTCCACGGAATGTAGAATCTCGAAAGGCAATCGAGCTTTTTTTTTAAATCTCTCATAAAACTTCATTACGTGGGATTTCATTATGCCTACGCAAATTTCGTTGTCTCTTAATCAACACAATCCGGAAGCAACTTTATTAAGACCATGTTCGCATAGACTCGCTACACAAATCTGGTTACGATTAAAATGAAGGATGGCGTTGTCTTCATGCTAGGTTTAGAGTAAAAAAGTTGATCCGCTTCATAAAGGTTATTTTCTTTTGTCTTAATTAGACTGTTCACGGCAAATTATATCTTCTTTTATGATTCTGTTTATTTTTGGTAATATGTCTAGAAATGATCTGCACCCTTTCTAAACTATTGCTTGATGAATAAGATTTTGTACTTGACAATCCTTTAGGATATGGATATTTCTGAATGTTGCTGTCTGGAATTTTATTTGGCTTCATGAGCAACAAAGAAGTATAACTGGCAGGATTCATTAGACAATAAGTAAGAAAGAAAGAAGTACCAAGATAATATAATCTGTTTTAAATATATATAATTAAAGCAAGTGTGTCTATTTATTCCTTTAATAAGAATTCGTGCTTAAAAATGCTTATATATGATTAACTTAAAATATTTTACGTTATTAAACATATAATTATGCACAAAGTAAGTAAACATTTAAGTAACAAATGTACAACGTAAGTAACGTAAAGTATCAATATTGGAATAATATTATATATAGTGTTCTTTCAAATTGTAATTTAAAAATAAAAAGTTCATATAAGAGAAACTACCTTATGTTATTAAAAGAACTGCTTTGTTTATAGCATAAGGAAATTAATTTTTATTAGTTTAGAAATATAACTTTTGTCAATTTAATATAGGAATTTATTAAATAGATATTATTACAAAATTACTTGTTAAAAATAAATCTGTTGACTTATTAGTGATAGACAAACATTTTCTATTTATGATTATTAAAAATATTATTTATTATTATTATATAAATCTTTGTTCCATTATAAGTACCCAGGAATAAACAATTTATATATAAAAACTTAAAACCCTAATATATACTAATATTTTCCAACGTCGGACAAAAGGACTTTCTCTTCGAACAGTTAGGGTCGTGAACCACTTTTGCAATATTTCGTATTACTTTGGATGTGTAACAAAGAGTTACAGTTGAACAAAGCTAGAGCGAAACCGACCTAGAGGTGAAAGCGAGTGACCCTCCTTCGACCCCATTGGTCAAGAGGGGTTGCTAACCGCGGAGTAGCCCGCTTCGGCCCAGCAACGCTGCCCAACGAACTTTTTTAGAGAGATCTGCAGGCCCCCTCGGAGAGAGAGCAAAGGAGAAGGAGCTTGGAGCTTTGGATCTTCTGCAAGAGTTCGAGCACCATTTTTTTCATCAAGACGCCATGTTTGATAGATCTTCGATCGAGTGTGAAAATTTTGGCATCATAGCCTAAAAATCATTTTACATTTTATATCCTATTAACATTTCTATTAAAATTATAATAAACAAAAATTCAGCAAGAAGAATTAGTTTCTTTTTCTTCTAATTTACACTATACTCGCAGCTGGCCTTGACGCTCTGTCGACCTCATCTTGACAGGATGCAACACTGGTCCCTATGACATTAAGCAATAAGGAAATTGTATCTACATGGAATTTTTAAGGGAGGACTGAAAGTTAGTTTTTTTCAAATCTCGTATGAAATGAAAAACTTTTTAATATCGATTAGGCTTTAAAAATATATCACACATTGATAGAAAACAACAAAAATTTACTTAATTTAATATTAACTCATTAACAGTCATTAGGTTTCCTTTCCGTCTTCATAGTGATGTGGTTTTTTTTTTTGGAAGTGTTTAAATTGTTTAATTCACTGTTATGATATAGTTGGGTAAAAACACGTCCACTCCATCCATCCAATTCTCAAAATATACCCGTTTAGGTGTTAAGTTCTTTTAAAATGATCATAATATTTGATAGTGATAGTACCAATATGCACATGAATAATTCGGAAGATAGTGGAAAATGATTATTACCTTTTTTAGTTTATGTAGTAACCTATTCTTCTGATATATAATTAATATTCACTTCAAGGCTTATCAAAGGCGTGCGTTTTGCTTCCTAGTATTTTTATGAACTGCCGAAAGAATTAATTGTTTTTTACGATACCTTTCTTAGTGATTAATGCAACCTTCTTGAATATTTTATTTCCTTTATAACGCAGTCTCTTTTACATTCAACTTGTTTTCAAATCAACAAACCAGTTTATAATTGATTTTCGAAGATTAAAATACTTATAAGCATTTTATAAAATTCTTTTGCCATTCTTTTTTCTTATAAATTGCTTGAATAAATGAAATAACTTGCAAACTGTGTAAAAGATAAAAAGGGTAAAAAATTATTTATAACACTAAAGCGTGTTTTAAAATTAAATAAAATATAAAAACTAAATTTTAAAAACATAAGATTTAAGATTGTTAAAAAAGCGTGAACACTAAATTTCTAACTAACAGTAAATGCAAATAGAGTTCTGATTAATATTAATGTTACACAAATAATATATTAATTTAATTGTAGCTTATATAAGTTTTCCACAGGTTATTATTTGCAGAAAAATCTATTGATATTGTGATGAGGCGATTTAAATCAGTAATATAATTGATTCATTCATACAAGAAGTAAAATGCTCGGGATCTAAATCTGACCTCATCACATCTTTTGTAAAGGACAGAGGACCATAAATTTATATTCAATGGTTATTGTACTCAGAATCTGTGGTCAAATTTAATACTAAAATATTTTTACACAACAACGCAACCAAAATAAATGCCACTATACATTTGATCACAGGTTAATACCCAAATATAAACGAGAACTACACGACATCTATAGGTGATGAAACTGCTTTGAAAACCATATATAGCTTGTTGAAAACAGCGGTTTCTTTTTATACTATTCTCACACTACAAACTAAGTACTCAAAAACAACATTACTTAACTATTTTAAGAACAATAAATTTCAAACATATAACAAATGGAAGATTGACGACATTGATGGTTAGTTGGTGGATATCGCTACTGTCTGATTTTTACTATTCAAAAGTTAATCAGACTTTTGTCCTACAGTGTCTGGAGCAAAAATCCTGACTAAATTCAATTTGAAATTCTCAATGTTCTATACCACCGGTAGATGTTGGGATTTTCGTTTAAATAGTAGACCTATGCACTAAACCGAAATCACTTCCTATTCTCTCCCTGTTTAGTCTTCGAAATCTTCCTAGCATTTGAAACCAAATACTCAAATTACTTCTTTTTAGAAACTCGTGGATGCAAAATCACTTTACCTGTCTCCCAGTCACTTTCTGTCTACCAGTCAACCGACCTACTGTCACTGAATCAATCATAAATCACCAAAGCTCATGGAACAAATCCCTCAGATACCAGGATTTTTCCTGCTGGTCTTACCATCAAAACCTTGAAAGAGTTGCGACGTTGTTCTCTCTAGTCTCAAGTTTCTCCCTCATTTAAAAGAAGTTTAACGGTTTCAGAGGTTAACTTATGATGTCCTTCTTTTCTGGCAGGTGTACTATCTCATGAGATCTCAAGGGTATACCATGATCTTTACTTGAAATGCTAAGAATCAATTATTTTAATTATTGTTAAGACTAGCTGGAAATCTCTCCCAGATGTTCGTGATTGAAAACAACAATCAAATGTTTTCAGTCTCAAACAAAAACAGTACAATTGCTTCACGACTGATTTACGGTACTTAAAGCAAAACGAAAAGAAAACACATCTTTTAATATATTTAATTTTACAATACTTTTTTAATAATGAAAGATAAAATTAAAAGGTCACGAAAAATCTATTATTAATATAAATTAAAGAAAATCTCTTTATATTGCATCCTTAATAAGTTGTATTGAAACAATAACTGCATAAAATACTATAATAATTAAATCAGTAGTAAAGCTTTTAAAATATTCTTCCGACGAAATTCCATTAGAATTTTTTGTTTCCAACTCCACTAAGAAATATATTAAGAAATGCATTAAAACTGAGCAATTTTTTTTCGAAGTCAATTTTTTTCCCTCATCTGACCTAAAATATTTAATTATCCTATAATTAATATTGTTATTAGCGAAGTAATTATCCTTTGTAGAAAAAAACCGTTAAAAGAACTCATCCTAGGATCGTAAAAGCTAATCAAAACACTGTCAATCATTTGTGCTGTTAATCTTCTTTTCAATGGAAACTCGGCATGAGAGTAGAGAAAAAAAAGATTGAAAAAACAGTTTTAAAGAAGATAGTACATTGAATATTAATTATGATTCTTAAAAAACAGAGTAGTTTTGCGGAAATTGATAAAATGAGACATGTATTCTATTAAGATGATATATTTTTTAAAGCTGCAGATTTCAATTTAAATTCTTAGGAAAATTATTAAGAACACTTATTATATTAATTTTCTTACTTTTCATTTTTTTATGTCGTTTCTACTTTTGTGTATGTTCATAAAAATTAATCGATACATTTATAATAAATTAGGAGACCATAAGAATTTTTTGGCTAATCACACAATTATAAATTTACGGCATATACATTAAAAAAAGCATTATTTTGAAATTCCAGGCTTTTTAATTTATCATATAAACAGACAATGAAAAAAATATCATTTCTTATAATATCTCTAACATGAAAGGCGGGAAAGTTATTCAATTCTTAGCAGATTTTTTCCTTAAATTTAAAGAGGATTCTATGCAACTAATCTATTTGAAATATAAAGCTTTTTTAAAAGTTCTTTTTTCTTTATTTTGAGCTGCGCCTATTAATGCATTGCTGGTTAAATAGTTCAAATTCTTTTGTATATTTTTTATATATTTGTATATTTGTATATTTGTATTTTTGTATATTTGTATATTTTTTACTCCTATTTTTTCATAAAATTTGTATTTCTAACTTGGTAATTAAATATTCCAAGAAAATAAGTCAAGCATATTGCTCACTATTTTTAAATTGAAGTTTAAACATATTCTGGTGTAATAATTATTTTTTAAAAAAGTGTTAATGGTTATTTTTCAATGGTAAAGTTTAGTATTAAAAATTAAAGGACAATATCTATATTATATAGGAAAGAGGAAATATTACATATCCTATGTATTTCATTTCACATCTCCGATTAACCCTTTCGTGGGCCTTTGATAGATTACTTCCCATCCACATGAACTTACAAAGTACACCTGTGGGAAGCGCAAAACCCTTTATGATATTTTGGTCTTGCTATTATAATGATGGGAAGAATAATTCCTTCTTCAGTTTTGTGCTGTCATTTATCGTTTGATCGACTGAACAATATTTAGTACTGAAAACGTTGAAACGTTTGAAAACGTTGTGTGAAAAATAAATGTCCCACGAAAGGGTTAAAAAACAACATTTATTAGAATACTTAAGGGGAGAAACAGGGTTTACAAAACATTTATGTAGCTTATCAACTTAAAATTACAAACCCGTATACACAGATACATTGAAGTGTAACTAAATAAAACGTACTAAAATATTTTAAAAATTATTATTTTCAACTTTCAGATATTTGAACTTTTTTTTTTTTAAATCTTTAAATGTTTCCTGGCCTTAAAAGTTTCGAAACATTTCTCTAATTTTTCCTTATTATTACTTAAAAATATTTTGAACACATTTGCGAATTATTTTTCTGATTGAATAGTTAATTTGTTGAGTCAGCTTTTATAACTATGCTTCTAACTATAATGCAAAATTCAAACTTTTAAATATGGAAATTGAGTTCTAACTTTCTAAATGGAATTAAAATAGATTTATTTTAATGTGTACCAGGGGAGACTGGTAGATATTTCGTAGGAATGTATTAACAAAGAATGAAAAATTGTATCGCAATGGGTATTTTAAATGTTAACAAAAGATTAAATATAAAATGAAATTTAAAGTTACGAATTATTCTGATTATTAAAATTTAATGCATCGTTATATGTTGAAATATGATTAAATTAATGTAGTTTCCTTGTAAAAAGACTTAATAATTTATAAATTTAATTAATCTTATTAGTTATATTTTCAATGGTTCCGCATATGTTGAAATATTACTAAATTAGTCAGATTTCCTTGTAAAGATCACGTCCAGTCTAACTACAGTATTCTCACAAACTAGCATATAGCCCGTCCTATGACGGGATTAGTAAAATTTTTAATTTTCCAGAATTGTAAAGTACTCTATGAGGCAGGTAAAAAAATGGTTTGTTTTTGGCTGAGAATTATCTGGTACACACTCAATAATTTGTTTATCTTCCTACTCCTCTAAAGTCTCCCGATACTGTGAATGCAGTTTAGAATCACGTTGAATTCATTTAGAAAGATAATTCGAAATTTTCTTAGCTACGTCGAAATGATCGATAATTTCTTCCTAATTTTTTTTTGCCGCAGTAATAAATTTATAATAAATTTATAAATTTTTTTTTTTTGGGGGGGGGCACAGTAATTAACGAGAGTAATGAAATAAAATATCATTTCTACTACACCCTGGAGTTAGATATAATTTGTTGTTAATACACGGGAAAACATTTTCATTGCAACAAAAATAACCGATGATTAAATTTAAAATTATCACAAATGTACTTAATCTATTATTTTACGTCAAATATAAAAGAAAATTATTTACATAATATCTGTGAACGCATTTTAGAACCACGTTGAATTCATTAAAATTTTTGTTTTTTGTAGATAATGGTTTGACTAAATGAATTCAGTCAAACCGTTATCTACAAAAAACAAACATACAAACGAACAAACTTTTTAATTTTCAAAGATATATAACTTAAAATCAAGATATTTATTAGTCCGGGAAATAGACTCCTAGAATTTTATGAAAAGAATTTATTGTTAATACTGCTGATGAAATTTTCATTGCAACAAAAAGTAATCGATGATTAAATTTAAAATTATCTCATATGTACCTAATCTACTATTTAAGCCAAATATAAAAGAAAATTATTTAAGTAATATCTAAGTTCAGTGATAAAACATATGAAAATAATGCAGACGATATTTAAATAATCTAAAATAAGAAATGATTGAATGAGGTGGATTAAGGAATGACGTCATAATGCTAGAAAAAATGTTATTTTTTCCTATATATTATGTGATAAATTGATAAATTTAATCACCTACTCTTAAGAGGGAAAACAGGACTTGAAATATTGACATTAAACGCTCAAAAAGGAGGGAAGGGGGGATTTTGAAAGTTTTAAAGACTTGCTTTGAAATTTGCTAATCCTAACTTATCAAGAATCCAATATAAATTCCCCTATCCATTCCAGGTCCGGCCGAACGATGGCCGAATGGTAGAGCGCTGCTCTTCAGAATCAGAGCTCGCGGGTTCGAATCCCGCTGCTGGCATGGATGTTTGTAGCCGTTCGGAATCGACTTTAAACTGTAGGTCCCGGTCTCATTAGCCCTCGTGTGCAAAACAGTAGACCGTAGCGCTCCAAACCAAACCATTCCAGGTCCAATAGCTTCATGAATTCGAAGACATACGGACAGATAACTTGGGCTATTATCATATAAGGGATGCTTTTGTAACGTTTCCGGAGATCGCTGATGGCTTTAAAAGACGTCAAACAAATCAAGTAATTGTCTTTTCCTTGTAGAGATTTAACTTTACTATTAGATCATGAAAAAATCCTTTTCTTGGGAAAAGCTGTCCTTAAAAGGATTTAATGACCTTTCAGAAACCAGATGATAAAATAATGACCTCATTAATATAACTAGAAAGTGCGAGGCAAAAGGAAGTGGTTTTTACTTGTCTATTGTGAGTTGTAAGAGCAAAAGAAAGTGTGTAATTACTCAGGATATTCCCTTTCAGATCCATGATTCAGTCACCGGCCTTGGTAAAAACAGTCACTTAAAGTGGGTAAAGCCGAGAATCTTGATTGAAGCATTCCATTTCTAAATGATGTTTGATTTAACACCTCCCATCCATTATCATAGGTTTTACAAGTTCAAGGATGCCATTAAGGAACTGACGATGTGTTACTTTATATTTCCATTTACTGAATATCTTCTTGATTCAAATTGGTACCCTTGGCAGTAAATGAGATACAATATCAATAAGTCAAGTCCCGCTATAGTAACCTCGGCATAAAATGAATTCTTGGATATAACGAATCAAAATCTTAAATCCGCTGTTTTTCTATCGTATTTAATATTAATATATGCTTTTTTAACGAACCTCTGAAATGTTAGAAATCGGATATAATGAGACTTTATTTTCAGTTATTCATTGATTTTCTTCAATTCATTTGTTCTGAAATTTTGCTGCAGTTGTGAAAATAGTATTTCGTCTCTTAAATTCATGAGAATTCGCTTGCTTGGCATTAAGACATATTGCAAAACGTATATAGGTCTCTTTACTCAATGGTTGAGACATCTGCATTCTGACCCTTTTATGAAAACTATTCTGCTACCCCTGACATGTGAGGGATTTCCCCCATTTTTTATCACAAAAACCTTAAAATTGCTCAAAAGAAAAAAACGTATTCTGAAATCTACCATCGTGTATTTGAAACTGTTTTTCATCGTGTTTCTTAATTTGTAAAAATGTTAAATTCTGGCTATTGTATAGTTATATTTATCATCTCAAATTCTTAAAGACCATTTGGCCGAACGATGGCCGATTGGTTAGGGTGCTGGCCTTCGGAACCGGAGTTCGTGGGTTCGAATCCCACTGAGGCATGGATGTTCGTAGCCGTTCGGAATCGGCGTTAAACTGTAGGTCCCGGTCTCATTAGCCCTCGTGTTGCACAAAGTAGACCGTAGCACTCCAAACCAAACCAAATCTTAAAGACCATTTGAGGTGTTAGCATTCGTAATCAATAATTATTTAATCTTGATTAAATGTAATTCTTTTAACTTCTCGTCTCCACTGAAAGTTTCTTCATCTTTTCATGTGAGATAGAAGTTCTAGACTAGAGAGTTTGGCTTAGGAAGTTGAGCTCTGACAAACTGCCGAATTCCGTATAATGATAAACCGATATATCCGTAAATGTGCAATCGGCCTTATATCAGAGGAAAATTACCGATTATCTCTCTATCACAACAGAGTAGAATCTCTGGACTAGAGAGTTTAGCCTAGGAAGTTGAGCTCAGATAAATTACCGTATTCGCATAACGACATATCGATATATCAGTAAATCGGCAATCAGTCTTATATCAGAGGAAAATTACCGATGATTTCTTTATCACAACAATTATTATTAAATTTTGAATTTTAATACTTAAATGTAATTCTTTTAACTACTCGTCTCCAATAACAGAAGTTCCATATTTACATGTGAGGTAGAATCACTGGTCAAGAGGGTTCGGCCCAGGAAGTTCAGCTGAGGTTTATTCCGCATTCCGACAAACCAACATATCCGAAAATTGGCATCAGTCTATCGCAATCGGCCTTATGTCAAGGGAAGATTACTGATGAATTCTCTATCACAACAGAGAGCAAGAACTTAAAAATAAACATATTTTTCCATTTTCCTTTTGAATTTTAGTCAATGAAATCTTAAATCAATTTAATAGACTATTGGCCAATATATTTTCATCAGTGTTATCCAGCTGAGGTTTATTCCGTATTCCGACAAACCAACATATCCGTAAATCTGCAGTAGTCTATTGCAATCGGCCTTATGTCAAGGGAAGATTACTTATGTGTTCTCTATCACAAAGGAGAGCAAAAACTTTAAAAAAATATTTTCCATTTGCCTTTTGAGTTTTAGTCAATCAAATCTTGAATCAGTTTAATAGACTATTGGCCAATTTATTTTCATCGGTTTTATCCAGTTTAATTCAGAAAGGAATAAATTTTAATGGAAATTTTTAAATTATTTTTCTCAGTTATATGATTATTGAATACCTTTGACAACTAAAGACTTAACATTTTCTTAACAGTTTGGATATAGCGAATCACTGCGTACAACAAACAAAATCTTCTTTATGTTTATTATAACGGGGTTAAGCTGTGTACGACATAAAAGGAACAACCCGATTTCAAAGCAATAATTAAAATCGCCAAGCAGCAATACTACAAATAAAAGTAAATATATCCTAGCTAAAAGTCATATAGGATTTTAAAACTGAATTAAAAAGCAATTATACAATAGTTTTAAATTTAATCATCGATTATTTTTTAAATGAAAATTTTATCACCGGTATTAACAACAAATTTTTTTCATAAAATTCTAGGAGTCTATGTCAAGGACTATTAAATAATATCTAGCTTTTAAGTTATATATCTTTGAAAATTAAGAAGTTTGTTCGTTTTTGTGTTTGATTTTTTATACATAACCACATGGTTAGCAATTGATTGGCGAACTTTTGGACACCATTCATATATGCCGCCAAATAATCACTGTCAATAAAAAACCTGTGCTGTCCATCCTATCGTGTATTATGACAAGATAAATTAAAATTGGCAACTAACATACGGTCAGTAAAGGTAAACAAATTATAGAGCGGGTACCAAATAATTCTCAGCCAAAAAACAAACCATTTCTTTATTTGTCTCATAAGGTACTTTACAATTCTGGAAAATCAAAAATTTTTACTGATCCCGTCATATGACGGGTTATATGCTAGTTATTTAATACTTTTTATTGTTCATTTTAAAAAGGCTTGCTTTAAAGTGGTGTTATAAAACTATTGAGTAAGAGATCTTATATACATATCAAGCGTTATTTATTGCAAATCCTCAAAGTATTTTATCTCTGTTAATTCAACTGATGGGTCGTTTCTGCATAATAAAGATTGATTTTTTCTACACCGTGTGATTTCTTATCAAGAAGTTGGAAGTCCGAGGAAAACGCAACACATTCCTCTGACGGGGCACGGACAAAGCACGGTCAGAAATTTTATTTTCGACTCAGGGGTGGTGGGGAGGCGTCAAAGACACGTTCTTTGTTCGATGTAGCGTGAACGAATTCAAAGAAAAAACATGCGATAATTTTTTACTGCGTCCCTTGTCGTGTCGTAGACACGGCTGGGGGCTGTGCTTGGGCCAGATAGGGGTGTAGTGTGAATCATCCTGATATAGTGGGATGATAATTCTTAGGGAAGAAGAAATACACGGCACTTCGTAGCAGCCATTAAAGGCTTAATATTAAGGAAATTGCTATGTTTCTTTTCAGATAGTATTTTCCTTTTATTTTGAATTTCCTTTACGTTAGGAGCATTTTTTTACTTCACAAGCTTTTTTTTTACTATATTTTGACTGAGATATGGTTCTGATATAATCTTAAAGCCAACATTATCGGTTAGACTGTTTTTTTTCTTCCATCAAATGTCACCACAGCATTGTTTAGCCTTTTTTATCGACTGTTAGCGATCTTGATAACGTCAGCAATATAAATCTCTAAAATGTGAGCAAAATAACGACAAACTGCTAGTAAAATATTCATAACTTTCAAACTAAATATTAAACGTTGAACCTTCAAGACGAAAAGAAGAGATTAAAGGTACAGTATAGAATGGATAAATGTAAATAAACTATAAAAGAGTCTTATTTGATAGGAAGGAAAATACTACTTTGCGAAAATGATTTCTCAACTTTGTTTGTTTGTTTTACACTTGAGAAAGAGCTATACTAATATATCTTAGGTAAAAAGAGCAACATTTTTTGACATAATAATCAAAGCATCCTAGAAATTAATTTTCTTAAATTTTTAATGTATTTTTATTTTAATGGTGATGATATAAATCGGGTAAATTTGCATTTTACTACTACTTTCTTCGATTTTCATTTTCATTCCCAAGCTGTACTTTTCAATGTCTTGACTATTACACTAAATATGCTTCCTTTAACTAACGTTTATCTTTTTAATAAAGAACATGTGAGGCGTTAACTAATACCACAAAGCTGTTTATTTTCCCAAACATGTTTCAAGCTAAACTGTTATTGAGGCTTTACACCAAAACTTCTTTCTATATTAATCTCTTTCCAGATTTGCCAATAGAAAAAAAAATTTCTTGAAAACATGTTTTAATGCTTCCCAATATTTTTAAAGTTTTTGAATCAAATGTATTCTGGCACTCTTAGTTACGTGCTGTTTTTAAATAGAATTTATAGCACGTTTCCAACCCATCTAAAGAAGTTAAATTTTTGCTTATTAGGCAAAATAAAATAGACTACTGATTTTAAAATTCTAATTTTCTGTATGCTTCGAATCTGGTTTAAAGAAAAGATCAACAAAAAGCGACATAAAAATGGGCTTGCACCAGACTCTCTCGAGTTTCACTTTCACGCAGAAAGATGACTGAAAAAAATCTTTTGAAAATATGATTTAATGATCCCAATATTTTCAGCCTTTTTGAATCAAATGTAATATGGCACTCGTAGTTATGGGCTGTTTTTAAATAGAATTTATAGAACGTTTCCAACCCATCTAAAGACTTTAGATTTTTGCTTAATAGGTAAAATAAAATAGACTACTGATTTTCAAACTCCAAATTTCTGTGTTCTTCGAAACCAGATTTGCCAGTGAACTGCTCTTGCAATCTATTTGATTACAATTAACATTTTGTCATTCACAAGTTTATTCATTTCCTAATTATATATTGGCTCATAATTAAGTGTTCATGTTTGGATGTATAAATGAAAGAAAGATAAATTAAGTTAAATAAATTACTTCAAAGCTGCTTGGTTTAATGAAATTTCAAATATACCTCATTTTTCTGTTGTTGTACGTAATAAGTGTTTTTTTATATTATGGATATAAAACGAAATATTTATTTCTTTTATTGAAATAACAATTTCAGAAGAATCTAATTTTGTAATGTGACCTCTTATAGGAATTTTATGACATATTTAATTCAGCAATGGTACTAAGGTCACATCATTCTCTTTTTATGAGCCGACAAATATGATTATGATTATTACTTCTGTTATATATCACTTGAATGGCTCCATCTGTGTGGAGATTGCGGAGGTCTCAAGATGAATCACCGAAGTTTATTAGCATGTAATCTTTTTGGAAATTCCAGGGAGGATCACAGATTTGACACGTGACCTTACAAAAAAAGAACAGGACGGATTCTTTATATTAGTTGTGATGACCGCCCACAAGCTTGTAGCATTGTCACTAAAATTACAACTCAGTTTTATGAGGTCGTAAAAACGTAGCGGTCCCAGCCCACGCGGTTCTTCGCGCTGTTTTTCCCCCAATGTTCCAGATGTATGACACATGGGGTGAAAATAATATAGAAGGTAAGTCGAGAATCAACATGAAATGGTTCAATATTTCCCCATAAGTTGTTGACTCTGCGTGAAAGTGAAACTCGAGAGAGTCTGATGCAAGCCCTTTTTTGTTGTTTTTTTTTAATCTTTTTTTTAAACCAGCTTTAGAGAACACAGAAATTGTAATTTGAAAATCAGTAGTCTAACTTATTTTTCCTATTATGCAAAAATCTAACGTCTTTAGATGGCTTTGAAAAGGGCTTTAAATTCTATTTAAAAACAGCGCATAACTATCAGTGTCACATTACATTTGATTCGAAAACGCTGAAAATATTGGGAAGCATTAAAACATGATTTTAAGAGATTTTTTTTTAATCTTCTTTCTGCGTAAAAGCAAACCTTGAGAGAGTTTGATGCAAGCTCTTTTTTATGTTACTTTTTTGTTGATCTTTTCTTTAAACCAGTTTCGAAGAACACAGAAAATTGGAATTTGAAAATCAGTAGTCTATTTTATTTTGCCTATTAAGCAAAACTCTAACGTCTTTAGATGGCTTGGAAACGTGCTATAAATTCTATTTAAAAACATTACATAACTACGAGTGTAACATTACATTTGATTCGAAAACGCTGAAAATATTGGGAAGCATTAAAACATGTTTTCAAGAGATTTTTTTTTCAATCTTCTTTCTGCGTAAAAGTGAAACTCGAGAGAGTCTGATGCAAGCACTTTTTTATGTCTTTTTTTGTTGATCTTATCTTTAAACTAGTTTCGAAGAACACAGAAAATTGGAATTTGAAAATCAGTAGTCTATTTTATTTTGCCTAATAAGCAAAAATTTAACTTCTTTAGATGGGTTGGAAACGTGCAATAAATTCTACTTAAAAACAGCACCTAACTACGAGTGTCACATTACATTTGATTCAAAAACTCTGAAAATATTGGAAAGCATTAAAACATGTTTTCAAGAGGTTTTTTTTCAATTTTAATGTTTAATGGAAGCACTGACTTTCAAGCTAAAAGTTCTTTTATAAATTCAGCTTATTTTTTATACATAATAAAATATTATGTTCTATTTTGTTATAAGTCGTTGACACTGAGGGACAGTGAAACTCAAGAAAGTCTGATGCAAGCCCTTTTTTGTCGTTTTTTTAATCTTTTCTTTAAACCAGCTTTAGAGAATACAGAAATTGTAATTTGAAAATCAGTAGTCTAACTTATTTTCCCTATTAAGCAAAAATCTAACGTCTTTAGATGGCTTGGAAACAAGCTATAACTTCTATTTAAAAACAACACATTATTAAGAGCGTCAGATTACATTTGATTTGAAAACTCAAAAAATATAGGGAAGCATTAAAGAATGTTTTCAAGAGATTTTTTTCAATCAACTTTCTACGTGAAAGTAAAACTAGAGAGAGTCTGATGCAAGCTCTTTTTTATGTCGCTTTTTGCTGATCTTTTCTTTAAACCAATTTCGAAAATCACAGAAAATTGGAAATTGAAAATCAGTAGTCTAACTTATTTTCCCTATTAAGCAAAAATCTAACGTCTTTAGATGGCTTGGAAACAAGCTATAACTTCTATTTAAAAACAACACATTATTAAGAGCGTCAGATTACATTTGATTTGAAAACTCAAAAAATATAGGGAAGCATTAAAGAATGTTTTCAAGAGATTTTTTTCAATTTTAAAGTTTAACGGAGCCACTGCCTTTCGAGCTAAAAGTTCTTTATAAATTCAGTTTATTTTTTATACGTAATAAAATATTATGTTCTATTTTGTCATAAGTCGTTGACTCTACGGGAAAGTGAAACTCGAGAAAGTCTGATGCCCCTTTTTTGTCGCTTTTTGCTGATCTTTTTTTTAAACCAGTTTCGAAGAATACAAAAAATTGGAATTTGAAAATCAGTAGTCTATTTTGCCTATTAAGCTAAAATCTAACGTATTTAGATGTGTAGGAAACATGTTATAAATTCTATTTAAAAACAGCGCCCATAACTACGAGTGCCACATTACATTTGATTCGAAAACGCTGAAAATATTGGGAAGCATTAAAACATGTTTTCAAGAGATTTTTTTCAATCAACTTTCTACGTGAAAGTAAAACTAGAGAGAGTCTGATGCAAGCTCTTTTTTATGTCGCTTTTTGCTGATCTTTTCTTTAAACCAGTTTCGAAGAATACAAAAAATTGGAATTTGAAAATCAGTAGTCTATTTTATTTTGTCTATTAAGCAAAAATCTAACATCTTTAGATGGCTTGGAAACGTGCTATAACTTCTATTTAAAAACAACACATTATTAAGAGCGTCAGATTACATTTGATTTGAAAACTCAAAAAATATAGGGAAGCATTAAAGAATGTTTTCAAGAGATTTTTTTCAATTTTAATGTTTAATGGAAGCACTGCCTTTCAAGCTAAAAGTTATTTTATAAATTTAGTTTATTTTTTATACATAATAAAATATTATATTTTATTTTGTCATAAGTCGTTGACCCTGCGTGAAAGTGAAACCCGAGAAAATCTGATGCAAGCCCTTTTTTGTCGCTTTTTGTTATATTTACTTTAAACGAGTTTCAAAAACCATAGAAAATTGGAGTTTGAAAATCAATAGTATATTTTATTTTGCCTATTAAGCAAAAATCTAACTTCTTTAGATGGCTTGGAAACGTTCTAAAAATTCTATTTTAAAACAACACATAACCACATGTGCCAGATTACATTTGATTCGAAAAAACTGAAAATATTGGGAAGTATTAAAACATGTGTTCAAGAATTTTTTTTTTCAATTTTAAAGTTTAAGAGAATCACTGCCTTTCAAACTAAAAGTTCTTTATAAATTCAGTTTACTTATTATGCATAATAAAATAGTATGTTTTGTTTTGTCTAAAATGAAACTTTCCTACATAATTAGTCAGGGTCTAACTTTATAAAAATTATTGAGTTTGTTACATGAAGTAAGACATAAACATAAAATATATACACCAAGTGAAATAAATAAATTCTCTAACTTGCAAGTTTTATGATGTTAATAACTGTCCTTAAAAAGTAATATTTGATGACTAATGGAAGAGAATGCGAACTTTATGACTCCTATAGTGACATGAGGTTACCTAAAATGTAGTTTATGGGAGGCTGGTCATATGAGAGCTAAACACGTATGACAAGGATTACTTGAATGTGCAGAACTTAACTTCTTTTAGTCTCTCAGGAGCCCTGGAAGTGTAGTTAATGTGATTCCACATTTGGAAGTCCTTTGTTACATGTCAGAATCATTCAGTTTAATGCTAACGAGTATATAAACTATAAAAATGTTCATTAGACCACATGAAGGTAAATCATATGACATTCCAAGAAAAATAGATGTACCATGTTGAAAAGCAAAGTTAGTACATACAGATTAAAATAAACTACATATTTAAAAAGATTTATTGAACTGTAATTACGTTCAATCAATGATAGTTACTTTTAATATGACTCTTCACTTTATAATAATACTAGTTACCTCTTCATGAATTTGTAAGACATGCATTCACTTCAGTTTAAAAACGATGAAAGATAATTTTTGCTCTAAAGCATTTCATCGTATTAGTGATGGGTTATAATACAAAACTGAGAGACATAATAAAGAATTCATCTTGAAAAGAAATGATGCTGCATTAAATGTTCTAAAATAAATAACATGTCTCCGTATAAGCACATTAAATATGTATTCATTAAACGGTTCATTCACGTGCTCACAACCCCACCTATTACCCTCTTATTACAATATGCATTTATATCTAAATTAAAAAATCCGTCATGGGGAAATATCAACGTAGATTATGGTCCTCTTGATATTGCCATCCATATTTGGAAACACCCATTCATAATTTATTATATTTGCTAAAAGGATTTCCTTTTATCTTGCTGCCTTAAATATTCAATAACTCAATTAGTCTCGTAAGGAAACCATAAAGGGTCTATAATAAAACAAATATTTCTAACCCGCTCACGGACGTTTGACATCACCTCTTGAGCTTTTATAGACTATTGATATTCTATACATAATGTAATATACTCTCGACGCGTGAGATAAATTCTTTGAAAAACAGCTTAAAAAATATCAGGTTTTTGAAGTACCATTATCTGCTTTTTTTTGTTGTCTCCTTGAGACTCCTAATAAAAAAAAACACCTTCTGTGTAGGCGGATGCATCGATGAATAGCTGGCTAGTTGTCTGCGGCCTTGGGAAATATTGTGATTAGGCGAGATGTTTCCGTTAAAAGCCTTTTTTAATCATTTCTAGTGAATAACTTGTTTCAAAATATCATTAATTTCTAAATCTTCCTCTCCTTGTTGTTTATTTTAATTAAAACTGGAGTCTTTTTTCTTCTTCTTCGTGAAACTCATTAATATATTTTTAGCATATAAGGAGGACGTAAAATACGACCAGTAATTCAGTAGAATATACATGAGGGTATTTTAAAGTAAGAATTCAATGCTTCGCAGACCTCAGATGGATAATTATGTCTAAAGCGGTATCGTCAATTAGTGCTGCAAATCTAGCGAATAATTTTGAATACATGGTATATTTTTGTTGAAGTAAGATTAGCAATTTTTTTTTTCAAAAAATATACTGTGGTTAATATAGTTTAGTTACAAATATCATGAACACAAAAATATCAAGCAGGTTTTGACCTGCATTTCATTCATCATTTATCTGGCATTGCACCGTCAATAAAATATATTCAAAAATAGTCTTTTCCTGTAATCTCTACTGAAATTGTTTAAGTGCAACCATTGTTTTTAATCAAGAAATACATAATCCTTGGGAAATATTGTGATTAGGCGAGATGTTTCCGTTAAAAGCCTTTTTTAATCATTTCTAGTGAATAACTTATTTCAAAATATCATTAATTTCTAAATCTTCCTCTCCTTGTTGTTTATTTTAATTAAAACTGGAGTCTTTTTTATTCTTCTTCGTGAAACTCATTAATATATTTTTAGCATATAAGGAGGACGTAAAATACGACCAGTAATTCAGTAGAATATACATGAGGGTATTTTAAAGTAAGAATTCAATGCTTCGCAGACCTCAGATGGATAATTATGTCTAAAGCGGTATCGTCAATTAGTGCTGCAAATCTAGCGAATAATTTTGAATACATGGTATATTTTTGTTGAAGTGAGATTAGCAATGTTTTTTTTCAAAAAATATACTGTGGTTCATATAGTTTAGTTACAAATATCATGAACACAAAAATATCAAGCAGGTTTTGACCTGCATTTCATTCATCATTTATGTGGCATTGCACCGTCAATAAAATATATTCAAAAATAGTCTTTTCCTGTAATCTCTACTGAAATTGTTTAAGTGCAACCATTGTTTTTAATCAAGAAATACATACATCCTTGGGAACTATTGTGATTAGGCGAGATGTTTCCGTTAAAAGCCTTTTTTAATCATTTCTAGTGAATAACTTGTTTCAAAATATCATTAATTTCTAAATCTTCCTCTCCTTGTTGTTTATTTTAATTAAAACTGGAGTCTTTTTTCTTCTTCTTCGTGAAACTCATTAATATATTTTTAGCGTCTAAGGAGGACTTGAAATACGACCAGTAATTCAATAGAATATACATGAGCGTATTTTAAAGTAAGAATTCAATGCTTCGTAGACCTCACATGGATAATTATGTCTAAAGCGGTATCGTCAATTAGTGCTGCAAATCTAGCGAATAATTTTGAATACATGGTATATTTTTGTTGAAGTAAGATTAGCAATTTTTTTTTTCAAAAAATATACTGTGGTTAATATAGTTTAGTTACAAATATCATGAACACAAAAATATCAAGCAGGTTTTGACCTGCATTTCATTCATCATTTATGTGGCATTGCACCGTCAATAAAATATATTCAAAAATAGTCTTTTCCTGTAATCTCTACTGAAATTGTTTAAGTGCAACCATTGTTTTTAATCAAGAAATACATAATCTATTCCTATGTTTATTCTAACATAATTATTAGATATTCATTGAAAAATAATAAGTTAAGAATAATGACCAAAGCTAAGTATTATGGTATATACTGGGTTTTGTATGAAAAACTACGGCTAATAAAGTTCAGTAATTTCCTCAAAGTGTTATCTAAAAGGCAAAACAGAATATTACACCCTCTAAAATTAGTTTCCTCAGGCGAAGATGGGTAGAATGTACTTAGTAGAGGAGGTTTTGTTTCCAAAGAGTACCTCATCTGAATTTTAAACTGTGGAGCACCTCATAGGGTTAAATATTGAATCGCTTTTACAATTCCTTCAAAAAATTCTTCAACAATTCAGCAATAAATGTCGGCAGGTAGTATAAGCATCAGACTTAAAGCCTTTCACTTAATATTAAGTAATTCACGCAGTCTATAAAGGCAAATTTTTAAAGTAAGAAACATCAAGTTTAATTGCTGAGTAATAATTGTTTTCTATAAAATTTTTAAGAAGTAAGAAAAGGGAATAAAAAAGAAAAAAATTCATTTGAAAAATAGAAAATTAATTTAAAAATATCTAAAGAAGAAATATGCAAAAGACGAATAACAAATTTACATAACAAATTTACGGACAAAATTTAAAGCTAAGTTGAATAGGGTTTCTCTGATAAATACCTCCTGGGGAAAATAAATATACTGAAATTTGTTCCTAAACCTCACACAGTATTCATTATTTTCAATTAGACAGGTATTTGTGAAAAACAAAATGCTTTCTGACTTGTAGAACGCGTATTTTATAACTCTGTAGTCGTAATGTAGCTGTACAAGAAAATCTTTTTACAAAAGTCCATTAACAAGAGACACAATGAAGATATTCTTCTTTAGAAATTTGGTATATGTGACGAAACTGTTGCCAATTATCTTCGCTAAGCGTGCAATTCAGAATATAATCACCATGAACTGATTCAGTCACCAAATTAAAAGAACTATCGTCTGCAATTAGAGTCAGTTGATATCTAAATCCAACAGCAATCATAAATAGACAACTGGAGCTCATCATTAATGGTTCATTCAGATATGAAAGTGAAACCTCGATTCAAAAACAACTGGGGTTAGAAAATACATTATCAAAGAACTAACGGGATTTTTTACACTTCTCAGGCGGAACGACCTTCGATCATTTGAGCGACATTGGGAATTTGACTCTTGTTAAATAAAGAAGCAAGGTCTTGGCCGAAATTAAGCGTGTTTTTTATGCCGCCGTGTGTACAGAACGGTTGACTTCTGTGTCCATCATTTTGCAACGGTGTATATGTCGAAAAGATTCTTCAGATCGTTTTGAGTTTTTTAGGACCAAAGGAAATGCTTTTAAAGGTTAAAAAAGTGTAATAATATAATGATATGTAGCTTTCAAAACATGGATGACCTTCATTAATTGTTATTTGTTAGATTCGTTGAAAAAGATAAAAGCGTATATTCATAGCGAGTATTGGAGTAGCTTTAAAAAGCAAGACTGTATAACATTTGAAGTTTCACAACTCATTGCGTTCTAAAATGTTTTTAAATAAACTCTCAAGTACAACTTAAAAGGATAATAGTGAACGCATTATAAATAATAGGGCAAATTCATTAGCTAAGTTAATTTTAAAAATCTTAGAAATTGGATACAATGAGCTTTTTTTTTCATTCGCCCAGGGATATTTCCCCCTCCCCATATTTTCTTTGGTTCTAAAAGTTTTTCCGCAATTTAAAAAACAGTATATCGTTCCTAATTTCATAAAAAACATGAGGAAGTTATTGTGAGTCATTATCATTTTTATTACCAATTAGTAAAATTTTGTCCAACAAACAGAGAAAGCAAAATTCTTGTAGTGTTTGTTGAGTTGGTGGTCTTAATTTCCTGAAATACTCTTAGAATCGGCATTCCGCCAGCCTGCACAACGTTACCGGTATTTCCTGTATCAAAACAGTGAAAAGGACAATTAAAGGTAATTTTTTTTTTCAGTTTTCTGTATTCTAGTCAATTTAATTCACTAAAGATATTTTTAATAATTTTTTTATATATAAGTTACATCACTGTTAAGTACACTTAACTATTAATGAGTAATACATTTTGGGACATTTAATATTGTTCTTAATGATCCAGTTATAGCACACAAAACGTTTAGTTCATTGAAGATTATTATAACGAGATTAGTTTGTATTTCAAGAAAATATTAAAAGGTAAATGCCTTTCAATTAAATAAGGTAATTGACTGGGTTCAGGTGTTATATTTTGAAAAATAGCAAAAATTAATGTATTAATAATTATTTATAATATATTTGATTGCATTAAAAATAGAAATGACGCATTAAAACAATGAAAAGTGTTTTTCACATATATGTGAAAAGAGTCAGGCAATTTTATATTCTTACTGGTAACGTTGCAAGGTAAAATATGCAAATCCAAAAATAATTTTTTGATGTTACACTTATACACTTCAGAAGTAACAAATCACCTATTTTCTCAAACTTTTCCACACATTTTTATCAAAATGGATGTATGTTTCTAAAAAGTGTTTTTACAACCAGACTTTTAATTCACTGCACTCACAATATTAAATAAATTTTTCGTCATATAGTTTAAATATTTTTATCCCTGAATAATAAAACGTCGAAACATAATTTCTCAGAAAATGCAATTACAGTTTTTGTTCCAGAAAATTTTGCAAAATATTTGTTGCAGCCACTCAAACCTTTCCAGCGTTACAAGTTGGAATTCAACTGAAATCCTTAGTACAAGTCCATTTTAAAAATAAAAGTTTAAAATTAACTAGTTATTTAAAACTAAAAAATACATTAAACTATATTTCCGGTTATTTAAATACAACTTACAGTTTATCGATTAAAAACAAAAAATGTTATAACCCCTGTTTCATAGATCGTAAAGACTCAAAAAAGACTTTTTGGGTAGCAAACTTTATGACCTTTTAAATAAATTAGTACTAGTCTATCCTAATGTTTCATTAAATACCGTTATTTAAACCTAATCGGTTACTTTAACGAGGTTTTATAAATAGATATTGTTAATTATTTTTATACCTTACAAACTATTTCCTTCTCTTTAAGAATATTTTCTCTCCCTCGAGAATATTTTCTCTTTTAACAGTCATATCACTTTAAGACAATTTTAATAGAAATCGGTGTCCTCGATTCATAATGAAAAGTCTCGTTACATTTAGATCCAGATTAAGTTTGAAATCTAGTAAATGAATCTCAAGAATAAGAAATCATGGGATGAAGAATTGCATAAAAAATATTAATTATTTTAGTCCCCTTTAGCAAATTGTTTAAACGTAATTACAGGAAAGTAATTAAATGATTCATTTAAAGCAATTAAATAAAATTTTGCCATTAAGAGCACAAATTTAATTTTCTTTAGAAAAGGTATGATGATTTTATTTATCTGGAAATAACATCCGATTTCCGAATGCTCTAATATGTAAAATAAAATCTTAAACTTTGTTGGTATTCGGCACATGTTTTTGAACTTCTAGTAGTGCTCTGAAACAATACAATTGTTTTGTAGTTTATTAACATTAATCTAAAACATATGTGTGTGGTGATAGAACTGCCCTAGTTCTGATTCATTTTTCTATCCTCTATGGTTTTCCTGAGCCTCTCCAATTGCTTGAGAATGGCAATGAGAAAGTCTACAACATGATGAACAAACGTCGACCACGATTGGATATGATGGACTGTAAGATCCTTATCGCTTATACGTTAATGTATTCTTTAGATTTTATTCATATTTGTGTTTTACATACCTTCGGGTCGTTAAAGTACCATCCCGAATAATATGCAGGTCCGTGCGCCCCCTATAATGATTCCACTCCATACCATCCAACCAGCTCGTCTGTTTTGTAACCTTTCACGAATGAATGCGGGGTTATTTCGAGTGCCTTTTCCCTAAATACCAAAACACTTCGTGTGTCAAAATAAATCGGGACTCGTCTGTAAACAGTACTTGGCTCCAATCATGTTATTCCCAATCTCGATGTTCAGCAGTATATTTCTTTGGGCCCCAAGGTGGCGTGAAGTCATCGGAATGCAGACCTTTGGTCTATGTGCTATGTACAGACCTCCCTGATGAAGTCTGTTACATATTGTTTGGCTGACCGCCTTTCGTCCTGTTGCCAAGAGCAACCGTCTTTGCTGCTGAGTAGCATTGTCTGTTCTGTTTCAACGAGCTGTTAACAGTAATACCGGCCATCAGTTGCTGTAGTGGCTCATGGCCGACCTTACCCTGGTCGACATTTAACATTCCCTGTTTCTTGGAATCGATTCCACATCCTTTCAACAACACTTCTGGTGACTCCAACAACGTTCGCGACACTATGTTTTGTCAGCCCGGATTCAAGTCTGCGTATAATACGCCATGCCATGGATTTCAGTAAATCACATTGTTGAGACATTTTCAAGTCACCTTTTCTAAAAATAATAATAATAATAATAATAATAGCTCAGCAGTTGAATTTAACAGTTAAGGCAGTGAAACAGACGTTTCTGCAACATCCCGATATCTGTCCTTAAAGTTTTTTTTCTGGTTTTTGATGTCATGAACTTTGATATGCATAAAGTTTTTTTTTCTGTTTCATACTAGGCTTTAAATTATGGATGATTTATTTTATGTTACTTATCGGTGTATGTATTTGAGTAATTTCTTTAAATCCATGTACTCCTCTAATTCTTTTGAGCAGTGTATTTTGCTTTCTAAAGAATGCAAAATATGTTTGAGCCTTTTTTGCTAGATGAAATGGTTTGCAACTAAAATAGTGACAGTGATAGATGCATATGAAACAATTCATTATTTGGCTGAATTTTTAAATTATATTACAAATTCACATTGTCTCCATACCAAAATCTGAAACTTCAAGTTTTAACCATGATATTTCTCAGTTATCTGAAATTTCCAAAATATTTTATTGGTACCAGAAGAAAAGTCAAAGAGTTACATTGCTATTGGAAAATGGAATCATAAATATTATTGTTTAAAATACTTGAATTCAATCAATTCTATTTATAGTAGTATAAATAATGACGTTTGATAATGTATAAATCTACGCTTAAGTCTACAAAAATAAATTTTGAATAAAATACAAAACATTTTTATGAGCATTGAGTATATCGAGAACAATCATTAAAAATACTTTTTATGCACTAAAAATTAGCCAGTTTATTTCAGTTTATTAATGTATTCAGTATTTACATTCTCAGAAAATTGGATATCAAATTTCACTTAAGTTAAAGAATTTAAGTTCTTAATTTACTGAGGCAAACAAACAAAAAGACAATATTTCGACCTAACTTAACACATATATTCGTACCGAAGCACGGACAGCCATCTAGATCAGTACTACGATGTTGCTATATTAAAACTCGACATTTTGAGAATATAAAAAGATATGTAAATCTTCAGGAAGTCCAAAAATGTTCAGGTAGTGTTCCAAACATCTGTATTCTTATCTAATAAGTCCCATCTGTGTTCAAATGCGTAACTTTAATGCTATGTGGATATCTTGATCGTGTAATGCATCAAACCATATGAAAATATATGCATATTATCTTCAAAATGTAAAGTAATGCTACCCCTGTATCTGATATATAAACAGATTAACTCGAAGAGGAGCATTTGTACATAATAGTCCTCGTGTATCTACAGCTATACATCATTAGATTTTCTCTTCTGATGGTTCTGCGATAGATAAAGTGTTATAGGCTATCGCTCTCAGACAGTGTGCTTGAACTGTGTTCTAGATCATATCAATTTCTGACATTAGAGCTACGAGAGTTATGATACATTTTCATCGCAATATTAATTATCTATTCAAATGTCAGTTATATGCTGCCTCCTCTTGAAGTAAACTATGTGCCCTGTTTGAAACGAGATTATTTTGTGGAAGAAGTGTAATAAGACTGTACTTTCTTCTTACAAAACAGGTTTATTTGATGTAAAATAATATTACCATACTTAACTTAAATTGAACTTCCTTTCAGTGTCTTTCAGCTTATCATTGTTATACTCTTAATACCCTTAAATTACTGTTTTGACATGAAATATTATGCAAGTCCTTTTCATGAACTTTAATATTTAACCCGCTTCACACTATATAGTACATAATAATTAAAATGGCCCTTCCTTTTTAAGCAGAGTAGGAAATTATAGGGTGTATTTTTGAAGTGAGAATAGTTTTTAAATTCGGTAGCTAAAGTGCTGTGAACGCTGTTCAGTGAATGCACAATGATTACCTGCATCTGTCGGCTAGCTAATATTTCATAAGATTTGTTTGTTAGTATTTAAAATGCATATCGACTGTAAAATACACTCTGCAACTGATTTTTAATAAAAAATATGCGATGGTTACAGTTTGTGACAGTTTTCAGATCAGTAAAATGTGTGAAGAAAACATGGTGCCATGTTTGAGAAAAACTGCAAAGAAAAATTGTTATTGATTTTTAATACTGCTGCCAAAATATGAATAACGAGGAGAAGCGAATTTTCTGTTACTATTGAAATGTTAGTTAAGAAAGGTAAGAAAAAAGTTTGGAGAACAGAAACATAATGATTTTGGGTTTATTAAATGAATTTTATCAAGACGTATCCTCTATGGAGTTGTAGCACGATGCTTAAATTATAGTTAATGTCTCCCATGTGAGACATCAAAAATGTTGACTAAGGGGCACAATACTAAACGTATACCATTTCATAATCAGAGACATATTTTGTAAGGGGATGGAATTAAAAATCCTGTCCTACGATACAAGTATCTTCATATTGGTAGAAATTGTGATACACCAAAACCACGGGATGGGCCATTTTGACCAAAAGATTATGCTTCCAATTTTATCAAAATGTTACAAATATATAACAATAATAATGAAATAAATGTCTTGATTTTTCCTAATTTTTTACCCATAAAAATCTATGAAAAGAATCTGTGCATATGCGAAAATGGTTCAATACTAAGCTTCCAAGCGTGGAAACAAAACTGTAGATGTTTGCTCTAACTGTAAATAGCGATATGTCGAAAATGTATAAAATATATATAAAGAATGGTGCCCAAACTGCTTATCTAATGTATAAGAGACATTGTCTGGTAAGAAACTAAATAATAACATTAAAGTTGATTATATATATTTCTTCCTTTCGATATTGTAATATATTATTTTTTATCAACAATTATAATAATTTGATGTCTAAAAATGAATAAAGGTCGTTGCGCAAAGGTCAATAGAGTGTACTTTTCTAATATAAAAACGGATTCATATTAATCGGGATTGTTTGGATCTAGAACGCGATTTCAGGCTGCGGTCTTTACTAAACTCCACGGTTCTAATGTTAACACTAGATTTACGGATGTTGATCATATACCTATTTTTACTGAAGTGAGCCAATTAGACTCATACAAGAAAATTGAAGTTTTTTGCAAAGAAAATTGTTCCAAATTAATTGAAATGAAATGTTTATTATCAAAAAATTCTTGAAAAACATTTTTTGCATATAAAATCTGTTTTTGAAACACATTTTCCGCAAACATTTCTATTACATTTGGCCCAATGGTTTCTACATCTGTTTCTTTTGCATATTGTTGAACTTGACAATTCTTCCGTGCGTCAGTAGCATAAATTTCTGTCATTGCAATGGAAGTGTTCTCGACTTCTCTATATTTACTTTATACTATACTTTATATACTTTATACTTTATATTTACTTTATACTATATTTATTACTATATTTATTTATTTTCATATACATTCTATGGGTCAAATTGGCTCACAACCGTGAAAATAGGTATACCACATTTGATAATGTGAAATGAAGGGGTCTGTGGGGAAGAGGAATGTAAGTTTACATATATTTTATTACTTAACCAAAATCCAACGTATGTTTTTGAAAAGTAATATTAAAGTTTTATATATATATATATATAGTGATCAAATTTTTAATGTCAAATTTACTCGGTCCGTAAATGTAGTGTTAAAAAGTAGGTCAAACTACAGGTTTCGTGTAAAAATAAAACTGGTACAAAAAGTATAGTTTTTCGTTTTTAACTTCAAAATGGTGCTTCACACTTCTTGTAAAAAAATATTTTTAGAGAAAACTTCAAACTTCCTGGATTTGCTTTATAGCAATAAAATTTTTCTTAAAAGACAGATGCAAATATTTACTGTCTATAAAAGTCCCAAACATTGCGTATATTCCTCGCTGAAAATATTACAATTTTTTTTTCTTCGAGTTGGAATCTATGAATATTTAAAATGTTTTCCTTATGATGCCACGTGATGAAGCTTTCCTTATTTCCATAAAGCGATAAAATTTTGAAATCAATTGCTTGGAACTAATTCCGTCTGTTTTTCTACATATCATTATCATCGTCGCCCCGTATCTGGACGCTATACAATTTAGAATCTTAAAAACACATTTTCCTGTATTATACCGAGATTTTATGTGGACATATTCTAAGAATATTCTATTTTTATTATTCATATTTCTTTATCATCATTCATGTTCTGTCGAGAGTCAAGACGGAACTTAGGATTTTGCATCCATTTATTTCAACCAAATATGTTTTAGGTTTTTTTTACTTTAAGCTTTCTATACTTTTATCGCGGTACTTTTAATGGATTTTTCAAAGGTTTGCACACAGGGATCTAAACTCATGAGAGTTCCAGAAACAAAAACATTTGTTTTCTACCCAGAATATCTCTTCTAGAAGAATTTTTACGACTTTTCAATGTAAAATACTCAATGGGAAGGATTTAAAAGTTGCTATTTATAGAGCTAATACGTTTAGGGAGTTCTGATAGAAATTTAAACTCTAAAGAGAATTTTACCTTTAAGTTCGAATTGAAAAGGGTAAATGTCATTACATAAATATCAGGTTTTCCTTGTCCATTGATATTAAATGGTAATTCTCGTAAGCAACCATTTGTGTCACTGTTAAAATTCCATTTGCAAATGTTTATAAATAATAAATGACAGACAGACAATTTTTTTTATCAATATAATACGTATATTACACAATTGTCATTAAATTAATTAAAAATTACTTGAAATAATATGGTTTCATGACTAATAATTTTCCAAAAATATAGGGAAAAATGACTTTAATCGCAAATATATCATCACATTATAGAGGAAACTTATAGAAAATTAAAATGCAGGGGTCTATCTCTCTATGTATATATACATATACATATATGTATAGCAAATGAAAACACAGACTTAAAAAATAAAGGGTTAATGATATTTCCTTCATTAGCAGTACCCATAAATATTATTAAACAAAATAATTTTTCCTAGATGTGATCTATAATTACATATTGCTACTATGCAGTCATTATACGGAATAAATATATTTGATTAACAAAGATGCGGTAGATAAAATAAAAGTTAAAAAAATTGCCAATCGTACAATCAGTGGATTGGAAAAAATAAAACAGGAAGTTAAAATACGAGGAATAATATACATACATACACACACGCACACACACACACACACACACACACACACACACACACACACACATATATATATATATATATATATATATATATATATATATATATATATATATATATATATGTGTGTGTGTGTGTGTATGTGTGTGCGCGTAGTAAGACGGACTTCACGATGGGTGGTTGCACTCATGGCCATAAAAATGAACCCGTTTTAGTCAAAGACCTTTATTAACAGAACGTTGGTCGATGGGTTCCCACTTCATTATCTTCGGGACAAACTCAGAGAGCAGTTAACATGAAGTTCTATGTAAAAGGATAAGTAACACCTGGGTCAACATCTGTGTGAAAACCTCAGTCAAAATCTCTGAGAAAATCTGCCTCCGATAGCCAAATTTCCTAAATTGGCAGCTAGGGCAGCATAAGGGTTTAATTGGCTAGACCCTTTTCTTGAGGGCCTGAACTGTAGCTCTAGGGGCCAATTTAGATTAGGGTTAAAAAGGGGGAAAGAAAAGGAACACGGAATTTTTGTCTTTGATTTGAAAACCTCTGAGGAAATTCTTGGGCGTTAATGATGGCTGTCTTTGGGGTTTTATACAAAATACCTACATTAGTTTCCTGATCAAGTTTACTTTTCCTTACACACACACATATGCGTATATATATGTATATATATATGTATATATATGTATATATATATATATATATATATATATATATATATATATATATATATATATATATACATATATATATATATATATATATATATATATATATATATATATATATATATATATATATATATATATATATATATATATATATATATATATATATATATATATATATATATATATATATATATATATATATATATATATATATATATATATATATATATATATATATATATATATATATATATAGAGAGAGAGAGAGAGAGAGAGAGAGAGAGAGAGAGAGAGAGAGATAGGGTGTCTGACACAATTTGATTTTTAAAAATTCATAAAATAATAATTATAGGTTTAAGTTAATTACAGTACTGGTTAAATAACTTTAAAAAGTTAAGCCCTTGACAATTTGTATATCTTCATTTCACAAAAAGGGGGGGGGGATTCGATTTCATAACAGGTACGTGGAAATTTGTCGACATGCACAGTGTATTTTGTGGGTTGGTACATTTTGATGTTTAATAATCTATGAAATAACTAAGATTTATTAAATGGTAAAACATTTTATGAATTATTAGACAAAAATGCGTCAGAACTTGTACAGACACCCTCTGTAAATGTTTCCATTCATGGTGTATGTGTATGTGTGAATGTGTAATTATGCTCAAAGAACGCCAGATACTTGGGATAGGGGATGATAAAATGAAAAATAATCTTATATATTTCTCTTTCATACCACGACAAAGTTTCAGCAAATTTTATTCCATTGCTGATAAGTAGGAAACGAGTACATTAAATTTGATTTATTTTACAACCAGATCAATTCACATCACATCTGAGGTTTCTTAAGGGAGAATAAAATGGGATTTCTCTAGCATGATTCGTTCAATAAAGAGGTTTTCCAGTTGGATTTTATTAAATAATCCCATTATAACTATACCTTTAAATGAATGTAAGTACACGATTTTGGAGATGTAATTTAATCGGTATGTTAAACAATTCCTAGTCCTTACCACCTTCTCTAATAAATGCATACAAAAGCTTTGTAAGTTTAAAGTTCACTGACTTGTATGCTAATTCCTATTTTAAAGGAGGGGGTATTCTATCAGAGTCCTCGAACTATTTAAATTTCAAAAGAGTTCTTGAGCGGCAATGAATGGGATAAATTTACTTTAACGGTTTGAGAGACATATCACATTTTAAAGAGGTAAGTTAGAGCGTGAGAGGGTTTAGAAATATTCAATCTATAAAGTAGCATTAAAATATAATTAATACGTGATTTTAAGACCATATCTGAAAAAAATTCCGTATGTGTACTTTGTAATGTTTAACCTTAAAATGACATTTAAGTTGTATAAATAATTCCTGTTAGTAGGAAAGTAAATGAAAGAATTATGTTTGTGATGAGAGAATATATATGAGACGCAATGATTCGTCAAAATATGGTATAGTTTGAAAATTAAATCTAATTCTTTGTCTCCGAGAAATCAAGCTAAGATTAGCATGGTTAAATCAAATTGATGTGATCGAATTGTTATTTAATAAATCCTTTTTCATGCATTTCCTTGTTTCAAAGTTCATAATTTTATATAACACTATATTGCTTTAGCTATAATTGTAAAATTCTGTATATCTCAAAGAATAAATATGAAATGTGAACTGAAATAAAATTAAACTTTTGATACATAAAAATTATATTAAATCTAGAAAACTTGATACCGCGTAAATAATCTTATGTGATCATATGTGATTAATATGTATGTAATCTTATGTGAATATGCCTATCAACTCATTCATACTTATTTTATATGGATATGATAGTCTATCCTCAAATTCTTTAATAAAGGGGTAAGTTACACAACTATTAAATATTATAGTTGTTATACTGAGATTTTTCGTTATATAGAGTGCAGAATGCAATCTAAAAGGGATGTGAACAATTAAATAATATATCAGTTCTAAAGACAAACTTTTAAAATTTTGAGTCTAATCGTTTAAAGCTATCTGAGATACGTTTATACGTACAGATATCACAGCGAAGAAAGTAAAATCAAGTTCAGGGATGATCAAAATAAAGTTTCAAAGTGTTTATGTCCATACATACACTCCTAAAGTTTGAAGTGGTCAAAATCCATGCAATATATAAATAATTTTTGATTAACAGATCAAATTCATACAAAATCTTTATAAGCTCACTGACTTATATGCTAATTCCTATTTTGATATTTGAATCATTTCAACAGACAGGGTTATCAGTGCCTTTCATCAATTTAAATTTCAAAAGAGTTTTAGAGCAGCAATGATTGAGATAAAAACAAATGAAAGGTTTCTGTTGCAGAGGATGATAAGAGACGTAAAGATTAAGAAAGCAATGAAATTACAAAATAGAAAAGTTTGAAAGCAATCTTGAAGAATTCTGTTTGTAGAGGATGATAAGAGACAATGATGAAGAAGGCAATGAAACGTCAATATAGGAAAATTTGAAAATACGAATTTATTTTTTAAAAAGACTAAAAATATTCTTTATGTCCATTCATACACTCCTAAAGTTTAATGTGGTCAAAATCCATTCAGGCATGGTACAAATAGATATTTACATTTAAACCTGAGGATCTAAAGTTTCGCGATTGAAATATTTTTTTTAGATCTTACAAAAAGTAAAAATAATTAGCTCTTCAGCAAAAATGATCTTTATCTAATATGTAAATAATTTTTGATTAACAGGTCAAATACATACAAAAGATTTATAAGCTCACTGACTTGTATGCTAATTCTTATTTAGATCCTCGAATCATTTCAACAATGAGGGTATATCTCAGTGTCCTCCAATAATTTAAATTTCAAAAGAGTTTTAGAGCAGCAATGATTAAGATAAAAACAAATAAAAAGTTTCTGTTGATTAGGATGATAAGAAACGTAAAATTTAATAAGGCAATAAAAAAAAAGTTTGAAAACAATCAGGAAGAATTCTGTTTGTAGAGGATGACAAGAGACAATGGTGAAGAAGGCAATGAAACGTCAAAATAGGAAAGTTTGAAAATACGAATTCATTTTTTAAGAAGACGAAAAATATTGCCAGCTTTTAAAGTAGTTAAAAAATACTAGACCCCATAAATTTCTCCGATCTTGAAAATTCCTTTCATGTAGCTTTTTAAATTAATGGATATATTTAGCTGCCTCATCTGGCTTTCTCTAAAAGAGATCAAAAGTAAAACCGAAAGAAAATCCAGTTACGCCTAACACACTGCTATTAAAAAGAATATATATTTCCTCTCTCTCCCAGTCATAAATTTTTCTTTCTCGTTTCCTCCACAGTAGCAACATTAGAGAGTCATCCCCGCAGTTTGCTTCTTCCACGTGAAAAGTTTGCTTATTTGACACCAAACAACCGCGTCGGCGGTGAGTTATACCAGTTCCTGCTCTCTAAATCAGCATTATGTCTCGATGAAATTGCTTCGGAGAAAGGTGTGTCACAGAATATACAGTTTCAAGGTCGATTCATTAACTGATATTCGGGACTAATTCATTATTTAATCAGATGAGTGGTACGATGCATGCAGGAATTTTCTCATTAAATTTATAATACAGTTAAGATAGTCGAAAAAAATAGGTGAAGGATTTCTCCTCTCTATTTTCATTAACACGTGACTAAATTAAATAAATTAAGTACATTATTTATTACAAGAAGATAACAGTGTAAGCGTAAACATATGTATTAATTTCAGTTTGATTATATTTTTATGTATGCTATTAATTTTTTGTTACAGTTACCCATAAAAGGAATGAGAAGATACAAAAATTGTATTTTTTTATAAATATAATTTTAGATAATTTTATTACTCTCATTGTTGAGATATTACTGTGAAAAGAACAATGCGAAAATATTTAACAATATAATTGTCAAATATAATTTGACAATAAACCTAATTTCTTAATAACTAACTTCTCGAGATAACTGAGTGATTAAATTAAAATTTTTCTTTCTATTTAAACAATCTTTTAGATTTTCAGGTACGTGTACAGGTAGAATTATTTTATTGACAAAGTGGTATGTTTCATGCAGGAAGTTAAATTTATTAAATTTTTAAGACAGGATATTTAAAAAAATTATAAAAGATTTCTAATCTGCATTTTCATGAATACATGACAAAATAAATAATTTCTTTATAGTCACCCATAAAATAAATAAAACAATTAGAAAACCTAGCTACTTTTAAAAGTCTTTTGGTCATTTTATTGTGCCTATTCGTTTAAATATTTGACAATATTCGCATAGTTCTGGTAATTCTAAAAACAACTTACTTTTATCAAAGAGCAGGAAAAGCACTTAAAATTTATTTGACATAGAATATTTGTTAAATTTTATAAATTTAGTGTCTTTTAGCGTATAACGAATATATAAATACAGTATATGGTGTTTACAGTTATTTTTCATTTTTTTCTCAGTGTCAGGATATTCACGATTTTACTTTGTCCCAAACACGATAATTTCAAAGTGTTAAGTTAAAATGTCTTGACATTTTGAAGCCTTTTTTTGCAAATATAAAGACAGGAAATTGACTTCATCAACGGTTAAAGTCTGTTTCTAGAATTAGGACATTTTATGTCAGAAAATGTGTAGACTGTAAGATAAATTTTCAATAGTTCCGTACTCGAGTTGCCATAGCTTTCCATATATGTGTTTGATTACCACAGTAAAGAGTTTTTACTCTAGTAAATATAATTAGAAACATATTCCAGTTTATAAAATAGTTTATCTGGTGTTTACAGTTATTTTTCATTTTTTCTCGGTGTCGTAATATTCACGATTTTACTTTGTCCCAAACACGATAATTTTCAAAGTTGAAATGCCTTGTCATTCTGGAGCCATTTTGTGTAAACATAAAGTCAGGAAATGGATTGCATTAACGGTTAAACATTGTTTCTAGATTTAGATCATATTATATTAGAAACTGTGTAGACTTTAAAATAAATTTTCAATAGTTCCGTACTCGAGTTCCCATACCTCTACATATATGTGTTTGATTACCACACTAAAGAGTTTTTACTGTAGTAAATATAATTAGAAACATATTCCAGTTTATAAAATAGCGGAGTCATGAGATTTAGAGACAAAGTACTTTGATGTTGAATATTAGAGATTATTTTTACCTTATCTTGCTATATTAAAGGATTTGATTTTAGCATGCTGAGGTCCATTTTTTCCAACACAAAGCAACACACAAATTAAACTGAAGTTAATGAATTAATCTATTTTAGACTCCTATGCATGCAGCGGGGGTCATACTCGTGAAAGTATCGTTCGGCTGTTAAGGTATTCATCTACGTTGAAAACGTCATTTTTTGCCAAAACTCATACTTTTTTTTATTTCTCTGTTGTAAAATTTCAACTTTTAGGCTTCTAAATCTGTTTTTGTTTTGATTCTACGGCATTTTAAAGAAAAATTACAGCTGTTTAAACATCGGTGACAAATGTCAAAACAAAACGGAAGTAGCAACTTCGGAACCAAAAGTTCTGAATTTAAAGCCTTTTAAAGAGCATTTTTTGGACAAAACTTTTAAAATTTTCATCAAAATTAGTTTTAACATTTTTCTAGTATTTTTAATAATTAGCAACTTGGCAATTAGAAAGTTTTGAAGCAAGAAAGTGTGGAGAATTTTACACATGTATTTTAATTTTTTAATAGTTGAAGTTGCTTTCATAAACTTCAAATGTGTTTTTCCTCAGAACGGTATTTTTAATAAAATGGCGAAACTTGAAATGAGATTTCTCAAAAAGTTCTTAAAATATTTTGCTGAAAATTATTATGAATGATTTTGATAGTACTTACTAGTAAATGACCTAAAAGCTTTAAATTTGGATAATTTTAAATGATGTTACACTCATAGTTAGATATAAAGGTAATGAAAATTCGTTAAAATTTCAATGCGTATGATTTTGAAGGATCAAAATTTTTTACCAAATGTAAATTAAGCAAAGATTTTAGGTGATTCACTAGTCCAGTATATAAGAAATGTGTTGCATCAAAAAATATTGAATTTAATTTATTAAAAAATTAGACCTTTTTAAAAAAGCTAATTATTTTACTAAATTTTTTTCATTTATTAGAAATTTTATAAAAACTTCCCCAGGAATAAATTTTTAAGTGCAATTCCCTATGATAATATAAAAAATAAATATAAAAATGTAAAAACATGAAATAGTTTCGACGTTTAAAGAAAAAATTTCTCCGAACGTAGACGGATACCTTAAAGGAAAACTAACAAATTTTTAAAAACATGCATAGTTTTACACTATGTACCACTATAAAACTTTAATATTTAAAGTAAAAAACTAAACATAAACTTAAAAAAAGAGCTTCCGAAGGCAGACAGATATTTTAAAGTGAAAGAAAATAGTTCATGTAAATCATCTGCACATTTCTAACAACTATGAAAGAAAGGTGTAAGAATTTGAAGGGTTGAAAATATTACTGTTCGAATTCATAAAGTAAAGAATTTCTGTTATAGATTACACTTTGATGGAAGAGAACAGTTTCTTCTATTCATATTGCAGTTGGACGTGGAGGACAAAAGAGAAAGGTGAAATATCTTCAGATAAAGTATAAAAAACATTACAGTACAAACGGTTATGACAGATTTAAATCTTTCTGAACTTCGTGAAAAGAGACGAAATATTTCTAAGAAAATGGAATGGATTCATTTCGAGATATCACATCGATCTCATTGACAGGCAGTCACAAACGGATGGAGAATATACATTTTTGAAGATTTTTCAATGTAATTTGGAGAAAGTGTGCAATTTAAGACATTTAAAAGCAAAACGAGGGGAAGACGTTGCTTATTATTTGTTGGATATATTCGCACCATTTGGAGCATCATGCATTTCTTGAAGTTAAAGCGACAGGAAAAATTATTGAACAAGTTTGTGGAATAGGGACTGAACATAGAATTGCTCATTGAAAGCCATTGTTCTATCTCTTTTCCAATCGAGTTCTCTGATAGGGCTTCAAATCCTCGGTATATCGGTAATTTATCCTCTTCTATTGAAATTGGCTTTCCAAGTAATAAAAATAAACAAAAAATTATGTTATGGTTAGATAATACCAAAAGTTTAAAAAATATAAAATATAAAATCGGAGTATTCACATTACTATTATAAAATATAATAATAAAGTATGACAAATCTTATATAAACAATTGATACTTTTAGAAAAATGACAAATTAATCTTCAATAACTTCACATTACAATTAAGAAATCTTTTTAAAACTTCCGACAGCATTCAGAACTACCGTTATCCCAGAAATTAAATATTTGTTGCTAAATATTCAAAAAAGAGTTGCCACTAAAAAAATATTGATTGAAATATTTGATAGCTTTACTTTTAAAAAAGTGTGAAAAACGAAAACTTTTGAACTTTTACATTAGGTCAAATTAATATGGCCAGGAACTGTCTATGTTTGTGTGCGTCCTCATATATCATTTAACTTTTCAAAGAAATAGATACATTTAGAAGCCTCATCTGCCATCTCCAAAAGTGATCAAAAGGGAAACTGAAAGAAAGCTGAGATCAAAAGTTAAAAAGATTCTCTTCCTCTCTTTTAGTCTTTGCATTTCTTTTTCTTGCTTTACCTACGGTAGCAACGTTAGAGAGTCTTCCACCTACCCACTTTGCTTATTCGTAAACAATTTGTTTATTTGACAACAATATACAATCACGTTGACGGAGAATTATACTAGTTTTGCTCTCTAAATCAGCATTATGTCTCTATGAGACCACTTGGAAGAAAGTTGTGTCGCAAAATTTACATATTCAAGATTGATTCATTGGAGACTAGTTCATAATTTAATCAGTGGAGTTATAGGATGTGCTCTTATTAATACGGCTAGGAACTGTATACGTGTGTATGGTTATATATCACTTAACTTTTTTTAATAAATAGATATATTTAGACAACTTATCTGATTTTTCCAAAATAGATCAAAGGTGAAATAGAATGAACTCTAACTTGCAAAAGTAAAAAAGACATAGTCTCTTCCCCACTTTCAGTCTTTTTATTTCTCTTTCTTGTTTCATCTACGGTAGAAACATTAGAGAGTCTTCCCCTACCCACTTTGCTTCTTCGGGAAAATTGATCTTATTTGACAACATTATACAATCGCGTCGGAGGAGAATTATACCAGTTCCTGCTCTCTAAATCAGCATTATGTCTCTATGAGACTACTTGGAGGAAAGGTGTGTCACAGAATTAACATTTTCTAAATTGATTCATTCCTATTAGAGACTAGTTCATAATTTAATCAGTGGAGTTATAGGATGCGGTCTTATGAATGTAGTTAAGAACTGTATACGTGTGTATATTCATATATCTCTTAAATTTTTTAATAAATAGATATATTTAGACGCCTCATCTATCTTTTTCAAAAGAGATCAAAAGTGAAATAAAAAGAACTGTAACTTGCAAAAGTAAAAAAAAAAAAAAAATTGTCTTTTCCCCACTTTCAGTCTTTGCATTTCTCTTTCTTGTTTCACCTACGGTAGCAACATTAGAGAGTCTTCCCCCTACCCACTTTGATTCATCGTGAAAAGTTTTCTTATTTGACATTATACAACCACGTCGGCGGAGAATTATACCAGTTCCTGATCTCTAAATCAGCATTATGTCTCTATGAGACCACTTGGAAGAAAGGTGTGTCACAGAATTAACATTTTCAAGATTGATTCATTGCAGTTAGAGACTAGTTCGTAATTTAGTCAGTGATGTTACAGGATGTGGTCCCATTAATACGGCTAGGAAGTGTATACGTGTGTATTTTAAAGTATCACATAACTTTTTAATTAAATATATATATTTAGATGCCTCATCTGTCTTTTCCAAAAGAGATCAAAAGTGAAAAAGAAGGACTCTAACTTGCAAAAGTAAAAAAGACATCTCTCTCCCACTTTCAGTCTTTGCATTTCTCTTTCTTATTTCACCTACTGTAGCAACATTAGAGAGTCATCCCCCTACCGACTTTGCTTCTTCGTGAAAATTATGCTTATTTGACAGTATACAACCGCGTCGGTGGAGAATTATACCAGTTCCCGCTCTCTAAATCAGCATTATGTCTCTATGAGACCACTTGGAAGAAAGGTGTGTCGCAGAATTAACATTTTCAAGATTGATGCATTGCTATTAGAGATTGGTTCATAAATTAATCAGTGGAGTTATAGGATGTGGTCTTATTAATACGGCTAGGAATTGTATACGTGTATATGTTCATATATCACTTAATTTTTAAATAAATAGATATATTTAGATGCCTCATCTGCCTTTTCCAAAAGAGATCAAAAGTGAAAAAGTAGGACTCTAACATGAGAAAGTAAAAAAACATAGTCTTTCCATCTCTTTCAGTTTTTGCATTTCTCTTTCTTATTTCACCTACTGTAGCAACATCAGAGAGTCATCTCCCTCCCACTTTGCTTCTTTGATGTGAAAAGTTTGTTTATTTGATACTATGCAAACGCGTCGAAGAATTATTGCAGTTCCTGCTCTCTAAAACCACATTATGTCTCTACGAGATCACTTAGAAGAAAGGTGTGTCACAGAATTTACATTTTCAAGATTGATCCTTTAATTGCTGTTGGAGACTAGTTCATAATTTAATCAGTGGAGTGGTACGATGTATGAAGGAATTTTCTCATTAACTTTATATTGCAGTTAGTCTTAAAGTCTGAAAAGGATTTCTTTTTTTTATATATATTTCATGTGATGAAAATAAAATAAAATCTATATTTGGATCTTGTGTAGGTAACTTCAAAAGTTATTCTATTCGTAAGAAATTAAATAATATGTTTTTGGTTGTTATTACATTTTATTTAATTTATCAAAAATTAAATTAAATAACTAGAAAAACTGGCATTTTTTCAAATTAATATTAAGTTATTTAATATTGACTAATCTATCAATTTTTGTCATTTCTGAAAATTACAATGGTGATGTATTTTCTAGTTTAAAATTTGGAGATGGTCTAAATTATCTGTGGTTTACAGGGACACAAACTTTAAATTTTACCCTTATATTTTTATATCTTTTATGGGTTGTTTATATTAAGGAAATATATCCATAAAATTCAATTATTAGCACATGTATGTATATAAATATCTTACTAGGACTCAAACATAACTCTTATGTAGCTGATGTTACACTCGATGTATACTAACACACTTTATATACCTATATATATATATGCTCGGTACTGAACTTCTGGCTGGGGGGAGGGACAAGTACTCCTGCTTAAAAGAAGGTTTTATTCAAAAAATGGAACAAAAATAAAAAACATAAAATGTATATTTTTTTCTTTATTTCCTTCTAATACCATTTATTTCAGCAACGTGCAACCAAATTTGACTATTTCGTTTGGAGTTATTTTCCATGAAGTTAGTTATACCTCTTCCAGATTATGTGACACTGGCTTCGGTTACAAAATTTTCCTAATGCAAGTGAGTCTAATAATTATATTGTTTACCTATCTCTCATGTACACACACACACATATATATATGTGTGTGTATGTATATATATATAAATATATATATATATATCTATATCTATATCTATCTATATATATATATATACATATACATATATATATACATATATATACATGTATACGTATACACACACACATATATATATATACACATGTATACACACACACATATATATATATACATACACATATAGATATATATAATATATATATAGATATATATATACATATATATATATATATGTATATGTATATATATATATATACATACATATATATATATATATATATATATATATATATATATACATATATATACATATATATATATATATATATATATATATATATATATATATATATATATATAATATATATATATATATATATATATATATATATATTATATATATATATATATATATATATATATATATATATATATATATATATATATATATATATATATATATATATATATATATATATATATATATATATCAGGAGTAGCAGAATTCTATTTTGTTTTAAACTATTGCATACCCCAAACACTTGAGAAGTATTTTTCATTTTACTACAAGTGAATAGTTTCTGAATGTCTAATTTAGATTCGTATAATTTAATATTTGACCAATAACCTGTTTCCAAAGGTATTTTTTGAAAGGTTAAAAAAATAAATTAAGGTTTAAAATTTATTGAACCCATTAAAAAGTTTTTGAACTTTATGGAGCCTACTTAAATAAAGGAATAGATACGTTGAAGAATAATAAATGACTTGTTGTATTATTTTACCGTGAGAAGATATTTTTCTTGAATCTTAGCCAACACAATGAAAGGGTTGGAAGGGGAGAAGGGCAAGTTAAGGTTTAAAACATTTTATTCTTTCTTGCACAAAGTATTTTTAATGATTAAAGATGCAGTTTCTTTCCTTCCCTACACGTCAGGGTGTTTTTTTCTTCAGATTTTTCCCTTCCCATTTATAATGCTTTAAAGAATTTTCTTTCTATCTGATGGTCTTGAAGACAACACCATTCTTTTTTACCAGAAAGCTGTTATTAAATTTTCAGCGATACTTTTTCTTTTATTGTTTCTATTTTAGACATTTGAACTGATCTGATAATACTGACAGAAATTAAATATATTCCTCTCTGTAGCACTTTAAGCATCAAATAATGTACCTCGATAGTTTTGCAATGAGAAATTCCCCTCGTGTTTATTAAATGACAATATTTTCTTAGCTGATTCTTAATAAAAGAAATGAAACGATCTTTTTCATTTCATATTAGATTATTAAAATAATAACTTTGTATCGAAAACATGATGGAAAGTTTTTAATATTGAGTACAGTTTTAATTTAAGCCTGCGACCGGAGACTAATATTAGATATTTAATTTTAAACATTCTCTAGATTTTACAAATTACTTCTGAGGGAATGCTTTTTCCTTTTGCGGTCAACAAAAATCAAAAGTTGTAATTTAATTTTGGTGATGAATATTTTTTTTGGATATGTCATTTTTCTTCTTTTCCAAATGACACTGTTGAACGATGTTGATTAAAATATTTTATCGATATTGTTTTTTTAGATATATTTTTTAAAGATATTTAACAAAAGAATAAATCGGGAATAGCAAAAATTAAGTTATAAATTTAATCAATTTCAACTCGTAAATTCAATTAATATTGAGCTATAGTAAATTATTTAAATTTTACTTACCCACAAAACAAAAGATATATTTTCTAGAAATTACGAAATACTTTTGTATGTGTGCTTTTTGCTGTTAACAAAAACCTAAATTTAATTTCAGTGTAGAATATTTTTTGGGAATTCACTATTTTTCTTTCTTCTCAGTGACATAGTTGAATTGATTAAAATATTTTGACGTTTTCATATTAAATTAAAAAAATATTTAATAAAAGAAGAAATTTTGAATTAAAAGATTAAAAGATAAAGAAAAAAATTTAAAGTTATTAAGCATAATCAAATTTGACTCGCAAATTCAAGCATTGTTTAGATGTAATAAATAAAAATCCAAATTTTACCCACCCACAAAACAAATGTACATTTGCATTAATGGTTTGAATAAAACATGTACATTTAAATTGTTGAATACATGGACAAAACATGCGTCAGCAGTTCCATTCTTAAACATTTCAAAATGTTTATTAGTATTTGAAGATAATTTTAAAAAATAAAACCTGAATTTAATCTTCAGTTCAATAGAAAATAAAATAATGGAATTAGAAAATGGTTTTTAAAATCCTTTTTCATTTTGAGATAAATGGACTGAAAAGAAAAAAAAATATCGAATAACGTGAAACTAAAAACACCAAGCGAATAGTAATTTTCAATTAAATTAAAATGAAGTTAAGACTCATTAGATATTACAGAGTAGTAAAAATTAGATCGATGATTTAATGGTACTAAAATTATTATAGGAGTTTTATTTAATAAGGTAAAGGGAGTTTTCTTCTCGACAAATGAACGTCAGAGTGATTAATTTTCAATTATAAGACATTTTCTACGTTTAATGAAATTAGCATTTTTAACTCATTACGGGACGTTTAATTGAATCAGGTTACTTTAAGATTTTTATTTTACTTTCTTTCAAGGAAAATGTTATTAATTAAGTATGCATCCATGATTTTTCTTCTTTCTGCTGTGGAGTCTGCGAAATTTTAGTAGTAGCGATTACATTTAAGGCGACAGTGGATTTTCAGCACACAAAAATTGAATAAAGAATTACATAGTTTTAGTATATTGATTTGGGAGTTATATCTAAGAATAAGAAGCAGTACAGTGCACTCCCTTTTAACTAGCTTATATTTAACCGGCCGTTATTAATTTAAGTAAAAATTAAATACAAATACTCCAAAAAATTGCAAAATATTCAAAATTCTTTATTTATGTATTTTAAGCATTGGAAATTGCAATATGCTATATGAAATAACAATCACGGGCTTTCTCCATTGACCTGGTACTAAAAAAAGACAAAATGTTTGATGGGTACCAGAATTTCTAGCCTTCAGCTGAAAAAAATGACAGAATTTTCTAAACATTCCTAGTAATGGTATGTGTATTATAAAAAATCTACATTCCTATGAATTAAATATTTTTTTAGATCTTCGCTTTAACCAGAATATCAACAAACTGGCTCAATAAAACTGCCATTTAGGTCGCTTTAATAGGGAAATGAATTTAAGCAAAAAACTGAAAAATAAGCAAAAAATGGCAAAATATTCCAAATTCCATAATTGTGTATTTTCAGCACTTGAAATGACTTTATGCAATGTGGAACAACAAGCATCTTGGTACTCCACTGACGTAGTGCTTATTAAAAAAGACAAAACTAATCGAGGTATCGAATTTTCAGCCTTCAGCGAAAAATAAAGACTTCATTTTCTAAACATTTATATTAATAATATGTAAACTATAAAAAATGTACACTTCCATCAATTAAATATTTTTACCCCGTTTTAACCAGAATTTCAATAAATCGGTCATTTAGGGCAATTTCGGTGCCATTTAAGCCGATTTAAGAGGACGCAAATAATTTAAGTACAAAATAGAAGAATAGGTGAAAAAATCAAAATTCTGTGATGTAAATGGCTGTATTCTATGTGGAACAACAATCATCGGCTTCCTCTTTTGAAGCAATACTAAAAAAATGGCAAAATTATACGGTGAGTCATCGAATTCCTAGCCTTCAGCGGGAAAAAGATGACTGAATTTTCTAAACATTCTTACTAATAGTATGTAAAGTATAAAAATGTACATTACCATCAATTAAATCTTATTCTTTGATTCTTCACTTTAACCGGGATTTCCATAAACAGGTTTAACTCCTGTGCCATTTAGGTGACTTAAGACAAAGGTCTACTGTATATTTTTACTTCCTTGTATTTAGTTTTTATGAACGTACACGAAAACTTTTAACTTTGAAACTTAGTTTTAAGTTAGTAAAAATATTAGTTTTTACAATTCTCGGAACCGGTTTTGACTATTTTCGATTTAACTTTTGTGCGTACTACCAGTTTGTGTCTCATGTAACTCCAATACAATTATACATAAAATGAGGAAATTTTATAACGACTGTTGAAACATACAGTTGTACACCTCCTTATATAATTGCAATCTGTATTCTACAGCACTAAATGTTACACTGTAACGGATAATAACACTGGTGATTTCAGCCAGATATCTGTATCAACTACATTACAAAATAAAGTTATTGACTTATTCATAAGCAAAAAAATGACTCTTGAGTTGCTTTTGTACTTTAATATGCTAATATTATTTACGCCATAAATTCTTCTATGTAACATTTTCTGTGCTTTTAAAGATCTCGCATACGTAAATATAATAAAAAGTGTTTTATATTAAAAGTGCGTCTGTTTTGAGAAATTAATTAACGCCATTGAGAACATTCTTCAGTATCACACTTCTGTTTTCGAAACCCAAACGGGACAGTTATATTAAAGGGACAGCTTTTTATGCAGTTAATTAAAGTTAAAATAAAATAAGAATATAAATATGTTATTTTCAGAAGATAATTTTCAATTTTTTATTAATTAATTATTCAATATTCATATTATATCATTAATTAATTATTTTATTATTTCTTGGTGCGGTGTAAAGAAGTATCATAATCGCGAATGAATTTTGAAACGAAAATCTCAATGTATAGAATATTACCGCTATGCTTCGCCGCCAGATGGCAGTACTAGAATTCTAAACGCCCACCACAGTTACTTCGAGGAACAAACCGAACGTTTAATATTGAAGGGAACCATACTTAATAAAATTTCTGCATAATCTAACAGGCGTACAAAACGAACTGTCCTAACACCTGTCGTCACTTTTTTTCAACACATTTTTCACTTTTTTTCACAAAGCCCTATCATCACTTTTTTTTCTAAAATCATCAACCAAAGATTAGTGTAATTATTATATATAATACAAATATTATTTATGGTACATGGAAACTTAAACAGAATTAAAAAAAAATTAATTTTAACATTATATATAAATACATAAAGAATATGTATTCTATATATCTAAATACTTTCTAGATTTACTTGCTATATCTGGAACATATTGTTTAGAAAAAAAAAGGTGCAAAATTACGAAATTGCCGAAATCTGTAGTTATACAGATCGGTAGTTTATATGACCAGAATTATCCAAGAATGAAATTTAATGGGGACTGAATGAATAACAGATCCAATCTCTGTCTCATTACTGTCGGTTAGACCTAATCGGTGATTAATTACGATACACGTCGACGGCGGCTAATCACCAATTAGTTGAATTTATCTATTCTCTGATGAGCTTTAATAGTTCATTTAGTAGACAGTTACAATCAGAGGAAAA
>CM063498.1:116162660-116172660 GCA_032207245.1 Pardosa pseudoannulata
TATATATTTAATTTTTGAAAATGGTTTTGAAAAACTAAATGAATAGATATTTTCTTACAATATATGATTATTTGAAATAATCTGTAAAAAGTTGCGATAGAATGCATAATGTTTTGGAAAATGTCCTATTTAAGCGTTTATGGAAAATCACAAAATATGCACTTACCCCTGACTCTGAACTAACTTCATGTGCCATTCCGGAATTCGTTTCGCTTCTATGCTCGCAAAGAGTAAAATTGTAAAAATCGCAATTCCCAACGACTTCATGATTCCGTGAAAGAAAACACAGCAAATTTCTCTTCTATTATTAACCTAGTAATGGCAGCAGCTTAAGCGGCGCGCCTCATCGAAGTATTTACAGGTTAACTTCGGAGGAAGGAAGAGAGGCGCTTTGCAAAGGAACTGAGTAAGACTTGTGAAGTAAAACTCCCGCGCGACCGCTAAAAAGAGTTTCGTCTTCGAAAGTGGGCGTAGACCTTCGCGCGTGACGTCATTTGATTGACGGCTGGCGACCGAGGCTTTTAATTTGTTTGACCTTTCTCGCATCAGGTAAGTGATATAATTGCGGAGAGAAGAGCCTCTATGATCGCTACTGCGGTTTGGGTTAGTTTTTGTTGCTTCGATTAAAAGGAGGACCGATATCGTTTCGGTTTGAAACATGATGGGACGATGACGCAAAGCTTCTTTTGTGTGTTCTCTATCGGTAATGAAGAAATAAAGTGGAAGATTTGCACAAGATAGTTGGGGTATTTAACGTGTAGCATTTGACTATCTGTAAGTGCAAGTGCACTATAAGTTTTTATTTTGTTTAAAATATTTTTGTGGCAATAATAACTACGAGGATAAAAACGAAAAGAGTCAATCACTGATACTTTGTGCAAGATCTATTTGTGTTTCTTTGATTAAATGGGTAGGTGGTTTTACATATTTAGTTTCAGTTTTAAATATGAGGGATGATGACTCAAATTTCAGTCAAACATGAGCTTTCCTATCAGCCATGAAGAAGTTAAATTTATGATTGTGACAAGGCTATTAAGGTATTTAACGTGTCTCATTGAACTGTCTCTAATGTGTATGGAAAGAAACACAATTCAGATTTTATTTAGGTTAAAAATCATTCTTTCCGAGCAATAAAGAAATAGAAGAGATTTTATGATCAGTAATGGTGGACCGATTTCCTTTAGGTTGTGAACAGGGACAGCTAGTTTATAGGCACTGAGGAACTGCAACACACTACATTTTTGTCAACATAAAACTGCATTTATAATATAAAACTGCATTTATTAATATACTTATATTTACTATAAATTTATTTAGGTTGAAAATAATACTTTCAAAGCAATAATGAAATAACAGAGCCTTTATGATCAGTAATAGTGGACCGATATCTTTAGGCTGTGAACAGTGTAGGCTAATTTATAGCCACTGCGGAACAGCAACACTCTATATTTTTGTCAATACAAAAACTGCATTTATCAATATATTTATATTTGCTAGAAATTATTGATTTTACCAATAACAAGGAAAAATATATCTTGAAATTTGTGCACAGTGTGGACAACTCACAGTAGGCTAATTTAGACTTGTATTAGTTTTTTTTTTATCACAATGCGTTATCTTGATGCGTGCGTAAAAGTTTTTAGGCTGTGGTAAATCACAATTTCCTACGGATCGACTTGCTGCGCAGACTGATCGCGCATGTTGAATTGATAGTGCTCACTCCTGCATCTGTATTAGAACACTACCATTTCGAGAGCAGATGTACTAGCTCGACAAACATTGTATAGCATAGTCTTTTGAAATACTATCCTATATATTCTATTTTTTAATATGTGAGGATAATGTTTTATAATATATATTTTGTTAATTACTTGGATTATTGTCTTATTTTCCACATCATCAAATAACAGATAAACTGTTTTTCTACAGTGAACTACCAGCACACCATACAAGTCGTATTCAGACGCAAGAAGTAACACTATGAATCAAGCTGTTTCTTTTCTTAGTTTGTAACATTTTCATAATGATTATCATGCCAACTTTATATATCCTAACAAAATAATTATATACGTATACTTTTTTCATACTTTTTATCCAGTTTATACCGAAGCTTTAATAAAGTTTTTCAAAACATTAAATAGGATAGAAATGATATCTAAGATGCCCTATAAATCAGGCTAGGATAAATACACTTGAAATGATTTTCACTGGGACACAAACTGCTCAAAAGTCGTTAGACGTCTATGAAAAAGTTATTAACATTCTCGATAGAAAGGACGGAGTAAATTTTTAAGAAATTTTTTTAAAGAGGTCGCCCAGCAATAAATTTATAGATTTTAAAAATTTTCATGTTTATTACTTTCTTAATGTTTAACAATCACCCGTTTATGATAAATTTGTAGCTTTTGATAGTTGCAAGAAACCCATGCTTTCAAATCACTAGCTACACCTGATTTTAAATATATAATAGGACGATGACGCGAAGCTTGACGAAGCTTTTTTACCAGTGAAGGAGAAATTGAGTGCTCTATATTCAAAAGAGAGATAGGGTTTTAGTGTATTATATGACATTTTGGTCACATTCATATTGCATTTATAATTCAGTTTACTTATATAGATTTATACTCTTCCCTTCCGAGCAATAATTTAATATCAGAAATATGAAAAAGAAGAAGTTCGATGATCGCTAGAGTGGTTTTATTTTGTTTCAGCTATTTCGGTTGACAATTCCGTATAGGTATTAATTATAGCAAGGCGATGGCACAAAGATTGTTAAAGTTGTAGTAGCATTAATCATGAAAATAAAACTAACGGTTCTCATAGTGCATTGCAGAACGCAGGCCGATTGGTTAATGCGCTGAATGTCTGTACCGGAGTTCATGGGTTCGAATCCCACTGTGGCATGGATGTTCGTAGCCGTTCGGAATCGGCTTAAGGCAGTAGGTCCCGGTCTCATGAGCCCTCGTGTGAAAAACAGTAGACCGTAGCGCTCCAAACCAAACCAAACTAAACTTATAGTGCATTAGGGGAAAATACTGAGCATCATTTGGCAATCTGTAGATATCCATGCATTTATGATTAAGTTTTCTATTTAGGTCCAAAATTACCTATTTCAAGCAATAATTTAACACAAACCAAACAGGATGTGACGGCAGAATCCCTATGATTGCTATTGCTGTTTGGGTTTGTTCCCTGGCTTCCATTAAAGAGGGCTGAATATGTTTCGTTTTTTAAAGTAAAAATGGTCTTAATATGTTTTAAGGTCCTTAATGGTTCTCTGAGGGGGTTTAGAGTAGCATTTGCCCTTAGATAGTGGTCTAGATATGCTCTATAAGATTGAGGCCTGCAGATATGGATGACCAATCTATCCAGCGAATATCGTCACTTTCCAGAAAATAGACTACAGGATGAACTCTATGTGTCCTATCATTGAAGTCATTAAAATGAGATTACGGGTACTGCATCCCTAAATTTGGAAGATTAGGGCTTTAAGATTTTATTTCTATACCTTACACCAGCCATAAGGTCATACCAGACTATAATTTAACCATATATCTGACATACGCTGCTATAATTGTCGAATTCTCTTCACTGATGAATCCCGGTTTCGCCTAGTTATTGATTATCAACGTGATTTCATATGAAGATAACGATAAACCCCTAGCCTTGCTTCCAATGTCCGTAAAATAGATTAGCTTCGAAAGTCTATTGTCCTCTTAATGTGAATTGTGATTATTTGTAAATACCCTTGCATTATATATAATTTATTTGTTTGGATTTAAAATCATTCTTAGCAATCATTCTTAGCAATACTTTAATGTCAGGGTTATGAGATTCAATTGCGAGATGATTTAGTGTTGTTGCAGACTTATTCTAAATGTGTTAAAGTTTATAAAGAAGAGAGGCGAGTTTAGGTGGATTTAATCTTTGTAACAGACAGTAGACTGTTCGAATATGGAGACTTGAAGTTATTCACATTATTCTTGTGACACTAGCCTCTCGAAAAAGTCCACGCAGGGATATTATTTTATAAATGGAAAAGATAGCATGTTTACCAATTTGGATAGAATTTATGAGAAAATATTAATCACGAGAAAATACGTATTAAACATTTGCTGTTTTCTTACTGACTATTATGCTTACTGCAAGCTTGTGCTTCTACAAAAGCATTTATCGGTTATACAATTAACTCGCTCTACTCAAGACTTTATTGTGAATAATTGCGAACATGAGAGAAACACAAACCTCTCCAATTATTTCTACTTGTTTATCGTAATTAAATTCGTATAACGGGACCATGTTTTATTCCCCAGTAAACAACCATTTTCACCCTATGTAATTTTAGCGAGAATTCAATATACCAGCTTAAAATAATTCACGAAGTAGTGCGTCTTCAAATTCTTACACTTGGTATTCAAATATAAGAGTATTTTCCTCTTTTGAGTTAGGTTATTAAGATGTCTTTACTTAAAAGAGGAAAAAAAGTAGCAATTTTCCAGTTTCATCATGTTTGATAACAAAACGTAACTACAGTACTACAGGGAAATTTCTGAATAGGCGAAATCTCTATTTAATGGAAGATTTTTCAATCTTCATTTTCAACACTCCTATTTCTAATACATTTACCTATAAATAGACATAATTCTGAAAAGATGATATAATTTTTTGTCTAAAAGCATTATCAGATATGCGGAATATTTCTTTCACTTCAGTATGAAAAATGTCCAGCATGAATTGAATTATACTATTATACATAGAATATGTTCTCGATTCTATTAACTGCCTAGAATAGAATGGAAACAAATATTTTCCTATACGATAGAACTTGCAAAATTTATTGTTAACTCGTGATTAGAGTTTTTCCTTTGTTCTGTTTTTATGTTGTCAAAGTCATGAACGTAGGATATTTGTTTTTCCCACTTGGAGTTTTAAAATTGGCATTGCTTTGTTTGGTTGATATGCTTTTAGTTTATTCGTAATGTTGTATTCTAGTAAAATTGTTAATGGAGTAATGATTAACATGGTGTTCAGTTTGTTTATCGTTATAAACTGTAGTAGAATTTTTAATGGATTCAGTCAAGTAAATGACTGTAACAGTCAGTGTAAAAAACTGTAATGTAAATATGCCATTTTATTTTGATTTTGAACTATTTTGATACAATTTAATTTTTAATAAATATATTGATTGATAATACATTCATACATGTATCTATCTATCTATCTATTTATCTCTCTCTCTCTCTCTCTCTCTCTCTATATATATATATATATATATATATATATATATATATTATATAAAAATATGTAATGATAAATATATGCCCTTTTGAGTTTAAACTATTTTGATACAATTTAGTTTATATAAATATATTGATTGATAATATAGTCATACATGTATCTATCTATCTATCTATTTATCTCTCTCTCTCTCTCTCTCTCTATATATATATATATATATATATATATATATATATATATATATATATATGGTGCATTTGCATTTCTCAAAATGCATTGAATTTGTATGCATTGTGAGAAATGCACAATATTTATATGTATTTCGCAAAATATATTGTGTCATAGTGTCATAAGGCATTTGTATTTATATTTCTCAAATATAGGACAGTAATCTTTTTCTTATTCGTCTTCTAAACACCTAATTTTCCTTTGTAATAATTCACACAACACCTCTGAAATTTGTATGGACCCAACGGATATTTTATATAAATGATTTAATGTGCTTCTTTAAAATTAAATGCATGACTTAAAGTTGAATTTAAGATATTATTCATCAATAAATGATAGACACATATAGATAATACAGATAGGTAATACTCTCAGTACTTCTACATAAGTGTATTTTACTTTTTTGTAAGCTCAAGATTTTTGTTTAAATTAAGAAATAGATACAATTTACAAATGACTCCTTTTAAAATCAATCTGTGTTCTTAATTTCAAGTTTAATGTATTAAAATTTCCTTTCATAAAAGAAAATCGATAAAGAAATCAATAGTTAAAAAATGGAAAAAAAAGTAAGAAAAATCATCTACTTAATATACAGAAATTTTCAAATACGAAGCTTGTAACACTCCAGTAGCAGATATTTAAAAATGACGTTGGAGTGATAGGAATAAGATGACTTATTACAATGCGTATGAAATGTAAATTTTTCCCGAATGCATATGTAAATAACATGCTGTATTCTACCCTGTTCTTTCTAAGTATGTTTTCAATTTTATCGTTATTTCGCCTGATAAAGTACTGTGCTTTTTTTTTCCAATAACGCTTTCCTATCTTTTTCCTCCGGCCAATGTGGGTGGTGAAAATATCTACTGAACACGCTCATCGAAAATCAATTACTTTTGCCTGCGAGTGTTTAAATTATTGATCAAGTCCATGCTTTTATATAGATTAAGCAATTTTAAGACATTATAACAAGCGAGACCAGTGAAAATAAAACTTTGATGGAGGGGCACATTAAAATAACTAATTTCTTCTCATTTTCGATGAGAGCAGAATGGGGAAAAAAAGTGAATAATTACGTTAGATACAATTGTTTCAATTTTGTGTGACCTCATTTTTTTGTTAATTTATCAAGCGTTTTTATTTTGCCCATGAGCTGTTTTCCACTGACTTTTGCTTCAATGACAGGTGAGAGAAAATTTTTAATTTGGTGATTTATTAGTGGCATAAGGATCAGTTTTTTTCTGTTTCTGAATAAGTTTTTTGAGCAGATAAATTGCTAGAGGGACATAAGAAGTTAACAAGTTTTATAAATGTGGCTGACATGGTCAGCGATTTTCTTCATACGACTCTTAAAAGAAATGGAAAAGAATAAGTTTTAATGAATACACTTGAGATTTATTCTGTTTCTTTTCCCAATTTAGGCCAAATGTTAGATATTTAGCGTTTGTTTCAGTAAAAATGGCCTGGATAATTTCTAACTATGACAAAAAGCTATAATTATACCATAAGTATAAGTTGTTATTAAGTTTTATTTTCCCCTTAAATTAAATATTTCTTAACTATAAATATTTACACAAGAACAATAAATAATCATTACAAATATTTCTTAAATATAAATATTTACATACGAATAATAAATAATTGTTTTACCTTTAATTAAATAATATTTGTATTTAGATTCAATAATTTCACTTTTGTAGATTTCATTTTTGTTAGTTTATTATGCTGTTTTTTAACGTTCAAACTCACATTTATTTCACAAATATTTCCTAAATATAAATATTTACATAAGAATAATAAATAATTGTTTTACCTTTATTTAAATAATATTTATATTTAGATACAATAATTTCATTTTTGTAGATTTCATTTTTTGTTAGTTTATTATGATGTTTTTTAACATTTGAACTGTTTGAAATTCATATTTGTTTCAAAAATATTTCCTAAATATAAATATTTACATAAGAATAATAAATAATTGTTTTACCTTTATTTAAATAATATTTGTATTTAGATACAATAATTTCATTTTTGTAGATTTCATTTTTGTTAGTTTATTATGCTGTTTTATAACGTTCAAACTCACATTAATTTTACAAATATTTCCTAAATATAAATATTTACATAAGAATAATAAATAATTGTTTTAGCTTTATTTAAATAATATTTGTTTTTAGATACAATAATTTCATTTTTGTAGATTTCATTTTTGTTAGCTTATTATGCAAATTTTTAACTTTCAAACTCACACTTATTTGACAAGTATTTCCTACATATAAATATTTACATAAGAATAATAAATAATTGTTTTACCTTTATTTAAATAATACTTGTATTTAGACACAATCATTTCATTTTTGTAGATTTCATATTTGTTAGTTTATTATGCTGTTTTATAACGTTCAAACACACATAAATTTTACAAATATTTCCTAAATATAAATATTTACATAAGAATAATAAATAATTGTTTTACCTTTATTCAAATAATATTTGTATTTATATACAATAATTTCCCTTTTGTAGATTTCATTTTTGTTAGTTTATTATGTTATTTTTATCGTTCAAACTCCCATTTATTAAATAAATATTTCCTACATATAAATACTTACATAAGAATAATAAATAATTGTTTTACCTTATTTAAATAATATTTGTATTTAGATGCAATAATTTCATTTTTGTAGATTTCATTTTTTGTTAGTTTATTATGATGTTTTTTAACATTTGAACTGTTTCAAATTCAAATTTGTTTCACAAATACTTACATAAGAATAATAAATAATTGTTTTACCTTTATTTAAATAATATTTGTATCTAGATACAATACTTTCCTTTTTGTAGATTTCATTTTTGTTAGTTTATTATGCTGTTTTTTAACGTTCAAACTCACATTTATTTCACAAATATTTCCTAAATATAAATATTTACATAAGAATAATAAATAATTGTTTTACCTTTATTTAAATAATATTTGTATTCAGATACGATAATTTTATTTTTGTAGATTTCATTTTTTGTTAGTTTATTATGATGTTTTTTAATATTTGATTAGTTTTAAATTCATATTTATTTCACAAATATTTCCTACATATAAATATTTACATAATAATAATAAATAATTGTTTCAGCTTTATTTAAATATTTGTATTTATATACAATAATTTTATTTTTGTAGATTTCATTTGTTATTAGGTTATTATTCTGATTTTAAAGTCTGAATTGTTTCCAATTCACATTTATTTCAACACTAGATGAGAAAAAAATCTTTGCAAAAGCCAAGAGTTTGTATCTATTAAAAAATAATTTTTTAAGTACAAATTTTCTTTAAATATTAAGCATAATTGTGTTACATACAAATCTTTCATTTCTGTATGATTTGATTTTCTTTGTTAATTTATTAAGCTTTTTTTTTTTATTTAGCCTATGAGCTGTTTTCGACTGAGTTTTGCTTGAAAGAAATTTTTCGTTTGGTGATTTATTAGTCACGTTAGGACCAGTTTTTTCAATTTATGAATAAAGTTTTCGAACAGATAAATTTAGATAGAAGAAGTACAAGTTTTATAAATGTTACACATGATCAGCTAATTTTATTACATGGTTTTGAAAAGAAATGCAATGGAATAAAGTTTTGATGAATGAACTTGAGGTTTGTCTTGTTTCTTTTACTATTTTAAGTCGATTACTGGACGTCAAGTATTTGTGTCAGTGAAAAACCGTAAAAAATGCTAACTATGCATTGTTTGAGTAAGACATAAATAACCAAATGATGAGTAATAAGTATATAATGAATTTTACTTTTCATTTAAAGATAGACATTTCCTAAATGCGAATATTATTTAAATAGGGAAAATGCATAATTACGTTATGTACAAATATTGATTGCGACATATGCATTTGTTTCATTTTCGTATAGTTTATTTTTTTTGTTATATTTTTTTACTATTTCTTTTACTTCTGAGCTGTTTCCAATTTACATTTGCTTCAACAATAGGTGAGTGAAAATCTTTACGAAAACCAAGTTTTGTATTTATTTGAATATAACAGTTTTTAAATGAAAATATTAGTTGAATAAAGTTTATAAAATGTGTTACTCATAATTTTTCATTTTCGTATGATTTAATGTTATTTTTAAATTCCTCATGCTTATTTTTTCTTTTTCAGTTATTTCCGACTGGCTTTTATTTCAACAGCAGCTATGAGAAATTTTTTATCATGAAGTGTTTATATCAACTTATAAAGATTTTGAAAATGACTAACGATGCATTATTTAAGTATCAAATAATGTAGAATTAGAAATTTGCATTAGACAAATACTTCTAATTCGTGCGTAAACTGTAGATATTTTTACGTATTCTGCCAACTCATTGATAAATGTTTGAACAATGAATTATGTGATGAATTTTCCTGTGCGAGAAAGATTCATCAGAATATTCTGATTTCATATACCAATATTTGAAACCAGACAGGTGCAAAGCACTCTGAAATGGAAACATATTGTAGAATTAACAGCTGAAGACCACAAACATGTTTA
>CM063498.1:116185160-116187660 GCA_032207245.1 Pardosa pseudoannulata
TTATTAACTGTTCTCAAATAAGAACGATAGTTATTAAAGAGAGACATCTAAAATTTTTAAAAAATTAAAAACAAAATATTGTTCAAAGAAAAGAAATATACTATCACAGCTTTATTAACTGTTCTCAAATAAGAACGCTAGGTATTAAAGACAGACCAAATCATTAATGTGTTTCCCATCGTTAATATCAAGAAAATTATAAATAACAGCATATATTTAAAAATGTAAAAAAAATATAAGGGAAAATCTACCATTACTTAATAGAAAATATACCGTTTAGTAAAAATAAGTTTTCTACAAACTTTTTAATTTTTGTTCTGGTTTATGAACGATGGGCTCTATATATTAATCACATTTATAGTGAGTTTAAATAACTTGCATTTATGGACTATTCATTAATGTTTTTTACCATGGTTAATAGCGAGATCCCGAACGATGGCAGAGTGGTTAGTGTGCTGTCCTTCGGAACCGGAGTTCATGGGTTCGAATCCCACAGTGGTATAGGTGTTCTTAGTAGTTCGGAATCAGCTTTAAGCAGTAGGTCCCGGTCTCATTAGCCCTCGTGCTGCAAAAAGCAGACCGTAGCGCTCCAAACCAAACCAAACCGTTAATAGCGTGATAGAGCAGAAAAAGGAAGAAAAATATTTTTATTATTGAAATTTTGAAACTTTCGATGTGAACAATTAGAGTTCAGTAATATTCTTGATAAAATATTTCTCCAAGTTAAGTCTCCATTATAAATAACAACAGATGCTAAAAACGTAAAAAAATATTTATAAGAGAAAATCTACCATCAATTAAAAGAAAATATATCGTTTAGAGTAAAAAAAAATTTCTACAAACTTTTTAATTAATTGTTTTCAAATATGAAGTCTGGGCTTTAAAAATTAATCCCTTTTATAGTAAGTTTAAATAACATGTATCTATGGTACAATTTAAGTTACATGTATTAGCTACAGAAAATATACCATTAATTAAAATAAATAAAAAGTTTAAAGAAAAAAAATTCTACAAACTTTGTAATTAACTGTTCTCAAATAAGAATGCTCAGCTTTAAAGATTAATCATTTTTAAAGTGATTTAAAATAACATGTATCTATGGCCTAATCATTGATATTTTTTCCCATTGTTCATAGTGAGATAGAGCAGAAGAAGGAAGAAAATTATTTTTATTATTGAAATATCCAAACTTCTGGAGTGAACATTTAGACTTCAGGGAGCTTCTAGATAAACATTTTAAAAATATTTCTCCAAATTAAGAAAATATAAATAACGATAGATATTCAGGCATTAAAAATATTTCTAAGAGAAAATATACCATTAATAAAAATAAATATAACCTTTAGAGAAAAAGATTTGTACAAACATTGTAATTAACTGTCCTCAAATATGAATGAAGTGCTTTAAATAATATATATTAGGTAATAATATATATTAGGTATAGTAAGTTTAAATAGCATGCATCTATGGCCTGTTCATTAATGTTTTTTTCCCACCGTTAAACGAGATAGAGTAAAAGAAGGAAGAAAAATATTTTTATTATTGAAATATCCAAACTTCCGATATGAACATTTAGACTTCAAAGATCTTCTAGGTAAACATTCTTAAAATATTTCTCCAAATTAAGAAATTATAAATAACAACAGATACTAAAAAATGTAAAAAGTTGTCTATAAGAGAAAATCTACCATTAATTAAAAGAAAATATACCGATTAGAGAAAAGAAATTTTCTAAAATTTTTTTAATTAACTGTTCTCAAATATGAATGTTGATCTTTAACGATTAATCATATTTATAGTACTTTTAAATAACATGTATCTATGGACTATTATTAAATTTTTTCCCATAGTTAATAGTGAGATAGAGCAAAAAAAGGAAGAAAAATATTTTTATTATTGAAATATCCAAACTTCCGGAGTGAGCATTTAGACTTCAGGGATCTTCTAGATAAACATATTTAAAATATTTCTTCAAATTAAGAAGTTATAAATAACAACAGATACTAAAAAATGTAAAAAATCATCTATAAGAGAAAATCTATCATTAATTAAAAGAAAATACAGCTTAGAGAAATCAAATTCTCTATCAACTTTTTAATTAACTATTCTCAAATATGAATGCTGGGCTTTAAAGATTAATCATTTTTACAGTGAGTTTAAGTAACATGTATCTATGGCGTATTCATTGATATTTTTTCCCATCGTTCATAGTGAGATAGAGCAGAAGAAGGAAGAAAAATATTTTTATTATTGAAATATCCAAACTTCCGATATGAACATTTATGGTTCACGAATCTTCTTAATAAACATACTTAAAATATTTCCCCAAATTAAGAAATAATAAATAACAACAGATACTAAAAAATGTAAAACGTTACCTATAAGAGAAAATCTACCAGTAATTAAAAGAAAATAAACCGTTTAGAGAAAAGAAATAGTCTACAATTTTTTAATTAACTGTTTTCAATGCTGAGCTTTTACGATTAATCACGTTTATAGT
>CM063498.1:116192660-116212660 GCA_032207245.1 Pardosa pseudoannulata
ATCGAAAGCAACTTTTTCAATAAGAGGGATATTTACTTATTTTATTAGGAGAAAATTATCTCAAAATTCGCGTTTTGCAACCACAGAAGAAGTGACGCGACCAAATAGTTAACTCTTATACGCATTAAATGAAATGTTTGTGATGTTAACTGAAGAATTATTACACTGGAGATTATATAGATTAAAGATTTTAGATAATGATTTTTTTTTAAGTAGAAGGTGAATGCGTCAATATGATTTAGAAGAAAACGTGACATCCCAGATTTTGCAACTACAGAATATTTAACACCACTAAATCTTTTCTTATAATACGAATTGAAAGGTAAGATGTGAGTAATAATCATTGTAAAATTGTACATTGATAAGTACAATAAGTGAAATTTTTGTGTACTTGTAACAATAAGTTACATTCGGTTCAGCTCTTTTTAATTATATTCGAAATGTAACCAAGAAGGACCTGCTATGAAAGAAAGCTTGGCTACATTTAAAAAAGATATTTTCTGTTATACATTTTTTGAAGAGAGTCTGTTCTGTCGAGTTGATTTTTTTTTTTTTTTACCAGAGTAGATGAACGGCTGCCAAGTCTGTGGAAAAGTATAATAAAAAAAACTACAAATAGATAGTTTATATTAAAATGAAAGTTAATTTAAGTACAGCATTATAATCGTAAAATTTTTTTTCAATCTATTTTCCAGTATCATTAATAGTATTAATAGCTTCTTTCTCAAACACTAGGCCAATGTAACATTATTTTTACAGTACTGAAGATTAAAAGGATTAAGGGCCTGTCTCACTAAAGTCCCGATTAATCTATGTTTAAATGGAGAACTGCATCCCACCATTGATTGGCGCCATGGGGTAATCGTGGTTAGTCGTTAAACGACTTTGGTGAGATCGATCCTAAGGAAAATTTGTGGAGATGAAGTACAGAATATGCCATATCTCACATTTCCAATTGCTGAAAATACCAAATGATTTGCAATTATATGCAATTAATGGTGAGATGTTCATGATATTAATTATCCATTGGCAGTTGTATTAAGTTAATTTTTGTGTACTGAAGATTTAAATGATTAAGGTGCCTGTCTCACCAAAGTTGTTTAACAGCTAACCACGATAAATCTCTGTTTAAACTGAGAATTGAGACCCACCATTCGTTGGCGCCATGGGTTAATAACGGTTTAGACGTTAAACTACTTTGGCGAGATTGATCCTAAGGAAAATTTGTGGAGATGAAATACAGAATATGCCATATCTCACATTTCACAATTGCAGAAAACCGCCAAATGATTTGCAATTATATGCAATTAATGGTGAGATGCTTATGATATTAATTATAGAATTGTACATTGGCAGTTGTATTACGTTAAGTTTTTGTGTACTGAAAATTTAAAAGATTCAGAGAAATTTGTCTGTGTGATGTGGAAAAAATGCCATATTTCACGTTTCACAGCTTTAGAAAATGTGATGCTACCAAATGTTTGCTGTTATGTGCATTAAATGATGAGATGTTTATGATTATAATTGCAGAATTTTTATTCATGACATTGTAATAAGACGAATTTTTGTATACTGAATATTTAAGGTAAATGTGCGGATATGAAGTACAGAAAATGCCATATCTCACGTTTCACAACTGCAAAAAATTTGACGCCACCAAATGGTTTGAAAATGTTGGATTTAATGAAATGTTCGTGATATTACTTGTAGAATTATTAAATTGGAGATTGTAAAGTCAAATTTTCTATACTAAAGATTGAATTAATTATGGTAAATGTGTCGATATGATGTAGAGAAAAATGTAATATCTCTTGCTTCACAATTGCAGAAAATTTAAAGCCACTAAAGTTTATGCAGCTATATGCATTGAGTGATGAAATATTCATGATATTAATTGTAGAATTACAACGCAAGAGATTGTAGAAAGTTAAATATTCTGATACTGAAGATTAAAATTTCCATGCACCGATATGGCGTAGATTATAAAAAGGAATGTATGTCATTTAAGGGGACATAGTACTTTTTAACATTTTGTAATCTTAAATCATATAATATGACAAAATTTATTTTAAAATAAAGATTTCTACTAATTAAAAGTTCTTTAATAATGTTCTAGTTTTAAAAAAAATATTTAGTGATTTTAACTAGTATATCCTTTTAGTTTTCAATAACCAAATAGTTCATTTTTATAATAAAATAAAAATTATGCACCTGAAAAAATTGAAATGGATTTGTCTACATGGTAACTATATATGATATTAACATTATATATATATATATATATATATATATATTATATATATATATATATATATATAATATATTATATATATATATATATAATTCATTTTTTATAAAACTCCTTGGCAAAGAGGAAGCTCAACAGCTAGTAGTATAAAAATGTAGTCGGGTCAACATTGAAGAGAACGGCAGAAGTCTAACTGGAATTTATTAAAGAGCAGCTACGACGCACATCCTTCCTACTTAACAAACGACAAAGAGAAGCCACAGAGTACACTCTGATCGAACAGAGGTGCAGCCAAGAGTGAGTACAGAAATAATTTTCCCACGGCGAAAAAAAAAAACTACTTAATAAGAGAATTAAATACAATATCAGCAAAATGCGAAACCATTTGCCGCCGAAATCTAGAAAACATGCTGAATAGACAGAAATTTTACAATTTTAGGACAGAAAGGAATGTTAAGTGGAAAATACTCCGTTATTAAACTGTTATATGAGAAAAATATATATATAATTGGAGAGAGGAGGTTTTTTAAAGAATATTAGAGTTAATAATTATATATTATATATATGTATCCTTAAATGAAAGTTTGTTAAATAATTATGATTATTAAAAGGACACTGTAACACAGTGATACTTTTAAGGTTGCAGATTGCTTAAAGCAATTATTTAATTTTGAGCATGTGCTGTTTGAGTAATTGTTGTGCTGAAAGAAAATCATTTCATTAAACCTTTTGATAGTGACTAAATAACTAAATGAATTTTTGAATGTTTGAAAATGATGTGTCCTTTTAAATCTATCCTTTGTTCAGTGTTTCAGTAATATATTAAGCAAGGAGACATGTTGAAGTTATTTCTTTACAACTTGGTATATCAGGAAGAAAAAACAGCTAGATAGAATTATTAAATTTTGACCACGTGTTGTTTGAGTGAAGGTTGTGCTGAAAAAATATCATTTCATCAAACCTTATTATATATTAACAATTATTAACTAAATTAATAATCATTATTTCTTAAATGAATCCTAAATACACTATTTGAGTTAATAGGTTGTTTCAAGCATTTTCAAAGTGTAGCATGAAATTTCAATTTAGGTTTTGAATAAATAGGATGATATTTAGCTTTCCAAATACAGGAACAGTACGACCAGATACGATCTAAAGTAAAAGTGTTTTCATTAATTATAAAAAATAACATACTTAACTAACAAAATTTAAAATACTTAATACTATATTTTATCAAAGAATAGAAGCAATCATAAAGCTATCTAAAGAAGAAATTGAATGAAATATTGCATACAAATTCGAATTTAACATATCTTTAAATATACGATAATTGGTTTTAGATAAACAAGTGCATTCCAAGTATAAAAGCACTTTAAAATATTTTAGTATATCTAACGTTATCTAAAGAATTCTCCATTCAGGAATTTCAAATGAAGCTTGAGAAAAACGTTGGGGAAGTATAAAAATAAAAAATAGAATGATGGAAGAGTGTTACAGTTTTAGATCAAAGATTTCATCTTTACTTTCTTTTTTTCCTTGAATATCAGTGATGCATTTTGCAAAACAGTAGCCGGGTATTATCTGGAGACACCAAGTGGCATTTCCATAATGACGTGTTCGGAGAGATAGTGAGGGTCACTCATCGTTTGTAGGCGTTTTCTTGGAATATTTGTCACCGACCTTCGAAACGAATAATGCACTCCTCTATTTCCTTTTACCCTTCTATAGCTGTACCACAATTTTAAGAAAAGACAGTGATTTTGTTTTGCTATTACATCTGTATCTTCAAAGAAACATGTGCAAGACTGATTTTTGGGGACAGATCATCAGTTGACACATATCAGCCAGTGTTAAAAAAAACGTGAAATTGACTTCAAAGATATTATTAGAATGTTAACGCATTTGAAATGAATCAGTGTATGTGCATATTGTAAGCAAGAATGGCAGTGAAAATAAAAATACGTCTTCATTTGCAGAGGCTAATATTTATAATATTTATAAGTATATAAATATTATAAATATATTGCATAATATAATTAATATTTATAATATTATATAATATTTATAATATTATATACTATTTATAATATTTATAATATTTATAAGTATACAAAATTCTAAAATTATAATTAAAATGGTTAACATATTATATACATATGTATATACAGAGTGCTGCATACCACAGACGAGGACAAGTCCTCTACACTTCCATATTTTTTATTTGTTATATTCTGTATGAAAAAATGGGTTTTTGATTGACTTTTTCCATTTTAAACAAACATCATGTATAAAAGTAATGATAAAAATGTCAATAAATGGTTTCATCTCCAATTACCCTAATGAAAATAAGCCATTAAACGACACAGACATTAATCTATCTATCTATCTACCCCCATCTCTCTCTCTCTCTCTCTCTCTCTCTCTCTCTCTCTCTATATATATATATATATATATATATATATATATATATATATATATATATATATATATGTATGTGTGTATGTATGTATACACACACATATATATGTCAGGATTTAAATTGTAGACTAATTTTAAAAGATTTTAATTAGGGATTCTTTACTGAGAGTGACGCGGCGTGAGGAGTTAGCCACATAAATACGGCTCACGCGCAGTGATCGGGAGCAGAGAGCAGTGTGCACATTCCGTAGACAGAGCTGTGGCTACCCGAGGCAGCTAAGCCTGCCTTTGTTAAAAGTTGGGCGCCAATGTGCGACGCCATTGAAGATAATTGATGAGTAGTGTGGTCTTAGATTTGAATAAAGCTATGAAAATGTGTTCAGGACTCTAGTGTCATTTAGTGGGAGCCTGTCATATATATATATATATATATATATATATTTATATACATATATATGTGTATATATATATGTATGTATGTATGTATATATATATGTGTGTGTGTGTGTGTGTGTGTGTGTGTGTGTGTGTAAAAGTTTCACAAATTTTAATAATCTGTATTTTATGCATTATGTTTAATGTATCAAAAATGGTAATTGTACTTTTAAAATGGAGAGACGATGCCTAAGTAAACTGCAACTTCTTTAGTAGTATTTTTAAAAAGCCTAAAAGAATGGGATTGAATCTTGCAGAGGGTGTCGTGGATTTTCGGAATCGGCTTTAAGTAGTGGGTTCTGGTTTATTTTCCTCCGTCTAACAAAACTACAGATGTTATTGTGCTCCCAACATGACATCTAAACTTTTATTTTTACTGTCCTTGTTCAATGGTTCAAAAATATTTCGATAATAGCAATTATTTCACAGCTAAATTAAATCACTACGTGCAAATCCCTTTTTTAAAAAAATTACAGCAAGAATACATTTTTCCTGTGGAAATCAAAAATATACGAAAATATTGATAAAATTTAATAGAGTGAGAAATGACTGTTTTAGACATTAATTTCGATGTTATAGAATTTGTTATTCTCATAGTTTTATTCAGTATCTATTTAATTGTCACCTCGACTTAAGAATTGGCGGACAGACAAAATAAGAGATGTAAATGTTCTTTCCTTTTGATTGTGTTTAGTTTTTTAAACGTTAGACATTGTAATTATTTTATGTCCTAAGAACTTTACATTACTCGATTGGAATGTTCAATTTGTGGACATCCTATAATATTCTGCAGGGAATCCGGCTTTTCACTTAATCATTTTAAAAATATTACTAAAAGGTATTAGTAAATGATGTATTCTGTTATTCTACTAAAATAAATATTGTACAAATATTGTCTATGAAGAAATTGTTTTATGAAAAGAGAGTCTATTATACTACTTTTACTCAGTTGTCATTTTGAAACAGTTAGAATTAATAAAAAATATTTTAAAATTTCTTTATTTAAATCAAATCTAATAAAATAAATAAATAGCGGTATTTTGTTTAAATATTTATTTAAAAATTTGACATTGCTGGATAAAAATAAAAATATAACTTGTTTAAATATCTTTCAATGCTTAAAAACTGTGTAATATGATAACGTAGTAAGTTTATTTTTATAAGATGAGCGTAGATAAAAAAAAAGAACTAATTTGTTTTACTCATTACTCTTGCAGTGAGATATGTTTTAGATTTACCTCCGCTCCTCTTTCATCGTGAGAACAAAAAAAAAAAAAAAAAAAAAAAAAAAGAGAGTGATATCTTTCTTTAATTATATTTTCTACCATTGTAAACATATCCTTTTTTGGAATTTCGACCACCATTACACTAGAGGAAATTGTAGGCGAATGTTTTGTGACCTCAGTAATCTATTACCTTAGACAGCCACTTCCTCCTTTTTTTTGACTTGACTAAATTTTACTTAATTTCACATTCTTGAATGCAACTCAAGATTTGCTGTGTATTCCCGTGACAGCTTGATAGTTTTAAAGAAGTTATGACATCATTCAAGCCAAAAAATAGATGGAAGATTATTTTTATTGATAGTTAATGCCTGTGAAATCCCAGAATGTGAAGAAATGAAGTTATGAGCCATGGCTAATTTTAATAATATTTAGATAAATAGAAAAATACAGCTCAGAGAAAGCAAACATTGAATCTCTGTCATGGAATGCTGAATTTGTTAAGAATAAAACTGTGTGATACATATTAAGAGGCTATATATTCCTTAAACTTTATAGAAATATATCATATATGAAGGAGTAATTCAGTAATACTTTACTTGCTAATCAATTAACTAATTCTAATTTTTTACTAATTTTATTATATTTTTCTTCTTAATTGCAACAAGTAAAGGCTAAACTAAACTACAACCATTTGGGGTCCATGGATCAAGGTGCTAAGCTCCCTTATCGAGACCAAGAGCCCTAAGGTGCGAAGTATATGTGCCTGTTAAATAATGAACCTTCCGTTGAAACCGAGTATTTAGATTCCAATCATGGTTGGTCCTCAGTTAATCTATCTACTGAAGGTATAAAAGGTTGATTTCACCTTGCCCAGCTCGAGTATTAAACTCCAGACCTGTTTCTTAGGACAGCAAAGTGATACAACAACGCCACTGGGTTTAATTTAGATAACTAGTTCGCATTGAAGTATTTACTGTACTTATCAGCTTCGTGAAACTTTGAGAAACAGTACCATTTTTAATTTCTACTGTTAGCTGTCAAAAGGAGGCAGTTTAGAAATATGAAAATTGTTTTCGAAACCTACATTAGTTTATTGTCTAAAAATATGTCTTTTTAGTGGGAAATCAAACTTAAACTGTATATAAGAAAAATAAATTATGTCATCAAATTATGAATGAGTATAATAACTAATTATCATTAAAGTTATATTTATTTGAAATAGTGGTCGCTAAATTTATAAAGCTTCTGTATTACAGTACAACTCCATTGCAAACGAAAGAAACTGCAAGTTAGCCAACTTGAGAGTGTTATTTCAATTTATCGAAAATTCTACTAGTACCACAAGAATTACTAATAGTAGACTATCGACACTTTGGAGGTCACTGATCTAGAATTAATTAAAAAGATTTTTAAGAAATACTTAATATTTAAAGCTATATATATATATATATATATATATATATATATATATATATATATATATATATATATATATATATATATATATATATATATATATATATATATATATAGCAAGATTGAAACAAAACTTCAACCACAGAAACTTGAATATCCTGAACAGAAATTGTAGAATTGCACAAAATCCAAATGAAATATAACGTTAGAAATGCAGGTAGAAATATTACTTACTAAATGTCTCATTTTAAGTAGCAAAAAAAAGGAATTTAATGTAATATATGAATTATTGGCTGTAACATTAATATAAAAATATTACAGTAATATGTAAGATTTTAGTTCATTAAGACTTTCTACTATTTAAGAATATATGTTTTTAAAATATCAAGAATTTTGAGTCTGAAAATCAAAAATTTTGTGTGAGGAAATAATTTAATTATACAAGAAAGCTAGCTATATATATATATACATATTCAATTTTTTTAACTCTTGATACTCGAAAAATAATTTTTATTCATTCTATATAAATTATAACTATTTATTATATTGGAAGTGAGCAAATTCTATATTCTAAACGAATTTTGGTATTTATTAATTAAATGACATTCTATCTAAGTCTCATCAAATAATTCTTTCATTTATGCTATTTTTCTCTAAATCTTAAGGGATATGTGGCATTTTCTAAAATTACACTGCACTTTGAATTAATATATTTATGTATATACTCACACATACACACATATAATAAATATATATATATATATATATATATATATATATATATATATATATATATATATATATATATATATATATATATATATATATATATATGAATCACGTATAAAATGTTAAATAGGATAAACTCTAAACTAATTACATTCTTTTCTTTCAATTACTTTACAGCACTATAAATTAAAAATATAATAAAATGAAACATTTTCCTAATTTTATTAAACTATTTTAATTACCTCAATACCTCCTAGATACTTAAGAGTAAAGATTAAATCGTAGCTACTTTTTTATTATTTAGAGAGAGAGACGCTTCTGGAATTAATGATGCATATAAACAGACTATATTATTTATATATTTAAATAATTGAATTTATAGATATCTTAATATATATGATGAAAATAGAAAATTTTTTAAAACAACTTGAAATGAAATTTAGCAATTCAACTCTGGAAGAATATTAAATTAAAACAATACAGACTCAAATTATTCATTGTTAAATTAAATAGTAAACTAGACATAAACATTTAAATAATGGTGCTTAATCAGGTTTTATTTTTTTTCCTTTTTAATAAAAATTAATTAAAAAAAATATGTATAATGAAGATTAATAAGAGTATTGGAAAAATGGGGTAAAATGAAATTTCTGGAAATTGGAGTCTGCTGTAAAATATTGACATAAATAAAAATTTTTATTAAAACTTTTTTTACATTTTCATTTATGTTCTCAAGCAATTTTAACATAGATTGGAAAAAGGAACTGTTCCTTACTTTCATTGCAGATTTCATTTTTATTTTGTAAATTTATTTATTTGTAATAATATTGTGGATATACGAAATCAATATATGCCATTTTTTTATATATATTTTCTTTTGGAGAACATAGCTCTAGCACGTGCACTTCTAAATAAACTAATATCCAAAATCTAGTAATACGAATATTTTTCTACGTTTATAGTCCGAAAATGTATATACATATATAAATATATAATCTCGGGCTTTTAAGTAAATATCACTATTTAATTGATTGTTTTCAGTACAAAATTGTGTTTTAACACATTTATGCGGGACACGTACTAGTAAGTTTTCTGACGATTGATACTTGAACGCACGTTATGTACTTGTACAGATTAGTGTAGCAACATGGTTTTTTGTGAGTACAAAAATAACGGTATATACAGGAAAATGTAGCTGAATGTTCTTGCCTACTACATAGATTCTGGAAAAAATTTGACAAATAAAAACTAGTTTTTACATCAGTCGATGCGGAACCACAGAAAGGGAAGGTTAAATAAAAAATCAGTTTAGATTTAAAATTAACTTTTTATTTATTCTTGCCAAAATGATACTATATACATGTATATTTATATATTATATATATATATATATATTTGTATATATATATATATATATATATATATATATATACATATATATATATAATATATATATATATATATATATATATATATATATATATATATATATATATATATTATATATATATATATATATATATATATATATATATATATATATATATATATATATATATTATATATATATATATATATATATATATATATATATATATATATATATATATATATATATATATATATATATATATATATATATATATATACATATATATATATATATATATATATATATATATATATATATATATATATATATACATATATATATATATATATATATACATATATTTGTATATATATATATATATAAATTATTTGTCTATTATTTGTTTATATATTTCAATATAAAACACGAAAAGTTGGTTAAAAATTAAATAATATTCAATCTATTGAGATTTAATTGAATAACTAAATTTACTAGCAAAATGCCAGTTCCCGGTACATTTCCGCTGCGGAATGTACCCTCACACAAGGTATTAATAAGGAAAATGAGAAAATCTTGTACTGATATTTTTATTTAGAATATTTAATTTATTTAAAGTTTAATATTAGAAATTTGGTTTCCTTGGCAGGACACAAAAGTTAATCAGTCTGAAGAAGAAATTTGGATGACTTTACTAGAAATCAAATCACTGGGTAGTTAGAAGGTCGAAATTTAACTAGTGTGGCTAAGGATTTTAACTGTTCTTAGACTGAACTGTTGACTGATTGCAATAGATGAACTTACAACAATTTATATATCCTCACTATATTATGAATATAATTCAATAACAGGAAGAAAATAGAATAATTAGAATAATTCAGGAGAAAGACAGAACTGTTACAGCAATATACATGCCACTTAATGCAACAGAATGTAAAGTACGGATAAAACATACTCCTCAGAAGAATTATAAAACCAAGATAAAACGAAAAAATAATAAAGTCATTAAAAAGTGAATTAAACTAAATGCTTACCTTAAAATAAAAATTTCTTTATAAAACAATAACAAAAAATTGACAAACAAAACTAAAAGAATGATGTAGTTGGACGTAGCGCGTCGGAGTCTGGGGAAAAGTGTGACCAAAAATTCTAAGGTTAAAGGTCCGACGTTTTGTTAGCAGCCAGTTTCAAGTTGGTCATCAAGTTGGTCAGTTGAAGTTGGTTGTATTCAATTTGGTCTGCTACAAAGCTTCAAAAATTTATTTTTTAAATAATCGAGAATGATTTTATTGACCAATCAGAAAGTAGAAATCAAATGTCGCACACGACTATCACTACCTGCATCAGACTTATGTAAAGTAAATATAAGAAAAGCTGAGTAGGAATAAAAAGCGGTTGTTGATTTGGCACTGACCCGCAGGCCAACGCCAACTTAATTTGGGTATAGAATAGGGATTTCGCAAAGGTTGTCTTTTCAGGTGTAGAATCTCCATATCTAAAATTCTCCATAGGTATAAAAACACCAAAAATTTATTACACACACACACACACAAACATATACATATATATATATATATATATATATGTATGTATATGTATATTATATATATATATATATATATATATGTATATGTATATATATATATATATATATATATATATATATGTATATGTATGTATATGTATATTATATATATATATATATATGTATATATATTATATATATATGTATATATATATATATATATATATATATATATGTATATGTATATTATATATATATATATATATATATATATATATATATATATATATATATATATATATATATATATATATATATATATATATATATATATATATATATATATATATATATATATATATATATATATATATATATATATATATATATATATATATATATATATATATATATATATATATATATATACATATATTTTCTAAGTACCAGTCTGAAGTTCAGAACTATAGCGCTGTGAATACGTTTCTGAGAATTCACATTAGGTATTTCACTTTGTTGGCTGGTGACAAACACCATTTTGAAAGATTATGTGTAATATATTGACTGTTTGTTTTGGGGGTATCTAAAATGCCCCAATCCACTAAAAAACCTCACTATGAAGATTGTTCTTTTCTTTAGGTAAAATATGTGAAGGTATCTGAAATTATTTTGCTATTTCTTCAATGACTTGTATGAAGAAAACAGAGAAGGAATCTTGTTGGAGCATTTAAATATGACCTGAAGAATATGAATGATGAGATGCAAAAGTAAGCAGTCTTTTACAATTATGGAGGCTTAAAGCAAAAAGGTGATGGAAGCGTTTGAGATAACAGGTTCTTTGCGATTTCATTTCTACTGAGTAAATTTTCTTGAGTTTCAAGATGCGCCCTTTTATGAAATTGCGGTACAGCACTTAAATTATTGAAGATTGTCTGACGCTGGGAATTGAAAATATTGTTTAGGGAGCACAGCAAGGCACCAAAACTTTAGTCAGTCGCTACCAAAAGGCAGATTTCTATGAGGACAGAAAGCAGCATTTGGTTGTACGACAAGTGTCTTGAGATAAGGCTATTTCACGCAGCAGGGCACATCTCAATTTATGACAATTCTGGCTTTAGTTTCAAACGGAAAGGAAGTTTATTTTTTGTCTATTGGCTGTTGTACACATGAAAATGAATGGGAAGGGCATTATAATAGTTCGTGACATTGCGACAAATTGCTCTATTGGTAGATATTGTTTTAAATGTGAAACCATGTACCCTCTTTAGCGTAAAAATAAAGTTTATAGAAAAATACACTTGCAGCATGTGTTTTAATTTCAAAACAGTGTATAATTAAAAATCATATATCGTATGTATAACTGTTTCATAATGTATTAAGTATAATTTGTGACCCCAAACTATAAATACATTACACTGAAATCTAATTAAATTTTTGTTGAGAAATTAACGGCAAATATCCACCACCTGCTACCGAGTCTTATTACAAATTTTCAGATCATTTGTCTAAATACATAAGAATTAAAAGACTCCAAAAAAGCCGAGAAAATTAAATTTAATGGTATAAATTAAAATAACACTCCGAAACCCACTCTCCTTGACTGAGACGATTACTGTTTAAGAAGAATACTATATTAATTAGATGGTAATAACTTCTTAAGTTAACACGTGGGTGGAAATTGTGGGTGTTCGGAGGTTTGATATCCTCGCAACTTCTAAAAAGCTGTTAAATAGCATTATGAAACGTTTAAATAGCAGTTTAGAAGCATAATGAAATAAACGTTTAGAAGCATGGAAACAATCCAAAATAAGAGTGATAATACTGATATTCCATAACAACGACATTATAACTGAAAGATACCAAAATAAACGATATATATTGCATGACAAACTCCATACACACACATATATATGTGTGTTTATTAAACTAAATCTGTAATCATAATTGTGTATAGAGATTTACTAATATTCAAGTACATTATGTTGAGATATATGTAGTAGAGGATATTGATGTTATAAATGATATTGGTATATTAATTATTGTAATAATTAAATATAGTGCATGATGATGATATAATATATGTAGTATATGTGTAATAAACTGAGCAATCAATTCAAGGGAAGAAAATGAGATTGAATCTGGTTACACTAATTACACTGGTTAGATCTTGGCAAGCAACTTCGCAAGCACTGGATCTTCTCGTCATTTGATTGTGGCAAGTAGACTTGCTGAGTCTGCACATTATGAACTAAGAAACAATCTTCTAAAATCTATGTGACAGATAAAACTTTACAAATCTGTAAAAAATCGGTTTCTTTTGGCGGACGTTCGTGTTTTGTTTTAGTTTCTTAAAGAGACCACCATGACTACAGAAAAACTTGATTTGTCGAACCTCTTGATTTGGGCGTGACCTTAAATCTCAAAGGTCACTTAACAGCTGGGGATAAAAGGGGAAAGCATAGGAATATGCGGAGTTTTTTCCTACTAGCTTAGTCTTTGAATTTATTAGGGTTTAAATTTTTTTCTTAGTACTGAGTTTTAACAATAAAAATCAGAGTCTATATTTTCGCAGATTACCGGAAAAAACTGACGATGTTATCAGTCAAAGATCGTTTTGGGGACTTTCCATTAGATTCCTACGAATGTTTGTAGACCTCTATATCTGCTTAATAGTTTTTAATGATTATCAATCAGATGGATATTTAAATGGATTTTGTGTGATAAAAGCTGAACTAACTTAACTATTCATGTCCCGAGTCTATATGGCATTACCATTGTTCTGCCATCAGATTACGCATAGCATTAGATAGACTAAAACAGCTTGGAAATTGAAGCTCTATTCCAAGCACTGCTGTACTTAGTGAAGAAGACACTCTTAGTTAAAATGCACATAAAAATAGGGAAAGTCTCAATGCGGCATTGAAAGCGCATTGCAAACATTAAACATTTTCAAGGTGATAAAGTACAATATAGGTGATAAAGTCGAAAATTTTAACATGACCGTTGTTTAGAGTCACAATAAGAAGTAGGCGTGCCTCAGCAACATATGCCCTACCTGTGTATGTGTAACTCTAAATATTAGCATGAGAAATTTTAAACTTTTATTTTACTTTTCATTTTAATTCAGTATAGAAATTCATTCATAGTTAATGAGGTATACTTCACGTATAAAATGCTTGTATTTGTAATGGATATTTGATTTGTATTAGTAATAAATTTGTAATAGTTGTGCAAACTACACTTATTATTCAAGTAAATATTAAAAAATATACATTGAGAGTATAAAAAATTTCAGAAAATTCTTCAATTTTTATTTGAAAGTATAATCTTAAAAAAATGTTCTACCAGTCACATTATTACATTCAACGTTTCTGTAAACTAATGTACCATTCTGTTTATTAAAGCTTTGCTATATATAATAATTTTTGTGAAGAAAACACTCTCGCAGAAATTTCTAAAACGGTTAAATTTTATCCAGTCCTTTAAAAAAGTAGTATGCCTTCTACGAACTTGAATGCTTATTATTTGATGCAAAGAGTACTTAAAACTTAACCACTCTGATCGCAAAACTTTGAAACTTTTAATTAACTTCCGGAATGCCTTAGACGTGTAAATATGCATGTATATTGTTGACAGACGTCATCATAAAAAATAGGCCATTAAATATATTGCAGTTGATATTTTAATAATTTGAAAGGAATTGATAAATTAACATATTCTATATTAAATTTTCAATATGATAAATTCTTTGGGAGTATACTCTTTCTTAGAAATATTGAAAAGACTAATTTTTTTAAATAGCTTAAATGTAATGCCCTTATCTATCTCTTCATATACAGGGAATAACAATAATAACATTTTCACTGTAACACAAGAAATCTGCACAGTCTTCACCAGTAAAAAGAATCATAATTTTTTATATGTACATATTGACGTGCAATAAGACCTGAAGAAAGTTTAATTTCGTTGTATTTTTATTTGATTGCTATTAATATATTTTATTGAAAGAAAAAATAATTATTTTTTATGTTATATTTTAGAAATGAAGATTTTGAGGTTGAATTGATACTATTAACTCGTATAATTTAAATGCATCTCATACATAGGCACACACACATACACACACACACACACACACACACACACACACACACACACACATATATATATATATATATATATATATATATATATATATATATATATACATATATATATATATATACATATATATATATACATATATATATATACATATATATATATATATATATATATATATATATATATATATATATATATATATATATATATATATATATATATATATATATATATATATATATATATATATATATATATATATATTCTAATTCATAAATGTTTTCCTATCCTCTAAATGTCTTAGTCAAAGGAGTGACTTCTACTTAAAATTCTTTTGATACGTTTCCCTAAGCTTTCTGTCCTATAGATGTAAATGTTTTGTTCCGGTCTCTTTCAATGGCCCGACTGCATCGTTATTCTTGCTAGATGATTACTTTTCTGCTTGCCCAGTAGCCAGGGCAAGTAAAAACGATAGTTACTGTATACTTATTGTGACTAGAGGAAATAATTATTACATATATGTGTGTATTAATTAAACATTATGTTATTACTCCCGAAAATATAAAATAAATATAAGATTTGATATTCCAGAAATAACATTCAAAGCAATCTAATATTGTCGACAAGAATAATCCTAATATTTTGTTAGTAGATATATTTGATTATGTAAATTATTCAGAAATGATAAAATATTTTCTTCTTCAAGAGAGATTTTCTATGAGTTTCCTCCAGAAACATTTGAAATGACTAGAAAATTATTATTCAGTCTCCTAAAATAGCAGTATGACTCCTGAAACGACTAACTTTATTCTTCTCTGCACAGTATACTTAAAATTTAAACACTCTGAACTGAAAGCTTTCAAACCTTTAATTAACTATCGGAAAGCCCTAGACATGTAAATGTCCGCCTTAGAGGACATTATTTAAAAAGGATAGGGGAGTGTATTTTTTTTCTTTTTCTCGAGCCGTGTGGGTTCTTTACTCAGAGAAAAGGGAAAGATATAAATTGCCTTTCAAACAAAATTATCAAGCACTGTTAGTAAAGGGCTCCAAAGCCAATAAACACTACATTTAGGAAGGAATGAAATGTTACTTTAAAAAAAGTTTCAACTCACACGTGAATCTCGAAATAAGTTTCCTCGACCGGGAAATAAAAAAGTCATTTTCAGAGAACTTTAACACATTTAAATGTTCCATGAAGTTTATGCATTAAAGCAGAAAAAAATCCTTATTCTGGATGATAGTGAATACTGAATAAAATGATATTTTTAAGGATTAATCTGTTAGGTTTGAATATGATACTATATTTAAGAAAAGATATTATTATTTGTGGTTATATTATGAGAGACTGAATGCAGCCTTGAAATTTTAGGTGATTAAGTATTAGTATAAGAATAACTTGTATTAGAGTCACAATAATATTTATATAATGTCATGTCTTGTAAATTTATAAAAGCATAATTGTAATATTTTATTGCAAGTATTTTCACTCGACGGTCCACGTGCAGCTTAAAATGGGAATTTTGCAGCCCGAAAAGCTTTTTGGTAAAAAATATATTATAGATCTTTTATTTTATATTTGATAAAATTCATTAAAAATCAGTATATTAAAAATCAAATTGAGTTACGAATTTTCAATTGCTTTACCATCTGATTAGAGTTAACAGACCTGGTAGTTGACATCTGTTCATTTGTTAATCTAAACGACTAGCTATAACACTTGATAAAATTCATTAAAAATCAATACATTAAAGATCAAATTGAGTTAAGAATTTTTCCTTTCTTTACCTTCTGAGATTAGAATTAAAAGACCTGGCAGTTGACAATCGCTCATCGGTTGATCTAAATGACCAGCCATAACACTCGATAAAATCCATTAAAAATCAATACATTGAAAATCAAATTGAGTTAAGAATTTTCCCTTGCTCTTCTGAGATTAGAGTTAACAGACCTGGTAGTTGACATCCGTTCATCTGTTAATCTAAACGACCAGCCATAACACTCCCACTAAATTATCATTCTGTAAGATTGGCATTGGCTCTATTGGTTTCATTATAACTTTAAATAATTTTTCTTCATTCTTGCACTCTTCAATATTAATAAGAATAAACTCACGTTGTTTAGTGACAGTCTAGAAAATTTAAACGAACATAGTATAATAGCGTGTGATTGTAATATTTTATTTCAAGTATTTTCAATCGACGGTCCACGTGTAGCTTTAAAGAAAAATTTTGCGGCCGAAAAGCCTTTTGGTAAAAATATATATATATATATATATATATATATATATATATATATATATATATATATATTTATATATATATATATATATATAGTAGATCTTTTATATATATTCATTAAAATTCAATACATTAAAAATAAAATTGAGTTACGAATTTTTCCTTGCTTTACCTTTTATATTGGCAGTTGACAATCACTCAATCTAAACGACCAGCCATAACACTCAATAAAATTCATTAAAAATCAATACATTAAAAATCAAATTGAGTTACGAATTTTTCCATGCGTTACCTTCTGAGATTACAGTTAACAAACCTGGTAGTTGACATCCGTTCATCGGTGGATCTAAACGACCAGCCATAACACTCAATAAATTATCATTCTGTAAATGACATTGGTTCTATTGGATTCATTATGACTTTAAATAATTTTTCTTCATTCTTATATTCTTCAATATTAATAAGAATAAAACGTTGTTAGTGACAGTCTAGAAATTTAAACGAACATAGTATAAACGAATTGTAATATTTTTATTTCAAGTATTTCCAACCGACGGTCCACGTGCAGCTTTAATGGGGAATTTTGCAGCACGAAAAGCCTTTTGGTAATATATATATTTATATATATATATATTATATATATACTATATGTATATTGTAGATCATTTATTTTATATTTGATAAAATTCATTAAAAATCAATACATTAAAAATCAAATTGAGTTACCAATTTTTCCATGCGTTACCTTCTGAGATTACAGTTAACAGACCTGGTAGTTGACATCCGTTCATCGGTTGATCTAAACGACCAGCCATAACACTTCCACTAAATTATCATTTTATAAGATTGACATTGGTTCTATTTGTGCTTTTATTCTGACGTTAAATAATTTTTCTTCATTATTGTACTTTTTTAATGTTAATAAGAATGAACTCACGTTGTTTAGTGACAGTCTAGAAAATTTAAACGAACATAGTATAATAGCGTGTAATTGTAATATTTTATTGCAAGTATTTCCAACTGATGGTCCACGTTCAGCCTTAAAGGGGAATTTTGCAGACCGAAAAGCCTTTTTTTTAAAAAAAATATTGTAGATCATTTATTTTATATTTGATAAAATTCATTAAAAATCAATACATTAAAAATCAAACTGAGTTACGACTTTTCCCTTACTTTACCTTCTGAGATTAGAGTTAAAAGACCTGGTAGTTGACATCCGTTCATCTGTTGATCTAAACAACCAGCCATAACACTTCCACTAAATTATCATTTTATAAGATTGACATTGGTTCTATTTGTGATTTCATTCTGACGTTAAATAATATTTCTTCATTATTGTACTTTTTCAGTATTAATAAGAATAAACTTACGTTGTTTGGAGACAGTCTAGAAAATTTAAATTAATAGCGTTTGATTTATCTTTAATTTCAATCTTTTATGCAATTGTAAAATTATCAGTGTTCTGATAGTTTTAATTAAATTACTTAAGCTTAAAATCTGTTTGTCTTTCTTGATTTATTCTTTTTTATGTTTATTTTTATATTTAAAATGTACAAATAGTCATGAGACGTAGAAATTGTATTTTATAACACAGACTCTACCAATATTTTAAGCATCTTGTAACAAAAAGTTACACTTCAACAACGCTAGCGTGAAACTGACCGGGAGGCGAAAGTGATGTGAGTGATCCTCCTTAGACCCCATTGGTCAAGAGGGGTTGCTAACAGCAGAGTAGCCATCTTCGGCCCAGGCAATGCTGTCTAACGAACTTTTTCGAGAGCTCTGCGGGCCCCTGCAGAGAGAGAGCAAGAAAGAAGGAGTGCGGAGCTCTTCTGCGGCAGTTCTAAAGCCATTTTCTTTTAAAGACCAAGACTTCATGTTGGCCAAATCTTCGACCAAGTGTGGTCCCTTTGGCATGATGGCATTATTGGATCCTAATTAGCATTTTTATTTCCTATTTACACCTTTATTGATATTCATAAAAAAAGCGGGAGGAATTAGTTCTTTTTTAAAATTTTGTTTTTTCGCACGGGTACTCCACTTATACGTGTGGCTGGCCTAGACGCTCAGTCTGTCACCATCTTAACACAACCAACTTGAGTTTATCTTGGCTTTTAATTAAATAATGCGTATTATATGTATATATGGTAACTCTGTCCTACTTGAATAATATTATGAAAATCGACCAATTATGGGTATGCGGCCCACAGTAATGCATAAAATTCCCAATGTGGCCCTCGAAACTTTACAAATTGGAAATACCTACTGCATAAAGTGCAATCAGTTGTTT
>CM063498.1:116217660-116272660 GCA_032207245.1 Pardosa pseudoannulata
TGCAGACAATTCTTTATGTTCAGAATATTTTTAAAACTATCTGTTCCCGATTCCACAATTTCAACAACCGGACTTGTAACTCTTAAACTCAAGGGAACATCCAATCAAGCTTTAATGTCCCAAGTAATTTGAAAATCAATTGGAAGTCATGTGAATGCAGTTTCAGTTTTTATTAATAAGAAATAAAACTAATTGTTTGGGATTTCTGAAAATTCACAAGAGTAAATAAGTTTCTTGAATATATAGCCTAAGGTTTATTAATAAATCTTTAATTAAGACATTTATTTTTGAAACCAAGTGTTTCGTAAGCAATAAATTTTCCTTTTCCCAAATCTAGTTCAATATAATTTAACCTTTCATTTAGAAGAGCTCTATAATTGATGGAGTACGATAATTATAAAATTTTAAATATGATTCAAGGTCTAGTTTTATAATTTACAATATTTTGAAAAATATTATCAGTAACTATGGTTATATGTAAATTGTACATTCAATTATTAAGTTTTCTTTTGAGGGTTTATGAATTTTTCATTTAAAACTAGAAATCACATTTGTGATACTCCATTTTAGAGAAAATTGTTTGTAAGAGTAGGCAGAAACACTACTATCCCTAGGCTTGTATGAAGATAATACAAACTAAAGTTAAATATGCTCAGCAAACATCCTATGCTCTATAGACAGCCAGATTTATGTAACGTACATGTGTCATTCCAATAGATCACTGGTTGCTAAACTTATAAAGGCTATGGAGACCCTGCTATGGCTCGACGATGCTAAATGAAGTATCCGCAGGGATCACAACATACATATAACCATGCTCAGAAGGGATTCACACGACGGATTTAAAATAACACAACTAATTCTAGACATACACATTTATTTAAGATGATATAAACAATAAACAAACATCAGCACCCTCGATGCAACCGAGCCTCTGTGCTACTGGCACACTGACTCTTATATAGTCAGACAGCATACAGATATTTTGCATATTTACAATGGTGTGCTGCCACAAATAAAATTACGATAATAAAACTTCACAAACGTGAATAAATATCAATACATATTACCACATGTCAAGATACATTACAATACATTACGAAACACTTTATAACGACTAAAAATATACAAGACATTGATAGACGTCAATCTTCGGAAAATTGCGTAATCACCACAAAGCTGTGTACCGTTTTCAAATCTTATTGTGAGCTATCAAGAACTTATATTTATTGGCTATCTTTCGATCGAATGACTAAAGTTAAAAACATTAGGATGGAATTTGGTTATGTGTTGCTTTCTCCATTTATCATTGAGCTATGTAGAAATTGCATTTGTTGGCTATTTTTTCGTAGATTGGTTTGGTACGGTTTGTTGTTTTGCTACACGTGTGCTAATTAAACCGGTACTTAGGAAAGCATGGATCATTCAAATCTTGTTGTTTATTAGAAACGAAAATTATTTTCGGGATACCCATGAGGTTGAATAACATGCAATTGGGGTAGTGCTTTCGTGGCAATGTGTATTCTATTTATTGAAGCTGAATTTCTCTTTGAAAGATGAATACATTTACGTCATTATTAAACAAAGGATGGCAGGAAGAGGTTTTGGCTTTCTATTGACGATTTTCTAGATTATAATACTGATATATCTCTTAGTTAATTAAATAACAACATTATAGTCAGTTAATTTAATAAGAACATTTACTTCAGCACTTTGATTTCAATAGTAAAGTTAAAAAAATCTAGGAAACTTGTATAACCTTTGTAACCTGTTTTAAATATACATAATTTAAGAGAAATAGCTTATAAACAAAAGAAAAGTATAAGAAAAAGCGAAAATCTTATAAAGAAGGAAAACTTACAGTTTGATGGTTTGGTTTGGAGTGCTATGGTCTACTTTTTGTAACACTAGGTCTAATGAGACCGGGACCTACAGCTTAAAGCCGATTCCGAACGGCTACGAACATCCATGCTACGGTGGGATTCGAACCCACGAACTCCGGTACCGAAGGCCAGCCCCCTAACCAATCGGCCATCGTTTGGCAACTTACAGTTTGTAGAGAATATCATGTTGTGAATTTCTGTTGCAATATAGATTTTGGTATTTCTGTTCTATATTGAAAATAAAACTTAATAATAAGTGCATTAAGCATATTTATTCAAAATCTGTAACTCAAAATCGTTGCATGTGTTGATTCGGGAAGCTCATTGGCATACATATTATATACATTAATGAAAAGTTGAATTTGTACAGTTTTCACTTTCACAGAAAATGCTCTAATGTTGAATATCTTTATTTTAAATTTCATCGTTCAATTTACATTATAACAAAACCTATTTTTGTTTCACCAAATAATTCTATCATATCATCAAATGTTCTTTATCTGTAAAATGTAAATCACTCGAATCTGAAAATGAAAAAATTTTAGTAATAATGAAGCCTTTTCAATAATAATTAAATATAATCTCAGACATGTTTTAGATAAACATTCATATATACTATAGAAAATTCATATGTATTAAACATTCATGTTTATAATATTCTATTTAAACAAAATATTATCTTTCAGTAATACCCAATATAATAATATCTTATCTGTTTGTCTGTCCTCGAATTTATGAAGCGGTTAGACCTGGATTATATAAAGGCATCCATATTGGTTTCTTCATGAGTTAGAGTTTGCAAAACTCAAAGCGAGTACAGTTTATCTTCTAATAAATTATTGATACGATTCTAAAATAAATTGGTATAAATATGCTTCATATCACACCAAAAAATATTGTCGCCTTTATAACTTTCGAATCCACCTCTTCCCTCCCTCTTTCCTAGCACTTAATGCCATTATTTCAAAACCCTATTTTCCCCGGTTAAGAGCAGGTGATTAAGTTTATCAATTTATAGCATAATAAATAGGTAAAAATAACATTTTTTTCAAGCATTATCATGTCATTCTTTTAACCATTTCATTTAATCATTTCTTATTTTAATTCGGCTTAAATGATAGATTATGTATATATTCTGATAAATCTAAATTTAATTATCGATTAATATTTTTTCCCCGGTATTGACAATAAATTCTTTTCATCAACAAATTTAATCCAGGAGTCTATCTCACTAATAGATATATAGATATATAGCGTTTAAGTTATATATCTTTAAAAATCAAGAAGTTTGTTAATTTGTGTGTTTTTATACATAACTGCACTGTTTGACTAAAGGAATTCAACGTGATTCTAGACTTAATTCACAGTATCAGGAGACTTTAGAGGAGTATGAAGAAGAAAAGAAGTAAGAAAATGTAGAGTAAGAAAAAAAAAGTTTGATTAAGAAAAAATATTGATCGTGTAACAGATAATTCTCAGGCAAAAACAAACCATTTTTTTTACCTGCTTTTTAGGGTACTTTATAAGTCTGGAAAATTAAAACTTTTACTTATCCCGTGATATGAGGGGCTGTATGCTAGTTTCTTTATAAGCTTTTAACAAAATATATTTCAGTATTAATATACATATTGGAGAAACTCTACTAAATTTGAGCCATTTTCTGTTGGATTAGCATGAATTATAAAATTATTGAAAAATTCGGCACATATATTCTCTAAATAATATGTACTAATCCTTTTTTTTTAATATTCGAATTGTTTATGAAGACAAATCTCTTTTAGATTTTAAAAAGCAATAAAATGAATATTCCGCTAGAAACATATTAAGTTTGTATTTGCTGCATCATAAGTTAAAGTAATAACGAAGACCTAAATGAAATAACCATTTAAAAATAAGCCCCGAAACAATAAAAATCGAGGATTAATAATCCAATTGTGTTAGATTGCATTTCGAAAGAACAAATTGATCATCTAAGTAAACAGACGCATTTTAAATGCGGAAGTATGAACTAAAGCCAAAGGCATCTCAATTATGTGAATGTCTTAAATGATTGATTATATATTGAAGAAAGTAAAAAAAAAGAAAGTTAAACTTAAAAAGGTTTTAATTTAAGAATGAAAAGTAAATTCTTGTTTTTCGTTTCAGCTTTTATGTTCTTAATTGCATGGAAGTTACTTTCAAACTGCTTTTCATCGCATTGAAGATCTAAAGTTTATTAAGATTCAAACTATTGGAGAGAACAAACAAATGAAAAAATATCATCATTCATAAAAACTCAATACCTGATGATGATCATTCAAGATACTTAATAAGTATTCCTTTACGTGGAATAAAAGAAAGTGGATAGCTAAATAAATTCTGCATTTTCTTTAAATTTTAAGCTTTAATATATGTACATATAAAAAGCTTAATTATTAATATTTTATGCATTCTGAAATAATTTAAAAATATTTGCAGACATCAAAGTTTAAAGGAACTTTAGTTCAGAAGTTTAAACTTATGTTAAATTATAGAAAAATATACTACGTTTAATTATATCTACCTATTAATATATATATATATATATTATATATATGTATATATATGTAATATGTATATATATATATTATATATATGTATATGTATATATATACATATATATATATTTATATATATATATACATATATATATGTATATATATATGTACTATATATATGTATATATGTGTATATATATATATAATATATATATATATATATATATATATATATAATATATATATATATTATATATATATATATATATATTATATATTTATATATATATATATATATATATATATATATATATATATATATATATATATATATATTGTAACGTACTGGAAGTAAAGTAGGCGAGGCCTTCAATGAAACAGCTAGAAATTTAGGTATTCTTGACTAAATATTTTATTCACTAGAATAAACTATGTACAGATATGTACAAATTCAATAAACGATAACATTCAGGGATCTCGTACAGAGATAATATGCACATACAAGGATGCGTGGGATACCGGAACAGTATGGCTAGGGCTTTAAAACACAATAGCTGACAATAATTAATTATAAATTAAATAATTTTTTTAAAATTAAGAATTACATTTGCTCCCAAATGAGTTTGAAACTGTATTTTATTTTAATAAAATGTATGTTTGAAGCATTATCCGTTATCATCAGCCAAGGATTATTGGGTTCATTATTTTCACTAGTCCATTATGAGAATCTGAAATGAAATAATACTTGACTTTTTTAATTTTGCTAACAATCATCGACGTTTCTTTTAAAAAGAAAAATAAATTTATTCGAAGCTCAATAAAGTTAAAGTTTTAAAATTACATTATTTTGCTCAAAATTCTCGAAAAATTACAAAAGAAAACAAATATAATGCAGGAAATTAACATAAATAATTCAAGAAAAGAGTAAAGACATTGCATTTAAAAATTGCATTTCCTCTTATGTTAATTTTAAAGAAGAGCTTTATTTTAACTTATATTTAAAATATTTTTCTTTGAATTTTCTCTTCTAATTTATAGCATTTTAACACTCCTAATCTGGGTTTATTATTGGGAGCCTTAATAAAATTAATGGTCTAAATTTACGCTTAATTAGAGGAAAGTTATTTAAAAATTGCAAAACGAAAGAAAACTAATTCACTGTACATGAAGAGATAGATAAGGGCGTTATATTTAAAAAATAATTTACTCATAAGATATTTTGTATGAAAGTTTAATTTTTATGGAACCGATATAGCAAATGTAAGTTCGCATCAGACTAAATGATAATATTTTAAGAAATAACGTGGGTTTATTATCTTTGCCAATTCATGTCACTGGGATAATTGTCGACCTAGAGTTGTTCGTCTAGAGAAAAAAAATAGACCAAAAAATCCTCTCAATCAAGGAACGTAGTTAATATTTTACAGTTGCATTTAATTAGATGAAAATTATTTAAAAATTGTAAATTATAATGCATAAAATTAATTTACTGTTAAAGTAAAAATAAAGATTGCATTACATTTAAAAAAATTATTTCCTCTTAAACCAGTTTGAATGGCAGTTTTATTTCGATGAAACACATATTGCAAAACATTCACAAGTTCGCATAGACCTAAATGATATTTTACCAAGCATAACCTGTGTTAATTATCTTTGCCAACTGCATCTCATTTGGATTGTACTTTAATTGTCGTTCTCGAGCAGTCCGCCTGGAGAAAAGAAAATCCCGAAAAATCCTCTCCAACAAGTGCCGTAGTAAAATATCTCTTTAATTCTCAGTTCCTGCTCTCTCCATAGGCTCTTGTTATTTCCATCCCAACCAATTAGGCGGACATTCGCCTCACGTTCGATCCTAACACAAGTCTGGCCACCCTCTTTTAAACGAGTGTGAGTGATTCCCCGCGAACCAGAGTCGTACTTCATCGTGACATTAATGGGTAGAAGTGAAGTTTGCAGCATCACGTCGCATGCCACTCAAAAGAATGGTTCGACTGCTCATTAGTATTCAGCCAGGAGTAGGGTGGGCATCGATCATTCGATACGTATGAGGTGCTCTTTTTGTGGGGAGATTCCTCGAGGACTGTTGAGTGCTCGAGATTTTTAAAAATGGGGGGAAGCAGAGGAATAATTAACTCCTAATTTCAGATGTCGGGAAAATAAACGCTGAAAGAAGAGTCGTTAATTAAGGGGAAACGTGGTATTTGAAAATGAAACTTATCGGGGAAGGGGAGTTAATTGAATATATAACACATATTTGATGCGAAGTCCAACACAATGATATGTTCACTTTTCTCATCATTTACGGATTAAAAAGAAACACGGTATCATGGTTGTTTTAGTAAAAGGATAATTAAACTAAAATATTGCTTAAAATGCTATTTATGGAGAAAACACACACACACACATATATATATATATATATATATATATATATATATATATACATACATAAACAAGGCTCTATTCTGAAAACACACACACACGCACACACACACACACACACACACACACACATATATATATATATATATATATATATATATATATATATATATATATATATATATATATATACATACATACATACATACATACTCAAGGCTCGATCCAGAATTTAGTTGTGGAAGGGAGGATCTCAAACGGAACAAATAATATATTATTACTTTTTGTTTTTAACTAAAAAACATATAGCATTAAAAATTTGAAAGGTTGAATATTAATACTTAATATTAATAACAGCATTGAAACTACATAAAATTTAATATTTTATGTATTTAAAAGTCCCAATTAAGACATGCAAGATAGAAATTTAAAATATTGAAAATTTTAGTTAAAAGTAAAACTTTGATTAAATATGCAGTTTTAAAATATTATAATTATAAATGCTTCTTTATGTAAAGAATACTAAAACAAAGGAGCGTATAATATTAAAAATGTTGAATATTAATACTTAATATTAATAAGTCATTGAAACTACATAAAATTTAATATTTTACGTATTTAAAAGTCCCGATTAAGACACACATTTCGTAAGGTATCCGTAAATGAGGTTTCAGTAATTCTGAAGTAAAAATATTGATACTGTAAAAGAAGATAGAAATTTAAATTATTAAAAATTTTAGTTAAAAGTAAAACTTTGATTAAATATGAAATTTTAAATTATTATAATTATAAATGCTTCTTTATATAAAGAATACTAAGACAAATGAACATATAACATTAAAAATTTGAAAGGCTGATTATTAATGCTTAATATTAATAACACCATTGAAACTACATAAAATTTAGTATTTTATCTATTTAAAAGTCCCGATTAAGACATGCAAGATAAAAAATTTAAAATATTGAAAATTTTAGTTAAAAGTAAAACTTTAATTAAATATGCAGTTTTAAAATATTATAATTATAAATGCTTCTTTATATAAAGAATACTAAAACAACATTAAAAATATTGAAAATTAATGCTTAATAACAGCATTGAAACTACATAAAATTTAATATTTTATGTATTTAAAAGTCCCGATTAAGATATGCGTTTCGTGATATTTCAGTAATTCTTGAGCAAAAATATTGATATTGTAAAAGAAGATAGAAATTTAAAATATTGAAAAGTTTAGTTAAAAGTAAAACTGTGATTAAATATGGAGTTTTAAATTATTATAATTATAAATACTTCTTTATATAAAGAATACTAAGGCAAATAAGCATATAACATTAAAAATTTGAAAGCTTGAATATTAATACTTGACATTAATACAGCATTGAAACTACATAAAATTTAATATTTTATGTATATTTTATGTAGTCCCGATTAAGACATGCGTTTCTTGAGGTTTCAGTAAATGGTTTTCAGTAAATGAGGTTTCAGTAATTCTTGAGCAAAAATATTGATATTATAAAAGAAAATAGAAATTTAAAATATTGGAAATTTTATTTAAAAGTAAAACTTTGATTAAATATACCGTTTTAAAATATTATAATTATAAATGCTTCTTTATAAAAATAATACTAAAACAAAAGAGTATATAACATTGAAAATTTGAATAGTTGAATATTGATACTTAATATTAATAATAGCATTGAAACTACATAAAATTTAATATTTTATGTATATTTTATGTAGTCCCGATTAAGACATGCGTTTCTTGAGGTTTCAGTAAATGGTTTTCAGTTAAGGAGATTTCAGTAATTCTGCAGCAAAAATATTGATATTAGAAAAGAAGATTAAAATTTAAAATACTGAAAATTTTAATTAAAAGTAAAACTTTGATTAAATATGCAGTTTTAAAATATAATTATAAATCCTTCTTTATATAAATAACACTAAAACAAAAAGTATTGAGCAAAAATTTGATTTAAAAATTTGTAAAATAATTATAAGCTAATCTTTTTTTATTTGCCATTTAATTGACCACAGAGTTTATGTTAACTTTAATATTTTTATAAGCAAAGGTAAAAATATATCATTATTAAACTGCGTTTCTATGATAAGTTTTCAGCTTCTTTAACATTGAATATTTTTCTTTTAGTCTTTAGGGGGGATGAGAATGAGGCCTTCTAGCTTCCCTTGGGAGTGAACTTCTACACACACACACACACACACACACACACATATATATATGTGTGTGTGTGTGCACACGAGTATTATAAACTATGTTTCCTTGAAAGATGCTGAAACCGTAGATAAGAAAGTAGTGGCAATTTTATTGCATAAAATGCAATTTTAAGACAAACTCTGCTTATCACATGTTGCGCTTGTTAAATAATTTTCACTCCAATTTAAGTCAGCAAAATTATTTTTTATTTTGAAAGCAGTTAGCATTTGTTATGGAATCTAAAATAATCGTATACTAAACTCGTTTCAATTTGATTTTATAGCCCACTTTTGTTAAACTTTAAAACATTTTTATCACAAATTCTTTACCACATTTTTTCTTCCAGACTTACTGGTTTGAACTTGTTGACAGGACACCCAAGCATGTTTCTCGAGAAGTAATAAGAGTTCAACCCACATTGTTATGTATAAAACCCCTAAACTCGTTTTGAAACCCTTGACCTATATGCTAAGTCTTCTCTATTGGAGTGCTTAGAAATTCGTTGTTAACTATAAGACAGACGTATCCATGCAGGTCATTGGCCGTTTGTAAGTGTCATTTACGAGTTAACTGTATTTGAAGCTCATATGATTACTGCTATTTTTTTCTGGCGCCAATATGGTTGTAAAAAAATAATATACAGACAAAATGTTTGATTCCGCATTTTAGTGATTTTAATAAACGCTGACATATTTTTCACTGGTAACTGTCAATCAGACAAACTACAATATTCTTAAGGTTCATTCCTACAAAAGCATTTTGAATGATTTATTTTGTGATAAAGTACAAGTAAAGGACTTTTAAATGTTATAATACCAATTTCTTCAACCGATTAATCAGCTATTTTATTTAATATAAATTCATTTGTGCTTATTCTTAGAGTAAGTTCAATGATCCAGACGACTTCGATTTAGTTGTTTCCCAAAATTTTACTTTTTTACTATACATGATTAGAAGGTAAGCAATAGAAGTACTTACTACTACTTTTTTCAAAGAAGAAAGAGTTAGAGGATGGCTGACTGGTATTCCGCTACCGTTTACCACTGAAATATAGGGGCTCAAATCTCATTGTTGTCCGGGGTTTTTGTAGCGTTTTGGAATCAACTTAAAGTAGTACGTTTCAGTCTTACTAACCCACGAGTAGCAAAACAGCAAAAAATATAAGAAGTATTTCGAAAGCCACGGTAGCTCAGACGGCAAAAAGCAACGATCTCGTAACTCGAAAATTGTGGGTTTGTAGCTCGAGCGGACATAAAATCTACCATGGTCGTTAAAGGTGACTGTGGCACGTAAAATATGTTTCTTGTCAGAATGTACTGCAGGTTCTTAATCAATACATCTGGGAGTGGCAAGCTAAGCCTGTGGGATGAGGACCCACTTGAGCATTGTCATTCTTTCACACTATCGGTGCTCATTAAAAGAAAAACGGATTCCTTTTCCTTAATACGAGTAGTGTACCGCTCAAATTGTACTTGGTTTGTACATGTGACTTTAGAAACAAAAGCAACAACAGCAATGCCGAAGATATGCCATTATACCGCTCTGCCTAAAACTGTCATTATTAACAGATATACCATATCACAGGCATATTAAAATAAAAGCTAACAATTTAAACTTAGAGAATGTTGAATAAATAACTAAAGCAAAGATTAAATAATGATGAATCTGAATACGAAAGGTAATGATGTATCTCATTGGTTTAGCTTCTCGTATTTACCTGAGTTTACAGTAACTAGACTAAAACTATAATCCGCTACTCAGTCGGCGAAGGCAAAGATCTCGTAACTGAAAGGCTGCGGATTATTGGATGGAGCCGGCCTATGATCCGCCGTGTTAGCTAAAGGTGACTGGGGCACTTAAAATATGTTCTTGCTCACAAATTCCTTCAAATGATACTTCTGGGGGTGGCAGGCCAAGCCTGGGGGTCTTCTGTTTGATCCCTTCTTCTAAATTACAAGGACCCAATGGGGTAATGTTACTCGCCTTCGTACCATTCCTGAAACTACACGTTCTCCTCGGGTGGTACTAAATGAGTAACAGGTTCGCAACCTTCTTAAGGTGTTAGTATAATGTCTATGTAGACTGCTGCTCAGAAAAAAATAATAGTATTATATTCTAATTTCTATTGAAGGAGTTATTAGACATTATAATCTTCAATTCTGATATTTAAATAATTTTTAAGTTAGCTTAAATGATGTATTTTAAGGCTGTAAGCAGCAGAAATTTTTATTATTACTTTTAAAGAATTTTAAAACTCTTTATACCGCTTTGAATATCACACAATAAATTCCATCTGATATATCAAGAAATAGCCATACTTTTATAAATAAAATTAAAATAAAAACTGTCTCTTTAAATTTAGCATATTTTGATAAATGCGACAGATAATAATACGCTTCATTGTTCCACCATCCCTATAGTTATTTACCTCAGTAATAAAGTAAGATGGATATTCTAATTTTTTTTCCTTTTCTGTCGATTGAATGAACCTCAAGGTATGAAGGCTATTGACCAACCCTTTGATATTAGAATATACTGCTTACCAAAATATGACATCCTGAACATTCCGGAGAAAAAGAAATCGTAACCTTGACAAGGTTGATGGACGAGTTTTCTTCGACCTCTATGTATCTATTTTTGTTGTTATATCCGTAGCGTCGAGTTAATTTGCTTGTGAACTGATATCGAAAAATATATTACTTGAACGTGACGAAGGAAATAAACTTAATTGAAAGCTACATGTTGTGCTAGAATGTTGAAAGCAATATTGAATTTCCATAATATATTGCATAAAAGGAAACAGCTCGAATATAATTCAACATACTGTTTCAAACACTGTCACTAGAGTATATTTATTACAAAACGTAGGCTGATGTTTTCGCACGTGAATATCGGCACGTTTTCTTTGTACATACAGCAAAACGTTGTGTTACTTTGTTGGTATTACTTTGTTGGTATTTGTTGGAAATTGCTACGATTTTTTTTATTTAATTCTGAGAAAATTTTGCATTGTCGTTTTTGAATTTACTGCAAGGGTAAACGCAAAAGATTGAGTAGTTATTTAACCATTTGACTGTCTTGGACATCATATATGGCATACACAATTAATACACTTGTATATCATGTCATTTGTATCAAGTGATACAAAATGAACTATATTTTACATACAAGCTCTTAAATATTTTATGTTTTATATCATTGTGTACATGATATGATATGAAATCTATAAAGTATTAGATGTGTATATCATATATAATGTACAAGGCAGGCAAAAAGTTAAAACAAAAATATTTTATGACCCTTAAAAGACTGTTGTATTGCCTTTTGTTTATGAATGATACATGAACATTAGATGCATAAGACACGTTTATTTTAGATAAGCGTTTCTTGAAAAATTATTTTAGGGGATTTTTGACATTAACTCACATTTGTTTAAAAGTATTCCGGGTTACCAAAAAATTTTGCGTGCACATAATAATAATAATAATAATAATTAATAATGCAGCCATAATATATAGTTCACATACTTGTATATGTGGGATACATTTGCAACCTCAGGTTCGCATACTTGTATATGTGGGATACATTTGCATCCTCAGGTTCACATACTTGTATATGTGGGATACATTTGCAACCTCAATTAATTAAAAACACATACTACACAATTGAAAAAAAACTGTAATATGTGAGCTTACAAGTACATGTTGCACGATTTTGTACGTAAATTACACGTTTTATATTTTCATTTGATTCAAGATTTGGAATATTTTGAAATTAGTTGATTATTATTAGCTGATTATCATGTTATGATTCAAGATTTTGAAACTAACTGAATTTTTCTTGTTATTATTATTTATATTATAATGTAATGAAAGTATATTCAAATACAGTGCATTTTTTCTCTTCATAAAGAAAATGTGTGGAAGATAATGCAATTAATTTTCAAGTTGGAAGCATTATATACAATTCATTAAACAAGGTTTCATAAAGATTCAATTAATTTGAGCTGGAATTCAAAGTAGCTCTTTCGATCATTAAATTTAATGTGATTAATTTAAGGAGTACTCAAAAGTTTATATGTACCAAGAGTTGTCAAAGGTAAGAATCAAGAAATATTGAATTATCGGAAATAAGACGTATAAGTTGGTTATCTAATACCACAGTTAACTCCTTGCCAACCAAAACAGTTTAATTAAAATTTAATGCATATCCAAAATTTTATATCATTAGGAAATCTTTTATGTACATACAAAATGGATAAATTCATTTGAAATCATTTAGCCCTGCATTGTTTACTTAGTATTTAAGACATTTAATTAAATTTTCCCTCTTCCTTTTAGTTCAGTTGTATAAAAGGCACATGGCGTACACCAGTTTCATAATTTATTTAATATAGTACACGAAGATATGTAGAATATTATTATACTGTAGAATATTTGCATGCTGTAACTATGCATTTTCTATACAATGTAAAATATCGAATAAATTATCATAGATAATAATCAAAACTTGAATACAGTAAAAATTTCATATTTTATTTTAATGAAGTTACTAAGAGGTAACCAATCACGTACAGAGCCAAATTATTATATAATGTGTTGCACAACTTCTATTTAATTACGCCTTAAAATTAAGTCACAAAAGTTTTTAACAAGTTCGGAACAAGTCTTTTGGGTTAGACAGATTTGTCTTGAGACAGAGAGTACTGAATACTCTCTGAATCTGTGAAACTGTTTATTTCAATTTGATTGATTACTTTAATTGGTTTGAATTACACGTGTTTCTTATCAGAAATTTCTATGCAAACTTATTTATAAGATTAAAAAATGAACTTAAAAATCTAATTACCTCGAGATTTATTACTGGGCATTATGTCAAATCAAATGACAACGAAGTGCAGATTGACTTATTATTTTACTAGCATAAAAAATTTAAATTGCGTATAAAATAATGAATATTTCAAATGGACGACTGAGTAAAAAGGATTTAATTTCACAAATATGCTTCAACATGATATCAGCGTCCTTTTTTGATCTCGTGGGCGTTTCCGACTGCCATTTCCTTCTGACCTTCGCTCTACTAAGTGTTCTACTTTTTGTTTAACGCCTTATCACTCAAGTTTGCCTTCTCTGTCTAGGCAGATAATAAAAATCTTCCCACCATTGTGTCTGAAAAAAAAGGGAGAACTACATTTAAAATACGATACAGATGGTGCACTGTTTTTTATTTTCGGATGTTCGAGCCAAAAATAAAGAAAGAGAAGGGTAAAAAATACGGATCTTTCTGTAACGGTAGCATATTAAAACTGAGTTATAAGTAGACACATGTATTCATTACAAAAGGAGATTATTAAAAGTAAAAAAATAGTATAACTATTTTTAACATTAAATTTTTTCATAATGCAATAATTAAAGTATTTTTGTTACTTTTAGGCGAAGGCATTGACCGTGCTAAATTATCTGTTGATGGACAAAAGAAATTGTACAAAGTTATTCTGCGTAAGCTGTAATTAAGAATAGGATGAGAGCATCAGTGAAGGAATATTGCATAATATTTGTCAAAAGATAAATTTGCATCTATCATTGCAAATGCAACAAGTTTTTTATTTAATGTAACCTTAAAATATTCATATAAAAAGAAATATATATTTGGGATAATAATGTACATTAATCTTAAAATTAATAAGAAGAAAAATTAGAGAAAACCCAGTGAATAAACACAAAGATGGACAGTCAATTACCACTTTTATTTTTATTAAATACTCTGTTTAAGCGAAAACAGAAAATTCCTATTGATTTTATAAATTTAGCACTTAGATCTAGTTATCTAACTCCAAAAAGAAAAGAAAAGAATCACCAGTAAATGAGCAATTTGGTCATTCACTGGACTTTGAAAAAGTTTAGCTATCAATACATTGACCCTTTTAATAATTCTACAATCTTTTTGGCCAAAGAGTTTTGTTCCTTCAAAACTTTAAAGTTTGAGAAGAATTGTTGAGAACCTTGCTAAATTGCTTACCGAACTCACCGAACTTGCCAAATTTGAAAGTATGTTGTTCACTGGTCTGTTTTCCAATACATTCAGAAATATATTTTTGCTTTTAAACAAAGGCAGTGAATTTGTTTTTATATCTATCCATTGAAATAAAATAAGTTAATGTATATATATATATATATATATATATATATATTATATATATATATATATATATATATATATATATATATATATGTATATATATATATATATATATATATATATATATATATATATGTATATGTATATATATATATATATATATATATATATATATATATATATATATATATATATATATATATATATATATATATATATATATATATATTATATATATATATATATATATATATATATATATGTATGTATGTATGTGTGTGCATTTATAATAAAATCTTCATACCATTGTGATGGTATAAAAAATCAGTAGGAACGACATTAAAAGAACACAGTAACAAATGGCGTACTTATATTTATTTTCCGATGTTTGCGCCAAAACAAAGGAAATAGAGGGGAAAAAGGGATCATTCGTTAACGGTGACATATTAAGAATGTAAGTTGACATCATAATCCAAAAGGACATCTTAGTCCAAATGTAAAAAAAAAAAATGCCACCTCAGTGATTTTTAATTAAGTTAAGTTAAAATTTTCAAAGTGATAGGACTGTTTTAATTATCTATTTAAAACATATGAAAAATTTAATGAATACATTAAGTGGTTTTCAAATTATATTGTCAATTTTTAAGATTGCTTATTTTCAAAGATATACGCTAAGAAACATATGCTGTAAAAATGTTACTTTTGAGTGACTGGATATTAAAACAGTATGGTTACGCAGAGCCTTCAAACTTTTGACGATCACTGTTTTATGTCATTCGAACCAACAAATTATATTATATATATATATATATATATATATATATATATATATATATATATATATATATATATATATATATATATATATATATCATGTTTTTTTCTGTGAGAAATAATACCAGAACGATCTAGAAAATTTAAAATTGAACTTTTTTCAACTTATCAATGGTGAATTTTTTATGGTTAAATATATTGAACAAAGTACAGAATTCTAACTTATAGTCAACCACTTCCAATGAGTAATGATCTTTGCAAAGAATCGCTCAGGATCATTCATTCTGATCTTCCTCAACCAAGCTATTTAGACGATCTCTTTTGTGTCATTAAGAAATAACTGATAAAAACGCGGTATGGATAAGGGAGAAATTAACAATATTAAATTACAAAAGTAATACCCTACACTAAGCTTAAATAAAGAAATAAGAAAGGGATAGTCAATTTCAAAGAAGGAGAAAATAATTTAAGATATACACACAGATATTACGCTAATAAAATATAGTGCTAAAGATAGGAATACAACTTTAAAAATAGTGCAAAACTAGTTTACAATATTAAGCTTATTATTATAGTTTAGTAAGCAGTTTAAAAAAATTTCTCATGTACAACATCAACTCAGAGCTTAAGTGAAGAGCCAGGTTTCCTCGCAGGGTCTGCAAAACAGTTGGTGCTCAAGACATTTATATCAACCAGTTTACTCAAAATCAATCCGCTCCATAAAATAGTACATAGAAGTATTTGACAAATGCATTCCGAATTACAATACCATGTTTAAAAACCTGACATTGAGACTGACGATTTCATAGAAAAGTATTTATCGAAATGTTTATTACACAATACATTGAATAATGAACCTGCCATGCAATTTAGAAACTGCAAGAAGTTATGTTAAAACTAAAGTAAAAAAAATGACTGTTAACTTTTATGATATATTGATATCTCTTGTTGTATACCATTTTTTCGACTAGTGAAACAGTTACTTGAAAACAAGGAACAATGTTGTAAATGAACATTATACACACACACACATATATATATATATATATATATATATATATATATATAATATATATATATATATATATATATATATATATATATATATATATATATATATATATATATAATATATATATATATATATATATATATATATATATATATATATATATATATATATATATATATATATATATATATATATATATATATATATATATATATATATATATATATATATATATATATATATATATATATATATATATATATATATATATATATATATATATATATATATATATATATATATATATATATATTGTTTTCTTGCTTTTTTAACGGATTTCTTCAAAAATTGAAAAATCTTACAAAACAAATTGTCAGAAAAGAGAAGAAAGAATATACTAAAATTTGAGATATGTAACGAAAAAATAACGAAAAATATATAAAGTTAAATCTTTTTTAACTGCATAGGTAAGAATGGAAAAATTTGATAACAAAATAGCCTTTTACCTTATAATTACTCTCTAAAAAGTGGTCATTGATTGATTTTCCCCATTTTCTTTCTTTATACTGCATCGGTTACATATTAACAAAATAGATGATCATAATTACCTTACTCCCTTATTCGCACAAAAGAGAGTGTTATCTTTAGCTGTTAACTGCTATTAAGAGACATTCTAGTCATTATAAACCAATTATATTCAGTAAATGGCTCATTTTAGAAAAGAAGTTTTAATTAAGTTCATAATACTGCATTAACTGAATAGTTCCTATATTTTAAACTACCATAAAACTTCCGTTCTCCAATATTTAAGAAGGAGGTTTAGGAAAGAAAATATTGTTCTTTAAATTGTTTTATGTAAGTGAAACTAAAATGGTAATTTTTTTTCGATATTTCACATTTCATTTTTTGAAAGAAAAATTGCAAAACAAACTGAAGTATTTATAAGGTTTAAATTTTCTTCTGAGAATACATATCTAAACCTATAGTGGACTATGGACTATGTTTCAGTATGGACCACGTTCCGCTATCAACTAAATTTTTGTGGCATATACTTACAATAACCGAACGATGAGTGAATAGGTAGGACTCTGCTCTTAGTTACCGAAATTCATTCATTTGAACTTGACATCGGGCGTGAAAGTTCATAGCCGTAAGGAAACGGCTTTAAAAGACTTAATTACTGGTCTCACTAGCTATTGCGTAGTAAAAAGAAAGAGTAGACATTCCAAAGCATATCTTAAAATAAAATACATTAAACATTTATATATATATATATATATATATATATATATATATATATATATATATATATATATATACATGGATAGATAGATAGATAGATACACACACACACACACACACACACATATCTATATATATATATATATATATATATATATATATATATATTATATCTATATAATATATATATATATATATATATATATATATATATATATATATATATATATATATATATATATATATATAATTTTTTGTATATTATACCTGTATGTTTATTTTCATATTTCATGTTTCATATATATATGTATCTATCTATCTATCTATCTATCTATCTATCTATATATATATATATATATATATATATATATATATATATATATATATATATATATATATATATATATATATATATATATATATATATATACACACACACACATATATATATATATATATATATATATACATATAATATTCCTAATGAAGTAAGTGACTAAATGATGGCTAAATCCGCTAATTACTAAATAATTATTAAAATATATCTCGTGACATGCGCAAAACTTGATCTGTCAAATTATTCCAATCGAAAACATATTAAAGGACTGAAATACGTGTTTGAAAAAAAATCATATGTATGCAAAAACGTTTTATGTTAAGTTTAAAAACGTTTGTGCTTAACAATTGCGTACTGGGTTGGGCGCTGCTTTTCTAAAATAATAATTCTGTTGTGGAGATTCGTAGCCTTCCGGAATTGGATTTAAGCAGTAGTTCCCCATCTCATTAGCGATGTAGCATCACTCATGATACTGAAATAGTATTTGACTTTCATAAGTAGTTATTCTTATTGCGTAAAGTTTAAATTATATTTATGCCAATGCTTGTGTATTTTTCATGAGTTAAAAGAAGGGAGATGCTATTTAATTACTCTTTAAGAGTCCGGTCTTTTTTTTCCACATAAGTGGAACTCAAACAGATTTTTATGGCCTGTGAAATCGCTGATAGCAGCCGTTAGGTGGCTTTTAAAAATTTTTAAGGCTCTAACCATAGTTACTTTTGTAGCTGGTGGATATTATCCCCTCCCCTCTAGATTGAATGATATGGGGGTGTGAGTAAAAATTCGGTAGAACTTCTTTGTGAAAATGAACGATTGTAATTGTTCAAGCTATGATGGGATCGCTTGCTGTATAAACGTGTAAATACTGTAAATATAAAAAATTATTTCATATATTTGAAGAGTTTTCTCGAAAGTCCTCGTCATCATGGATCTATCAAGTATCACCACTCGACTGCTACTAAAATAGTACTCATGTAGTGAAACATTGTGCCATATAACTCCAAAACAAGCAACAGCAAGGAAATCTTGTATTTATCTTTTTACAGCTTCGTCAAATTTGAAGAATTTAAAGCTCTTTTGTTATTTTTTAATATGTAATTTTTAAAACAAAATTTAATTAATGAATTTTTAATAATGATTTTCATAAATAAAATTTTTTATATGTATTTTAGTTATCTATACATTATTTGAAAAATAGGCAAATTATGCTGAACCCGTATAGAAAATTTGGAACACCAATAAATGTATTTTGCATAATTTAAATCATGACATGAGTTTTCGAATGGATTTAAGAATTTTACACACACAAATATATATGTCTATTACAGTCGCCGTGTATCAAAACAGTATGCGATATAACTCCATAGAGAACTACAGCAATAAAATCTTGTATTTATCTTTTTACGGTTTCGTCAAATTTTTCTAAATTTGAATTTTATAAAGCTCTTACATTATTTTTTACAATATGCAACATAATTCAATTTATGAACTTTTAATAATGCTTTGTGTAAAAAAGGATGTATTAATATCATTTTAATTATCTATACATTATTTGGAAAATGAGAAAACTATGCTGAACCTGCATAGAAAATTTGGAACACCAATAAATATATTTTGCATAAATTAAGCCATAACATGAATTTTCTAAAGAATTTAAGAATGTTACACACACAAATATATATGTTTATTACAGTCCTCGTGTAGCAAAACAGTATGCCATATAATTCCATAGCGAACATCAGTAAAAAAAATCTTGTATTTATCTGTTTACGGTTTCCTCAAATTTTACTAAATTTGAATTTTTTAAAGCTCTTATGTTATATTTTAAATATGCAACAAAATTCAATTTATGAATTTTTAATAATGCTTTTTATAAAAAAAGGATTTATTATATGCATTCTAATTATCCATACATTATTTGGAAAATGAGCAAATTATGCGGAACCTGTATAGAAAATTTGGAACACCAATAAATATATTTTGCATAAATTAAGTCAGGACATGAATCTTAGAAAGAATTCAAGAATGTTACACACACAAACATATATGTATGTTATATATATACTTATAAATCAATATTTCGATAATATTACCTATATAATAACTAGATATATCAATAAAAGAGAAACAGTAGATAAAAAAGTAACTTATTGTGGAAATTAACTTATTGTGGATTATTGTGGAAAAATCGATCATTGTCTGAACTCTCTTAATGTCTCTTTTACGTTGCATCAACAACATATTAATGAAATAAATGACCATAATTATCTTACTCTCCTATTCACACAAAAGGTAGGATTATCTTTCGTTCTAAACTGATATTAAGAGAATATTCTAGTCATTATAAACCAATTACATTCAGTAATTGACTTTTTCTGCTAAAGAATGTTTCAATCATGCTCATAATAACTGATAAAAGTTAATTTATGTTATATTTTTTACGTTTTAAACTATCTATGGATAATTTAAATGTCATAAAATTTTGCTCATTAGTTTAAATGTTTTGTGAAAAGAAGGAATTCAGACAGAATGAAGTTTTTTTCTTGTAAATAGTTCACCTTCTCTAGTGTTTCTGAAAATATTTAAATTTACAAGTGACTTAAATTTTCAAAAGATTGTAATTGATATTATTCTTGCGGCACATGCAGTTGAGTTTTAATTTGCGAAGTATATTACTGTGATGTATTGTTATAAAAAGGAAATTAAAAATTAATCTTTATATATAAAATTCTTCTGACCGTGTGTTTGTAATTGAACTGCTCCTAAATGGGTAGACTGATTTGGATGAAATTTACTGTAGGTAATTAAATTGATTCGAGAATGGTTCAGATTCACAATTTGATCCGATAGAAAATATTTTTTTATTAAAATTACAGAATTGAGCGCTCATTGAGATTATTATATTGCCACTTGAACCCCTTAATTTCCAACCTATCTATGGAGTAGTGTTTAGCGCAACGGGATTCAGTACGAGAAATCTCGGGATCAAATCCCTATACAGGCGATGTGTGAATTTTAATTTAATTTAATTAAGTTTGTGATGAGCCTACGGATGGTGGCATCAAGTATTTTTAAAATATTTTTTTCTTACTTCTCCATCAAAATGGTCTAATTTATAATTTACTTAAAAACATTTTATAATTTTTGGATTTACAGAGTTAAAATAGGACAATGTCTTTTGGGTCGTCTATAATATTTATATAATGTAGACAATAGATCATGAAAACTGCAGAAGTCAAATTTAGTTTCATTACAAGTTAATCAAAAAATAACATGATTATATCAAGTTTTGAGACACATTTTAACTGTTTTTATATAAAACTTTATTAATAAATTTTTGAATATAGTTAAATTATTAATATTTTATTTCACAGAGTTTAAGAGAAATTTCAAGAGATGAAAAGATTAAATATTATTTAATTAGTAAAAATTTTAAATGTAAATGACAGTTTATTTCATATATTCATACACAATATTTTTTTTAACTATATATGTTCTTTTTACATTCTGCTGCGAAAAATACAAGAGTGTTCTTCTTAGGTAGAAAGTTCAGAAAATATTAGAAAGTATTATTGCACATAAATTAGAAAATGACATGAAATTTAGAATAAAAAATAGTATGCAGTTTTATGTTATTAATCTATTTTTACATTACTCTATTTTATGTATATATTATTATATATTATTCATATATTTTAAATATATATTATTACATTTTATGCAAAAATGCAATTTTATGTTACGGATTATTTCATATTATCCTAACATAGAAATATGGCGAGCATTGAAAAATTATTTCTAGCTATCAGAAAACTAGTTAAAACAATTGTTGAAAACGATCGATTTTTTAGCTTATTTTGGCTTAGTTATGTATAAGAATATTTTAGGAATTTAACTGAGTAACAAGGAAAGTGAAAAAACTGAATTTAAAAAGATTTATTTAGTTCGACATAAATTTGTTTCGACTAATATCCAGTATTATAAATGGCTTTCTAAATCAAAGCTATGAGTAATATTTTGTAACATTTCTTAATTTAAGTAAAAGCAAACTTGAGTCTTCTTAAAGACTAAAATTACTTCTTTAAAGAGGTAAAACCTAACCATTTAATTTCTGAATTATATATATGCATATAAAATATATTAACAAGAATCACCTTTAAAGGATTATAATTTAATTACTTAAATAAATTATTTTAAACATAGCAGAAAATATAATTTTTGACAGGGTTTCTAGCCGTTAGAATTCCGTCATATTTTGTATCACAAAAAGTTCTTTTTACCATTTCATTCATTCTAATACACTTTAACATTCACTTTAACATAAGAAAGGTGAAAGATGCAAACTTGCTTCATCTAAAGTTGTTTTACCATATTTTATGAGGGAAAAATTGTAGATGATTATTTAATTCTTCATATCCTCAAAAATATCAGGAAATAAGTATCTCTGTTTAAAATTTGCAAATAAAAATATATTTTTAATTAAAAATGTTTTTATTGGCAAATGTTTAATCCTTAAAATTTGGGATGAAATTACACTTTATAAGTGTGGTCATATATATATATTTGCTGTTAAAGAAGTAATTACATTGAATATTGATTAAGCATTAATGCCATGATATGAAGTATTCATAATATGTGGTATAAAGTAAAACATTTGATCTTGCCTTAAAAATTAAATAAAATAGCCAAATTTTGAATTGATGATTACTGAAAATAATATATATATATATATATATATATATGTATATATATATATATATATATATATATATATATATATATATATATATATATATATATATATATATATATATATATATATATATATATATATATATATATATATATATATATATATATATATACACATACATACATATACATGTGTGTGTGTGTGAGTACCATAGTATATTTTCAGTATCATTGTATTTTGAATGATACCAAAATTTTAACAATGAATATAGATCAGTTTTAAAAGACATGAAAAATGATATAATTATATAAATTAACATAATATAGTATTTAATTTAAGTATAATTATTACGTTAAAAATCCCGAGATTTATATTATTATTGATATTAAAAATAACTCAAGAATAGTATAATTTAACACAAATATTCTTACTGGAATTAAACAATTTCCTTCAAAGTACTTTCTAAATCAATACTTAATCTTTAATTAAAATTTACTAATAAATTACTTTACTCCATACCTTTAATTTTTCCCAAACAACCTATTATTCGTCGTTGTTGTCTAGAATCTGTTTCCTAATTCAATCAGGAGCTGTAACCAAAAGTACAAAACAAATTACCTTTTAATGAAAAAGGTGAGAGAATGTGCAATTAGTGATGGCCGCAGATTAAAACGTAAACACCTTTATTACAAACACAAAGGCTATGCATAAGAAAAGGTAAACCTGAGGCCAGAATGTCTATGACCTGGACGATGGTTAAGGTAATTAAGCTTGCCCTGAAAGCGGAGCTATCAAATCCTGTTAGCAGATTGCTTCGTGTAAAGCGTAAGCACCGATTAATGTAAGATTCGTGCTCCTAGGATTAAATATTGAAGAGCTGATTTTCATCACGTTTCATTAATGAAATTTCCTCACACATAGTGAGGAAGAGCAGTTTAGACATTCCACCTTCCCTTCGAGAATGCAATTTGAAAACAGAACTTCAAAACAGATGAAATTGAAATTGCTATTTTAATTTCACCTCCTCTTAACAAGAGGCTGAATTTTGAGGATATTTTAAAGACAATTGTAAGCTTAACGGATTGAAGAATGAAAAGGATTACAGGACATGGTTACTGTTTTTCTCCCGTATACGTACTAATAATTATTTCAATATAAATTCACCTTTTAAAATTGTATTGAATTCTAAATTTCCATAGCAAGGTGTTACAATTTCAGGTTTAAAAAGCAATTTTAACTGTGTATTTCCCTGTTCTTCTTTTTTCATGAACGGAAACATTTGAAAACTGCAAGTCAGCTTAAATTGTAATTACTCTTTTAATTTTACCCTTTATAAATACGGGTTGCTGTTTGGAAGATATTTTTAAAACAGCTTTGATTAAAATGTGAAAGAGATTATGGAAGATGTTTACGGTTTCGCTCCCGTAAACGTATAAAGTATTATTTTCAGTATAAAATCAATATTTTATTTTTAATCAAATTTAAAATTTTGAGGGTTTGTTTTCAAGTCTAAGCTGTTTCGAAAATATGCCTTCGTGTAGACTGAGGGTTTGGTATAATATTGCTTATTTTTTGAATACTACATTTAATATATATATATATATATATATATATATATATATATATATATATATATAAATATATATATATATATATATATATATATATATATATATATATATATATATATATATATATATATATATATATATATATATATATATATATATATATATATATATATATATATATATATATATATATATATATATATATATATATATATATATATATATATATATATATATATATATATATATATATATATATATATATATATATATATATATATATATATATATATATATATATATATATATATATATATATATATATATATATATATATATATATATATATATATATATATATATATATATATATATATATATATATATATATATATATATATATCTGTATATATATATATATATATATATATATATATATATATATATATATATATGACTTTACAATATTTTTATTAGAAAATCCAAAGAAATATTCTTTACAACACTTTTTAAATTTAATTTAAAATTAAAAAATACTCCGCATAAGTAAACGTGTTTTTGCATGCAATTTCATATATACTTAAATAAGAATTTTTCCAAAATGGTTTGGAATTATTTAAAATTATCTTTTATTTGTAAATTACATTATTTAATAAAATTTTCTTTGGTTTGGTATCCAAAGCATGTGTTTGGCAACACCACAAGGTTTGCAATATACCTCAGTTTCTTTTCTCAGTCTTTTTCTAGTTTTCTCCTTTGATTTCTTTTGCGTAGGCTACCCTTAGAAATTTCTGTTATATTGTTTTTAACATTAAAGGTTCATAGATATTATCTTAGCAAACCTGGAGCATATATAGACAGGTTTTCTATTTCAGAGAGTTAAAACTTGACCACGCTAGACACTCGGGCACAGTCGGCTTCGAAAAATACGGCAACCCGAACAGCACGCGGGCGTAGACCGCTGGAATGTTTATGTCCAATTGACTGATTTCTCTTATTAGCAATAAGTTCTATAAAAAAAAAAACAAAAAAAGCATTTGACAAATACCACCAGGGCTAATTAGATAGTTATGTGTACAACAATATACACGTTGTTAATAATATTCATAACACAACACCAGGAATTGAATTTCGCCAAACAAAATTGGCTTTTATACGTGACATTTATAAATGACTTTCATATTTTTTCTGAACAGTATTAAAAAACATTAAAAACAGCACCAGCCTTTAGTCGTTTATCACACCACACTACACTATATCGTGTTCCCTTTATTCATAATGCAACCGGGTGATTTAAATTACATCTCATGAAAATGACATTTAGATAAATTGAAATATTCTTAATATATAATTCATCTAAATTTGATTTATTTTTCATGCATGGTTTTTTTTCTCTCATAACTTATTCTACCTCTTATATGTTAAAGGATTTAACTTACTACCGTTATAAAGAGTTAAAAATATAATTATCAATACTGTAAAATAAAAAAACCACATTTTATAACTATACAGGTGAAAAAATGCTAAACATTTTAAAATTTAAAATCTACAAAATGTCTCTAACTGTCAGTTATAATTTACGCAAAATATAAAATTATCATTTATGAAAAATAAAAAAAAACATTAATTATTTATGACAATAGAGATATATGATTTATTTTTAAAAAATAACATTAAGTATCTCATTTAATTTTCTTTTGAAATTTAACTATGTTATTTAGGCATACCAATATCACATTTGATTGTATTAAAAATGGAATCATTCTATATTTTCTTTTGCTAATCTCATTTTATTAGCATATATAGTATATTATTTTATTATTATCAAGAATAAAGGATATACAGTATCAGTTCAATTATATAATATCTAGGTTTTTAATACAATGAAATAGACTATAAACAAATCTTTTACTACAAATAGTTCTTTATTTTAGAATACGAAAAAATGCTTTTACTGTTTTCGTTTTTTAAGATTATAATCATAGAAAAATACATTTATCAATGCTAAATTACATGAATCAATGTAAAGAAAATTCGAAGGAAAATTTGGATAACTGATAAAAAAATAAAACATCCTTCCAAATCCATAATTTCCTTGAACGAGAACATGTAAACTTCTGGTATTTAAATATTAACGAATTGCAAAATATAACTACGAACAAAAAGTTATTTTCAGTGTTTACTTAGTTTTAACGCCACAGATGCTGGTAACACCACTTATTCTGGTAACACTACAGAAGAACATTCTATTGATACTAAAAATGACTTTAAATATGATTTATGAAGAAATTTTATGAGCATTTGAAACATTTTAAATGTATTTGTGTCTGTTATATCACTTTGGAATTTATCCTTCATTTACCTTATAATCTAAGCTATATGTAAATTAATATACTTTGACTCATACGATGTGACAATTATATTCCTAGCGAAATTACTATAGATATTGTAATGGATAACTTTAATGTTTTTACTAATTTTTTATACTTTGCCAAGAATACTCATGATAATAATTAACTTTGATTTTATTAAAATTATAGTCTATTGTATCTTTACAAGGTTTAATGAGACTGTGACCTACTTCTTTATGCTAATTCCAAAGGTCTATGATTGATCATGCCAGAAATTATACTCAAATCCACGGACTCTCAGAAAAGAAATATAATATCTGTACAACAATTTGGCTGCCCAAAACAAGTTTTATTTTAAGGTCTAAAACATATCCAATCCGAACTGAATACTAGTTTCTTTAAGCCTCTGATCAACAGCTACAATGTCTGGTCATCTGCTACATGACATTCTGAAAAGTTTTATCAAAAAGCGTCTACGGCTGATGTCGGCATTACCTTTATAAAACTCTATGCTACAAATGAAAGTAAATGGTTAAGGTGTTAATTCCTGAGAACTAAAACAGCAAGAAAGAAAAACAGAAAACTTTTGAAAAATATATTCCACCCCAAAACTGAAGCGAATGAAGGGACCATGAAATCTACAACTATACCAACGTCAATAGATTATTAAAGAATCATCAATCGGAAAAATGAGTAAATTGTAACAATTCCATTTTTTCACATGTTATAACCAATCAATGTACGTTTTTTAAATTTTTATGATCCATTTATAAAAAAAATATCCTAATGTGTTTGTCTATGAACAAATGCATTCAGGTTTTATATATATGTTCAGTCTTTCTTAATTTGAGAAGATAACCCTTTCTCTTTAATTTGCCCATCATTAAAACATTTAAAAGTATTTAAAAATATTTTAATCATTCAAAAACATTTAAAATATTTAAAAACATTTTAATCATTATTTTTAAAGCTTAAGATGCATAGAAACATTTATTTTAATATAAATTTACATTAACTTTTTTAAAATTTTTTGAACAAAAATAAAAACATTGATCATTAGTAATCTTCCCTTTACCATAAAAGCCTTTCATTCTAAATAATTTTCAAACGTATTAGTAAAATGGGGTTTAACGTAATCAAACTTTTATGTGAGAAAAAAAATATGAGAGAGGTGAATTACTCTTACATAAAAAAAACTCTCTTTGCACTCTCAGAAAATAAAATTTATTCTCTACATTCTTAGTATAGTATATCAAATTATACTAAGAGCTGAAGTTTTTCCATAAAAATTTTAGAATCCAACCTTGGACCTTCTAGACTAACGAATTTTTCATGCTAAATAAGCCTAAAATATAGTTTAAAGTAGAAAAAAAAGTAGTTCCAGATACGAAACGAAGAAAAAAATATAGAAAAATACACTACCCGAAAAAATGTAATGGTTTGACTTTTAACATTTAAAATATCTCTAATAACAGGAAAGTAAAAGAAAAAAATATATATTTCACTGTTTTCATAAGATTCCGAATTTCTTTAAAGCTTTAGAAAAGTTTCTGTTCATAAAATTATTAAAAAAATACAAGTTTTAAACTCTTTTATTTTACAACCAAAATTAGATTTTTAGTTATAGTATAGTTTTTAAACATTTGACCTTTTATTTGGTGTCATTCAGAATTTAATATAACAAGTGCATCAGTGAAAATAGGCTAGTGTGTGTAATTGTTAATGCGTCTCTAATATTAAATAAAGTGTAAGAAAAGTATTTTTCTCAAAATATTTTTTCAAAGCGATGCTGTGCTCTCTGTTAAATGTGTCAGTTAGTTTTACATGCTTCTTGACAGTAAGTAATAGCTCTGAAATTAGAACTGTGTTCTTAGATTACACTCTGCTGAAGCTTTTAAAGATTTTTCTGAAACAGATTCTGTCTTAAACCCGGACAAATGTGCTTGCTATCAAAACAGTCTTCACTAAAAGTTGCTCTACCCTCAAATCTTTTCTTAGCACTTTTAAGAACATCGCCAGCATAAACAAACAGGGTAAGCTCATCTCTCAGCGTCCAGCAGTACTTTTGTCTGACTCATTTGAGAGGTGGAAAGAGCAGCTTGGACTCATTTTTTCAGTGGAAATGATGTCATTGCCTGTTCTGTCAGAGGACTAGTGCTATTCTTTTTACAAATAATCAGGAAGGAGCATCTGTACCTTAAGTTTAACTTTGGCGAATGCATACAAATATATTATTTCTTCAAAATTTTTTTCTTCTGGGGACATAGTACCCTTAACTAAAAAATCTTCATTATAAAGTGATTCATCACAAAATAAGATGTCCTTCGTACTTCTTAATTAAGTGCCTTAACACGTTATTAAATTATCTTGTATCTTTATTAGTATATAGTAAGTCTCCTTATTTCATACATTATTTGAAAACATTACATTTTATATACAAAATTTAAAATATAAATTTTAATTATACGTACATATATATAATACACATATTATTTCATCATATAGAAACAAAATACTTTTTTATTCTGGGAATCTCAATTATATTAATCTGAGCAATATAATTTATTTCACAATATATAAATATTGAAAACTTTTATATTTTTATTTTTTTTATAAATTTTTATTTAATTTGTTTATTTATTTGTAACTAGCTTCACTATTTTAGACCTAAAAATATTAGGATTACAGATTAAAAATTTCGTTAAGCTGCAATATCATATAAAAATTTAGTTTCTGTATTTCAAGAATTACCTTATTAAGTTTAAATTGTTTTTCCGCAGTTATTTTGTATTAAACAACTTATGAATTTAATAATTTTTTATGGTTTATTTTACAGGCATTACATATTCTCCCCATTGAACTTTTTTATGAGTATGCATATATTAAAGTTATTCAATATCTTTTAAATGAACTTACAGAATTATAAGCATGTGAAAATTTTAAATTTTAGGAAAAAGAACATTTTTAAAACACGTAGAGATTTCGAAAAAATAATACTAATCAATTTAGCTGAAATTAAGAATTTTATCAGGGAAGTACCATGGTAGCTAAATATCATGTTACGATACATTCTGTTACTTAAACTTTAAATCAAACTTGAATATATTCATTACAGTACGAGTAAAATGTTGCGAATAATCAAACGAGTGTAGAAAATAGCAAATTAAAAAAAAAATTGAGAATAAAATGAGAATATGAATTGAGCATAAAAATTATCAAAAAAAAAAAAAGTTGTTAGTATACAAGCAGTAAATAGAAAATCAGTTTTTAAAATTTATAATTTTTTATTCTTGTAAATAAATGTTGTTTTACACTTTTTTCAGCAATAACAACAAAAGCATAGATATGGACATCAATAAATATCAATTTTTTAAATACTTTAAAGGGAAAATATTTTGAAAAATCATTCCTAACTAGAATAAACCTCTTTGAGAAAATATGAGATAAAGAACAAAGAAATAGGAAATCTTAGAATGATTTTGTCAAAAAGAAAGCTTCATTTTAAGAAATATTTTATGTAATATAATAAAATAAGTATATTAGGGAAGCAAAGGAGATTTTTTAGTTTTAGTCTTACTTTATCACGTACTTCAATACTGAAATTTATATAATCAGAATAACTTTATTGATGACAAGAAATTTTTAACTTGAGAATACATTTTGAGGACTCTTCATCGGGCGATATATATTGAGAAATTTCTCCCTTAGTATCGTTAAATTAATTTTCCTTCCTTTCAGTTGGCAACATTTTTAAATTAAGAGTTTGAAGTCGAGTTAGATACTTTTATGTCTGTTTATAACGAAAGTAAAGTTTATTTCCTGTGTTAGATTAATTTCAGTCTGATCCATTAATTTAGGTATATGGGCCTAAAAAAATTACATTAACAAGTAAGATCTGAGCTAGAATATTTTCTTCAAAAGGCTCTATATTCATATTTAGTTGTATTACATAAACATGGTAGATCTTCATGCAATATAGTAAAGAAAAAAAAATATGACAAGTGTTTTAAAATAAGAAATTTGTTTAAATCTAACATGTAAGTATCAAATTCCCCCTCCTCCCCCAAAAAAACTTTTATTACGGGAAGAATAAATATTGAATTTATCAGTTATATATTTAAAAATACTGTAGATATTTTCAGTACTTGAGTTTAAAACAATGTTGTTTTTGTTATTTATTTGTAGCCATTAGCTATGCTCAATATTTTGAAATACATTTTCTTTATGTTTTATCTAACAACAGTTTCTATTTTATATTTATGTGATGAGTTTTCACAGAACGTATAAATATATAAAAGAAAGTACCTAAATATAAAATGTATTACTACTTGTTGGTACGAAACAGTTTTGAGTTAAAAATATTTAACTAGATTTTTAATAAAACATATTGAATGTTTTGTATCAGTGAATTTATTACTACCAGTCAAAATAGTAACGTCCAATTGTCAGTTTCATTGGTTAAAAATAAAGTTTTATTTATGGGAGCGATAAATTTGTGTGTGTTTTATTTAACAATTTTAATTCGATTTTTAAAACATTCTTGACAGTATATATTGGGTTATTTTTGTGGATGTAGTATTTCTCAATATACATTCATATTAACAACTTTTCAAGCACAATTATTTAAAGATTTATTTATTTCCTATTTTAATATATAAAATGTATTACTACTTGTTGGTATGAAACAATTTTGAGTTAAAAATATTTAACCAACTTTTTAATAAAGCACATTGAATGTTTTGTATCAGTGATTTTATTATTCCCAGTCAAAATAGTGACGTCCAATTGCCAGTTTTATTGGTTAGAAATAAAGTTTTACTTAAGAAAGAGATAAATTTGTGTGTTTTATTTAACAGTTATACTTCGATATCTAACACATTGTTGACAGTAAACAATGGGATATTTTTATAGATGTACTTTTCCCCTATATACATTCATATTAACAACTTTTCAAGCACAATTATTTAAAGATTTATTTATTTCCTACTTTAATATATAAAATGTATTACTACTTGTTGGTATCAAACAATTTTGAGTTAAAATATTTCACCAGATTTTTAATAAAGCACATTGAATGTTTTGTATCAGTGATTTTATTATTACCAGTCAAAATAGTGACGTCCAATTGTCAATTTTATTGGTTAAAAATAAAGTTTTATTCATGGGAGGGATAGATAAATTTTGTGTTATATTTAACAATTTTGATTCGATTTTTAACGCATTCGTGACAGTAAATATTGGAATACTTTTATAGATGAACTATTCCCTTATATACATTCATATTAACAACTTTTCGAGTACAATTATTTAAAGATTTATTTATTTCTTATTTTAATATATAAAATGTATTACTACTTGTTGGTACGAAACAGTTTTGAGTTAAAAATATTTAACCAGATTTTTAATAAAACAATTGAATATTTTGTACCAGTGATTTTATTATTAAAAATCAAAGTAGTGACGCCCAATTGTGAGTTTTATTGGTTAAAAATAAAGTTTTATATATGGGAGCGATAAATTCGTGTGCGTTTTATTTAGCTATTATAATTCGATTGTTAACACATTCTTGACAGTAAATATTGGAATATTTTTGTAGATGTTCTATTCCCCTATATATATTCATATTAACAACTTTTCGAGCACAATTTTTTAAAGATTTATTTCTTTCCTATTTTAACACATTATATGCGGGTACTAGTACTTTTTCTGACGACTGATACTTGAGCGCGGGTCACGTACTAGTACGGGTTAGTGTAACAACATGGTTTGTTTGTGGGTACAAAAATAACGGTATATACCGGAAAACAAAGCCGATTGTTCTTGTCCACTACATAGATTCTAGAAACATTTAGACAATTTAACATATTTTGGAGAAAATTGTTACTATGAGGAAGAAGAAAAAGCCGCAAAGACAATGTCGTGTGTGTGCTGTGAAAAAAGGGCGGAGTGAAACATCTTACATATGCAAGTTTTGAAGTGTACCTCTTAATAGAGGAAAAGTCTTTGAACGTCACCACACTGTAAAACATTATTAGTTTTATGATTGCTCTTTTCATTTTTTATAATGTAAAAATGTTTATATATAACATAATTCGAAAAAATTAAAACTATGTACTACCATATCTATTTGATTTTTCATATTTACTATTATAAATTTGTATTTTTTTTGCTTACAAAAATCTTATGGTTGTTATTTATATATTTCTATTTATATACTAGCATATAGCCCGTCATATGACGGACCGGTAAAATTTTTATGGTTTGTATTTTGGCTGAGAATTACCTTTCAACAAAAATAATCGATTAAAATTATCCCATATGTACTTAATCTATTATTTAAGTCAAATAAAAAAGAAAATTATTTAGGTAATATCTAAGTTTAGTGACAAAACGTATGAAAATAATGCAGAATATATTTAAATAGTTTAAAATAAGAAATGATTAAATGAGATGGTTAAAGAAATGAAGTCATAATGCCAGAAAAAAATTGTTACTTTTACCTATCTATTATGTGATAAATTGATAAATTTAATCGCTTGCTCTTAAAATGGGGCTTGATATAATGGCATTAAACGCTCGAAAAGGGAACAGGGTGGATTTCGAAAGTTTTAAAGGAGACAGTATTTTTTGCTGTGATACAAAGCTTATTCATACCAATTTACTTCAGAATCGGATCTATAGTTTAGGAAAAGATAAACTTTTCTCGCTTTGAATTGTGCAAACCCTAACCCATCAAAAACCAATATGGATGCTCTATCCATTCCAGGTCCAACAGCTTCATAACTTCGAGGACAGACAGAAGAAAGTTTAAGGATACACAACATGAAATGTTTATGTGGCCAGGGACATGCATAAAGCAATACGTGAATTTAAATAAGAATAATAAAAATTATAAAAAGGTAAAACAAATAGTAAAAATTTATTTTAAAAATAATAAAACGATATAATTCTGTCCCCGACGCAGCCAGTTTTTTTTTAATGTCTAATAAATTTAATATTTTCTGCTTTTTCTTTTAAATTCTTATTCCGAAAGTCCGAAAAGAATGGATGTTCGTAACCGTTCGGAATCGGCGTTAAGCAGTAGGTCCCGGTCTCATTAGCCCTCGTGTTGCAAAAAGTAGACCGTAGCACTCCAAACCAAACCAAACCAAAAAATAATAAAACGACTTTTAGAATAAGAATTTAAAATAAAAAGCAAAAAATATTAAATTTATTAGACATTTAAAAAAACTGGCTACCTCGGGGACAGAACCGTCAAACCGAAAAGTACAACGATCAAGTGGGCGGACATTCTACCAAACGTACAACGCCTGTATGTTGTGAGTAAACTAATTGGAGTATATGAAGGTTCAAGTAGAAACAGTCCAGAAATTTTAATATTACTCTCCGCTTTTGCCATCCTATCAAGAATGAATTTCGTATAGAATAAGAGGAAGGATAAGGCTTGAAATAATAGCATTAAACGCTCGAAAAGGGGGGATGAGGTGGATTTCGAACTCGCTTTCAATTTTGCTAACCCTAACTCATGAAAAATCCAATATGGATGCCTGTATCCATTCCAGGCACAACCGCTTCAGAAGTTCGCTGACAGACAACTTAGGTTATTATTATATAGGGAATTCGTTTATATATTTAATTATAAAATATGAAAAGTTAGTTAAAAAGTTAAATAATGTGTAATGTGTAAATTAAATAATCAATCTATTGAGATTTAACTGAGTAACTAAATTTACGCACAAAACGCCCGCTCCCATTAATTCCTTTGCGAAATGTACCTGCACACAAAGTATTAATTACAATTTTATTTAAATTATATATTTGTTATACTTTATTTTTAATTTTTTTGAAGGAAATCTTATGTAATAAGGATAGGAAATCTTTACTTAAATCTTTGTCGCATGCATGGCAAAAGAGAAATGGGGAAAACCAATTCAGTCATAGATTTAAAAGGATATGTGTTCCGCGTAATATGGTTACAAGGGATTACGTACAGATCAAGCGAAAAGATCTGCAGACCAGATTTATGACATATCTTTCCAGATGTCGCAATACAAGTGAAGGTCATGATCACGATAAAAAAAACTAAATGCATTTCTTTAATATGAAAATTGGGTATTTTCAAAGAATGGGAAATAATAATATGGGGAACATGTGATAATTAAATTATTTCAGCTAGACCGTCTATTGATGACACGATGGCTGAAATGTCAATTTGCTATTGTTAAATCTGTCATTTAAAACTGATTAACGTAAATAAAATGAATTTTTTCTATGTTTTTTACGCTATTAAAAAATTATGCATAGTATTTGGTAAAAAAAAATTAAAACATAACTAATTTATATGTGTTAAAGAATTAATGTACATATTTTAGAGCTTATTAAAATTTTGATTTATCTAAAGCAATGTTTTCAGAATGAGCAGTCTTCTTTAAAATCGTTTAATGTTTTATAGAGATATTAAAGTGTTTGTATTTGGATAATTTATAAAATATAGGTATACATTAATGCTCTCATTTTATGTTCTTTTAAAAATTAATTTAATTTTATAATGTGGCTCTTTTAAAGTATTAAAGAATTAGTTAAAAGAATGCAGTATTATCATAGCATGATTTTTGAACAAATAATAATGTCTTTGTGAAAAGCAGACTTAAGCATTTTTCCAAGGAATTATATTTGAAATTTCATTAATTGCGTAAATTTATATTCACAATATGATGAAAGGTTTTTTTAGGTAACTGTTTAAAGATAGGAGATTACAAGTATTTTTCTCGTTTACTAATATTTTAATAAAAATGAATTTACACCTCTTAAAAATATCATATTTGTTTCAAATATTACAGTGTTCTCATTAATGCAGGGTATAATCAACGAATGTTTTCAAAACTTTTAAATAAATCTCATGAGATAAATAATAGCATCTTACTGGTTAAAAATTTTTTTATTCAAATTCGGGGTGTTATGCAATATAAGCGGACATTTTCATATGGTCCCATTTCCCTTTTTATAAATAAGAAAGTATACTACATATTTTGAAATTCTTACCCACTAAGCTTTATCAATATACAGTTCAATAGAATATATATATATATATATATATTTATATATATATATGTATGTATATATAAATACGTATATATATATATATACATATATATATATACACACACACACACACACATATATATATATATATATATATATATATATACGTATATATATATACGTATATATATATATATATATATATATATAATATATATATATATATATATATATATATATATATATATATATATATATATATATATATATATATATATATATATATATATATATATAATATATATATATATATATATACGTATGTATATATTGGTTTAAGCAATATCGACAGAAAATTTTTTTATAGTAGCATTATGTAACAGTTATAATATGACAGAAAATGTGAAATTTTCTTATTAAATTTAAAGGAAAATGTGTTAACACATAAGAAAAATTATTTCTTGGTCCCTTTAAAATGGTCATAAAATTTTATTGCACTGAAGATATTTTAAAATTGTCTTAGGTGATAAAGTATTTTCTGTTCAATTTTATTTTAAAAGATATCGGAAAATTGTTAATAAAAAATTCGTCCTAAAAGATGCATAATAGAAATTTTAAAAGTAGTTTGTTAAAGCAAGGGGGAGTATTTTTTAAAAAGAGGTAACAGAAATGTTCTTAGAAAACATTTTATTTACTAATGTTGTAAAGGTATCCATTTCATAAAAAAATGTATTTTCATTAGTTTACAGTTTTTATAAAATACGAGTCTCCTTTTTTATGTTTTCATATGCAGTTTTTGTCATACTCATATGCTTCTTAATCTGAACCAAATTTCGTTTCATTGTAATCTCATTTAAACAACTTAAGGTTAAACTTGGAATAATCATTCTCATGCATAAAATATCATGACGTAATTCATTTACTGATATTCTTAAAGTGCACACCTCACAAAAAATGTTTTAAAAAATCAGAGCTTATATTAATCAAAATGTTTTCCATATTTTTTCTTATTCGTAGCGTTCTTTACTGCCCTTTTTTCATTATCTAAACCTATTTTAGGTTTCATTAAAATTGTATCATATGAAATTAAATGTTGAAACCCCTTCAATAATGCATGTCATAACGTCCACTTTATATGACGTCACACAACTTTAAAGTCTCTACTCAATCGATATTTAATTTAATCTACATTTTCTTTAATGAATTCATTTTTTCTTTAATTTCTTAGTTTCTTATTCATAGTTTCTTTGACTAATTCTTCTTTTTTTATGTTCTCATATGCAGTTTTTGTCATTCTCATATGCTTCTTAATCTAAACAAAATTTCGTTTCATTATAATCTCATAAATAAAATTTAAGGTTAAACTTGGAATAATCTTTCTAATGCATAAAATAGCATGACGTAATTAATTTACTGATATTCATAAGGTGCACACCCACAAAAAATATTTTAAAAAATTTATAGCTTGTATTAATCAAAATGTTTTCTATATTTTTTCTTATTTGTAGCGTCCTTTACTATCCTTTATTCATTAGGTAAACCTACTTTATGTTTCAGTAAATTCTAATTAATGAAAGTGAATGTTGAAACCCTTTCAATAATGCATGTCATAACGTCCACTTTATATGACGTCACACAACATTAAAGTCTCTACTCACAAACAAATTTTTAATTTAATCTACAGTTTCTTTAATATAAATAAATTCCCAACAACATTCTAGTTTGTTTCTGTTGTCTATTCTTTGACCTAAATTTACATTATGATTTGTTAACATCATATTATATGAAGGTGATAATTCAGCCAATTTTAGTAATGCATGTCAAAGCATGTATATTTCATTTAATCATATTACTAAAATGCTCATCACAAAAACAAATTTACAGTTTATATAATATAATCTGTTTCCCATAAATTTATATACTTAATTTCAGTTTTTTTACTGTACTTAATATAAACCTAGTTTAAGTTTTATTAAAATCGTATTATATGATGTTAAAGATATAAACAACTTTACTAATGCATGTCATTTATAAAGTTCCTCCCCCCTTCTACATTTAAAATGATTCATGACACACTGAAAATTAACTTTATTTAGGGTGGGGAGTTTTATATCCTGTTACATTAACATTAGTCTCAATATTGCTTGCGGATATGTTACATAAGCCCAACCCTTATATTATTCTGTATTAAGAATGATGAAGACATTTCTGACATACACAGGGAAGGAGTATGCCTAATGTAATATTAAACTTTATTACAAACAGCCAAGGTAGTTAACAGTCCTAATATATGGTATAGTATAGCTGTTACAAGACGTACACTTTAATTTCTGTCAGTATTGGTATTTACTTTAAGACATGAATGGATATTAACGAAGTGAAATTATTATATGAAATTAAAGTTACATAGAATGGTAACCAAAGATCATTATTTAAATGTGTTTATCAGTCTACAGATTTCCATTTATATTTTAAATGTTAATCTTAAAAACTATTAATAACGTTTCATAAGCATTTTGTTTATAAATTTAAAATAATACTTAAGGAAAACTTTTTACAAAATATATATATTTGTTCCAAATATGAATTATTTATTATTAAATGAAAGACGTTAATAAAAAACTTTGAATTTAGTTTGGAATCTTCAGCTTCTCAATGATAATTTAAAAAAATATTATAAAAATATATCTTAGTTATTTTTTAAAAATTTATAGCATTCTTACATCTAAGATTTCCAGACGGTATAGAGTCAACCTTCCTATCACTGCTTAAATAAATATTTGATTTATAAAATCGCGTCTAAAATCTGAATAGTATATATATTCTTTCTCGGAGTGTCATGGAAAAAACTTGAACCTATATATAGAGCTTCTATTCATAGGTCTTTAAATAATGCAGACTTCACTAGTACACTTTAAATGTAAATCTTACTTAAAAGAGTCTGTGAAAACTTTGTGAAAGAAAATGACTTCAGTAAATAGGGAGAAACGTAAATATGAAGATAAAAACAGAAATTTTCTAACTGAGTGGGAGGAAGAGTTTGCATACCCAATCAAACAAGGTTAAAAATTTGCATATCTGCAAATAGCTACTCAAAGGTGACATACGCTGGGGTGCAAAACTTATGCAACAGGTGGGTTTTTTGCCATAAATCCACGAGAAATCATCTGAGAGCTATGAAATTCAGAAATGAGGGCTAGTATTATGTACTTAAATAATGACGAATTCATCGGGGCTGAAAAAGGAATAGAATGCATACGGTATGGAATCAAACAAAAAGTAGTTTTATTGAACGCATAGTATCGTGACTCATGATTGTCTATCCAAGAGGAAGAACAATAAGCAGATGTTTCTTAATATGGAATATGACTTCCTCTAACTGCAATGGTTGCTTCGCACCGTCTCCACATACTCAGAACCAACTTGTCCAACATTTCTTGTGGCAGGAATGTCTATTCCGCAATCAGAATCTATTTGAGTTATTGAGTGTTCTCCCGATGATGTAAGAGTGCTTCAATGTGTCTACTTAAAACCTCCCACACATGTTCTATGGGATTTAAATCAGGAGAGTACTTTAGCCAATCCATTCGAGATTCGAGCGAAGCAACCATTGCAGTTAGGGGAGGACATATCTCATACTAAGGATCATTTGCTTGCTGTTCTTCCTCTTGGATAGACAATTATGAGTAACGATACTATGCGTTCAATAAAGATTGTTTTTGTTTGATTCCATACCGTATGCATTGTATTCCTTTTTCAGCGCCGATGCTTTCGTCATCCTTTAAGTGCATAATACTCTCCCTCATTTCAGAATTTCATGTCTCTCAGATGATTTCTTTTGGAGTTCTGGCAAAAATCCCACCTGTTGTTACCCCAGGGTACTAACACACCAGTGTAGTTAGTACCCTGAAATGACTTTATGAAACTAGGTACAACAAATTTAAATTGATTTCAAATACTTAATTAGATATACATACCAAATATAAATGCATGGGTAAATCTGGTGTATTTATAGATCTCAAAACTCTGATAGTGGTCCTTACATAAAGCAAGTTTGATCATTTTATTGTGGTTAATACACTAGATTATTACCAGAGTTACAAGTAAAAAACCGAATAAAACTATATCGTGTTCTCCTTGGGGAAAGCAGGTTTTTCACCTGGAATATAATCCTGTCTCGTAAAAATAAAAAGATCATTCTTAGCATTGCCGTAGTTATCATCTGTCAGTAAAATACATTACATTTTGTGTATGACTTATTCATATGTATTATATGACACTTCTTCTGTAATTATTTCCGACAAGAGACAGACTATACAGATGTCCCTGGGGATATAAGGTCTCAGTACACATTATATTACTGTATCATAAATGTATATAGAAATGTCTTTGAAGATCTAATGCCTGATTTGGTATATCTTGGCCTATCTCGTATATCATTTATCTGTTGAGTTAGATTACATTTTTGTATGCAATAATTTCCTTAGATATCAAAGTTTTATAAGTACACAAATATAAAAATAACTATGGGACACTTGCGATAGATTAACTTGTCATTCTTTGCTGCCTTAGTAATCACTTAATTAATAATTAGTATTTACATACCTTTTCAAAAATAGATAATTATTAAACCACCTTAAAAAATAATATGTGGGACAACAAGACCATTTTAAAGATATCAGGTTGTCATGAGCTATCACATGGTTACCTGTTAACATGATTATAAACAAGGTATATCTAGATTATAGATATTTAAATGAATCGAAATTTAAATCCAAAGCACAATATATATACATATCGTTATGCTATGATATCTTGCTGCTTTTAGTTTGTTTATGTAGATATTAAATAACTTGAATCAGCATAATTTCAATGACTTTAAATGATGACATAGAAATGTCTGGTACACATTTTTAAGATAATACTAATTACAAATAGTATTTAAATTTTTATAAAAATGTTCGCAATGTGAAAAATGACAGCAGTAATATTAAACTTTATTACAAACAGCCAAGGTAGTTTACTATCCTAATATATGGTATAGTATAGCTGTTACAAGACGTAAACCTTCATTTCTGTCAGTATTGGTATTTACTTTACGACATAAATGGATATTAACGAAGTGAAATTATTATATACATTTCACTCAATTGTCTCTAAAATTATTAAATAATATTAGAGACTATTTAGATGTAACTCCCTAAATACTTTATAAAGAATTTTGGAACAAAGTATAAAATGTTCATGAATTGAGAACATGAGAACATTTCTTTAACTACCCAATGCTAGGCATATATATCACCAATTACACTGATAAAGAGTTTTTGTAAGGATTAAAACAATTCTGCTGAATGAAAGAAAAAAATGCAAATCCTTTTCCGAATGAAAGAAATGCAAATCCTGCACAGAACACTTTACAGCTTACCATCATTTTAAGCAAGTGATGGCGAAAACTAGCTTTAATAGAATAACTATTCTTCAGTCTCACTACATTCATGAATTGCAAACTGTGGATGAAGATAACAACTGTTTTCGATTGAATTTAGCGTCATACTTCATCTGACCTTAATTCTTCATTGGCTTTTCAAAAGATTCGCTGAGCCAGAGTGTCTCTTCATTGATTTATTTTACAAAAGGAGATAATAACCCTGAATAAAGTATTTGTGTGACTGCTCTTTAAGACTGCAGATGACATTTACATTTAATTTGAAAGTTTAAGGAATCATTCTCAGACAATATTTTCATACTATATAACGATAAAATTCTTTTTGTTTTTCATCATTTATTACTTCTGAATGCATTATAAAGTGAATAAATACCAATACTTGAATTTTAAAATTAGGAAACAAAAGCTATTTACATTCTTATTACACGTTATTTTCTAAAAATAATTCTGACTGCATTATACGTGAGTGGTACAAAAACGAAGTTAACCCCTTCCGGTATGATTTAATAATGAAAAACTGTGCATGAAATAACCATTTAATTTTTATTTAAAAAACTTGTTTCATTTTACAATTCTTACATATTCTTAATTAAAATCCACTTTTTACATAGTGTTAAATAATATCAGAAACAGTAAAATTAAGAAAATATCAAAGCAAAACATTAATAAGGTATACAGATAATAGTCTTCAAGCTAGTGGTACTTTTCAAAACAAAGTGCAAAGGAATTCTTAATTGTTTACACCGCCAAGTAGTCTCACTTTTAATTTGATTCTTGTAACACACACGGCATTTCTTAGTAGGTTTTCTTTTATTCTGACTCATTAATTTGGAAATGACTTGTACCAAGAAATTCTAAATAAACAATATGCAATAGTGACTTGTGATTTTCACAAGTGATAAAAGTGTTGCCAAATTCAGTACACTAGAAATTTTAAACTAAATTAATTATCATATTTAACAGTAACTTTAATCGCATGACGAGTGTAGCTCATCATTGTGCGGTATGGAATGAAAAACTAATGACGAGCTAGACTCGTCATTTTACCGGAAGGGGTTAATAAGAGATCTGACGAGTGCTTTAATCTCGATTACGAATTAAATTATTTGGGTAGATAAGTAAGATGATCACAGCATTTGGATAACAAAGGAAATTGGAGCAAAATGTACGCTTTGAGGCTTTGGAAGGTGAGACGTTAAATGAAACATGGTCATAGATTGAAATGTGTAGTAGTATAACATTTTATGCTCATTTAAAGTGTCCCTAACTGATCTTCAGTTGTCTTCACTGGAAGTTTATCGAAATTCATTTGAATTCAACTAAAGTTTGAGGATTATCAAAGTCTTGATCTCGAGAGTTGTCGCTCAGAGTTACATTTCACTTAAAATTGGATGTTTTCGGTTAGTTGGTTTCTTCGTTTGGTTGGTCTAGATAGATTGGTTATGATTTGAAATTTTTATGTTTGTGAAACTAGCTATACCAATTACTAAACAATATATGTTTAATTTCGGTACTGATTTTGACCAGTTTTAAATCATGGTTTAAAATTTTACTCGACATCTTTTATCATTTTGACATAAATATAATTTATATAATAAAAAGTATGAAATTTATAATCATGTGTATTTTACATTACAAGAAGAATAAAAAAATTTTTTAACAAATAAATCCTCAAATTACAGTTCATATTTAAAAGGAGTTTAAGGAAATAATATTAATGTAGTGTAGCCATTTAATTATGAAAAAAATCTTAAAACTTTTTGTTATTATTCCAAGGCAGCAGTTACCCATTTAGTACCACCCGTGTAGCACACGTAGCTTAAGGTATGCTACGACTGAACTGTAGATTTAAAACATAACATCTTGACTAATAGAGCGTTTGTTGTACACAGGAAAGCAAACATGAACTTAATATACAATTACTGTCACAGTAAAAAATTTTCCTTTAAAGATGGGCGTCATCTATATATGCCTCGTCGTCTAATGTTTTACTGATAGTTTAACATGCTTCTTTTTAAGCAGATCAGATATGGTACTAACATAAGAACCTTCCTGTTTTTAATGTTTAAAAAAGTTATTTTTCACGAAATATTTTATCCCTTCTTCTCATGCATCCATTTCGTTTTACTGTAAACTGCAACGTTTTTTTTTTGTTTTTTTTTTAATTTTTTAAGATTACAACTACCGTGTGTAAACGAAGTTATCTTAAACAGTTCATTTAGTTAAGAGTGTGTGCTTATCTCTATTTTCGTCCACGATTTTAATGTTTTATTGTCTTACATATTCTACTTTTTTTAAAATTCCTCTTAATTCTTACACTACCCTAAATAGAATTGGAAACTATAGGGACTCAATACTTTTATGTTAAAATTGCGAAGCCTACTTTTATGTTAAAATACTTTTATGCTTAAATTGCAAAGGATTTGTTTCGTAAGGGACTAGAAAATTCACACTATAAATAATAATTTCACAAATTGAAACAGCATTAAAATAGTTTTAATAAATCATTATTTTAAAAATCATGCTACAATTTCAAACTCAGCAAGAAATAAATTGTCCTTAAGTTGAAGAGGGAGTTCGTCCAAAGAATTTTGAATGTACACATTGCATAGCTTTACTACATTAGATTTGTACTTACGAATATTTGAATGACGAGCCTATTAACTAGCCACTGTACTGCAGCACAAAAATTGCGGAGTCTCTTGTAACTCATGATATGTTCGTCCCGATCTATTGTAATTAAGAAAATCGATTGAAGGTACTGACTGAATCCAATGCGCAATTCTAACACTCAATGAAAAGTTCCTCCGCATCTCATGTATCGAGTCATATTTCTATCAAACTGATCATTTCTGAACATTTTCATTAATAATATATTTTAAAATATTTTAGAGTGAGGCGCATTGTGCTGTATGAATGGAATAAACTTAAAATAGCGTTATACAATAATATGTGTTATAAATAGGTAATGTCGGAATCATAGATAATTTCTAGCTTTTTAAAGAAGTTATTATAATTCCTAAGGGTTTGTTGGCTTGACTATACCCGATGCGTTTACTTCTTCTCAAGTAAGAGAGAGGGTTTTTCTGCGCCACGGGACTGATTAACGATGAGATCTATCAAAACATTTATATAGCAAATTTTCTTTCCCGTGTTATACTAGTTTTGCTTGCTGCCTCGCAAAAAGGGTGCAACAAAAGGTTATCTCCTAAACTGACGTATTGTAGATTCGTTCCTCTGTGATGCAACTGGGAAGAAATAACTGTTCTGATTTCTATTGGACAAATATCATGTGTTCCAGTCCCTGATATTGGGAAAACTCACAAATATTTACAGGTGTAGCCTTTTTTTATAAATTTAGGTTCCTCCATCTTGGCTGATTAACAAATTTTAAACTAATTAATGAATTTAGAGAACATAAATTTGTAAAGAGAAATAAATCATACAAAATACTATTGGAGTATTTTTACATATATGTAACATCGCAGGAAACTATACGTAATCGAATTAAAATGTCTTTCCTGAACGCTTCTCTAGATTGTTCATATTCACAGACATGTGGTACCTGGAAGTTGTTCACGAATGACGTAATAGCGTGGAGTTTGAATCAGGATTTAAATATATTCCTGCTTCTATCATTTTTGCCATTCAGTGCATATTTAGAAAAAAAATGTGCTTCTTTCAATACCATGTGGAACATTTTCACCTTATATGGTACAAATATTTATCTATCGTGAATAATTTTTTCATTTTGTTAATATTTTATTGTATGAATTTATTCTTTTGTGTGCGTTCGATTATATCAAATAATCCTGTAAGGAGTAAAAAAGGTTAATCCCTCCAATGTTCTTAATTGCATACCAATTAAAATATTATTCAAATCAGTATAAGACATGAAATTTCCAATTCGTTGAGTTGAACAATAGCTCATTATGATTAAAATTGTAGTAACCTTCGTTTTCTTTTTGATTTGAATTATTTACATATGAATGAATGTTTAAGGCCAGAAATATTACCATTCCAAATATGATTAAATAAAATTATAGATGTGTCTGAGATAAACAAATTTTCCTCAATATTAATGCGACTTATGTGACTTTCCTTCTGCAAAATATTTAAGCAAACAATATTAAATTAACAAAAGAAGTCCAAATGGTACAGTCTTCTTAATTTCTTTGTTAGATACTTTATTAGTGATAAATCTAGGTAAACTTTAAATATTTTAGCATTTTTTCAATAGTATGTTATATATCTTTAAAGAAATAAAAGCTCGCACATATGAGTCATTGGGATGTTTTTAGATTTCCTGTGCCGTTGTATTTAAGTTTCTTCTCTAAAAACAATACAATGGAATTGTGAAAAATATTTAATATTTCACATAATCCACATGATATTTCTAAAACTTCGTTATAAGCATGACTGCTGATTGTCAAAAATGCTAAAATGTGAGTTTTAATGATAAGATCGATTAAATAGGTGTTAAATAAATATTTCAATTACCCCTAGATTAATCAGAAAAAATATTTTATTAAAGTAATAATTTTATCAAATTTCTTTAAACTGGCATTTTTTTGTATTTAAACAGTTCTGTGAATAAAATAACTTATAATGGAATAATAAGAATTTAAAGTTAACATTATTTAAAATAATTTTACAGGCTTTTTAAAATATTCAGTTGGATTAAATACTTATATATGAGAATGTACATAATGTAGAGAATGTACATAATGTAGAGAATGTACTAATATCTCTAATAGGGCAAATTGCTTTTAACACATTGTATGCGGGACACGTACTAGCACGTTTTCTGACGATTGATACTAGAGAGCTCGTCACGTACTAGTACGGGTTAGTATAACAACAAGGTTTGTTTGTGGGTACAAAAATAACGGTATATACAGGAAAACGAAGCCAAATGCTGTTGTCTTTCATTTTTTTATTATGTAAAAATGTTTATATATAACATAATTCGAAAAAATTAAAACTATATACTACTCTTTCTATTTGATTTTTCATATTTGCGATACTGTTATAAATTTATCCACTAAAAATATATTTTTTTTTGTTTACAAAAATCTTATGGTTGTTATTTATATATTTCTATTTATATATTTGTTTAAATATTTCAATATAAAATACGAGAAGTTGGTTAAAAATTAAATAATTTTCGATCTATTGAGATTTAACTGAATAACTAAATGTATGCCCAAAACGACCGCTCCCGGTGAAATTCCGCTGCAAAATGTACCCCCACACAATGAGTTAAGACTTTTTTTAAAAAAATATCCCACTTTACGAAACTTGATACTTTCTTCAACATAGAGTTTTGTACACTACATATTTATTTCTTTATGTGGCTGTTTGGTAACAGTAAATGTTTTGCAACTGTAGATTCATTTGACCATTAATATTCTGATTAAAGCTAATCTGATATGGTGCGAAATAAGGATTTTTGCAATTCAAATACATCATAATATCTCTATTTCTCTAAGTTATCCTTCTAGAAATTCTGTTGTCACAAGGATATTTTTCAAGTCAATAAACATATAAAGCCTTTGGTTTATACCAGAACGAATTTATAGCTAGTGTATAGGATAAAGTACATAAAGGGAATTTTATACTATGAATTTGGAAATAATTTTTGAAGTAATCTACATTGTTTACGAAAATAAGGAAGAACATTTAGAGATGGTACTTTTAAATTTTTGGTGGGAAAAATTACTGTAACAAACCATAAAATTATATCTTGATATAAGAATGAAATATATGCAATTACGTCAGCAAATTTATAAAAATACATCTTAAATATGCTACTATGCTATTTCCTTAAAACATTAAATGGCTTTACAACGAAACCAATAAATTTTATACTATGAATGTTAAAGGATTTCACACTTTTTAAGGAAGTCTTAATACACGCTGAAATTATAGATGTTTCAATAAACTATAAGCCTTTAAATGCATCATAAAATGATACATTGTTTTAAACATTTAGGACCTATTTAAACTAGTCATTGAATCATGAAATAATATGTTTTAATACATTGTATACGGGACACGTGCTAGTACGTTTTCTGACGATTGATGCTTGAGCACGGGTCACGTACAAGTACGAGATAGTATGACAACATGGTTTGTTTGTGGGTACAAAAATAACGGTATATACAGGGAAACGAAGCCGAATGCTGTTGTCTTTCATTTTTTTTTATTATATAAAAATGTTTATATATAACATAATTCGAAAAAATGAAAACTATATACTACTATTTCTATTTGATTTTTCATATTTGCGATACTATTATAAATTTATCCACTAAAAATATATTTTTTTTGTTTACAAAAATCTTATGGTTGTTATTTGTCTATTTATATATTTGTTTATATATTTCAATATAAAATACGAAAAGTTGGTTAAAAAATTAAATAATTTTCGATCTATTGAGATTTAACTGAATAACTAAATTTACGCACAAAACGACCGCTCCCGGTGAAATTCCGCTGCAAAATGTATCCGCACACAATGAGTTAAGACTTTTTTTAAAAAAATATTCCACTTTACTAAATTTGATACTTTCTTCAACATAGAGTTTTGTACACTACATATTTATTTCTTTATGTGGCTGTTTGGTAACAGTAAATGTTTTGCAACTGTATATTCAATTGGTCATTAATAGTATTCTGATTAAAGATAATCTGATATGGTGCGTAATAAGGATTTTTGCAATTCATCCTAATATCTCTATTTCTCTAAGTTATTCTTCTAGAAATTCTGTTGTCACAAGGATATTTTTCAAGTCAATAAACATATAAAGCCTTTGGTTTATACCAGAACGGATTTATAGCTAGTGTATAGGATAAAGTACATAAAGGGAATTTTATACTATGAATTTGGAAATAATTTTTGAAGTAATCTACATTGTTTACGAAAATAAGGAAGAACATTTAGAGATGGTACTTTTAAATTGTTGGTGGGAAAAATTACTGTAACAAGCCATAAAATTATATCTTGATATAAGAATGAAATATATGTAATTAAGTCAGCAAATTTATAAAAATACATCTTAAATATGCTACTATGCTATTTCCTTAAAAAATTAAATGACTTTATAATGAAGCTAATACATTTTATACGATGAATGTTAAATCATTTCACACTTTTTAAAGAAGTCTTAATACACGCTGAAATTATATATGTTTCAATAAACTATAAGCCTTTAAATGCATCATAAAATGATACATTGTTTTAAACATTTAGGTCCTATTTAAACTATTCATTGAATCATGAAATAATATGTTTTAATACATTGTATTCGGGACACGTACTAGAACGTTTTCTAATGATTGATGCTTGATCGCGGGTCACGTACCAGTACGAGTTAGTATAACAACATGGTTTGTTTGTGGGTACAAAAATAACGGTATATACAGGAAAACGAAGTCGAATGCTGTTGTCTTTCATTTTTTTATTATATAAAAATGTTTATATATAACATAATTCGAAAAAATGAAAACTATATACTACTATTTCTATTTGATTTTTCATATTTGCGATACTATTATAAATTTATCCACTAAAAATATATTTTTTTTGTTTACAAAAATCTTATGGTTGTTATTTATATATTTATATTTATATATTTGTTTATATATTTTAATATAAAATACGAGAAGTTGGTTAAAAATTAAATAATTTTCGATCTATTGAGATTTAACTGAATAACTAAATTTACGCACAAAACACCCTCTCTCGGTACATTTTCGCTGCGAAATATACCCACACAAAATGTGTTAATAGAACATAATAAAAATATGTAGATACTATTTTAAATTTATCCACTAAAAAATATATTTTGTTTACAAAAAGATTATGGTTGTTATTTATATATTTCTATTTATATATTGTTTACGTATTTAAATATAAAAATAATAAAAAGTTGGTTAAAAAATTAAATAATTTTCAATCTATTGAGATTTAACTGAATAACTAAATTAACGATCAAAATGGACGCTCCCGGTACAATTCTGCTGTAAAATGTACCCACACAAAATGTGTTAATAGAACATAATAAAATATTATGATACTATTATAAACTTATCCACTAAAAAATATATTTTTTGTTTACAAAAAGATTATGGTTGTTATTTATATATTTCTATTTATATATTTGTTTATGTATTTAAATATAAAATAATAAAAGTTGGTTAAAAAATTAAATAATTTTCGATCAATTGAGATTTAACTGAATAACTACATTTACGGCCAAAATGACCGCTTCCGGTACAATTCCGCTGTGAAATGTACCCACACAAAATGTGTTAATAGAACATAATAAAATATGTAGATACTATTATAAATTTATCCACTAAAAAATATATTTTGTTTACAAAAAGCTTATAGTTGTTATTTATATATTTCTATTTATATATTTGTTTATATATTTAAATATAAAATAATAAAAGTTGGTTAAAAAATTAAATAATTTTCGATCTATTGAGATTGAACTGAATAACTACATTTATGCCCAAAACGCCCGCTTCCGGTACAATTCCGCTGTGAAATGTATCTGCCCAAAATGTGTTAATAGAACATAAAAAAATACGTAGAACATTTATTAGAAGAGATTTTTGAAATGAAAATTATATGCTATATCATGGTTTACACGATATAATAATTTAAAATATAAGTTCTAACCTATAGTTTAAATGTTTAAATTACAATTGTCTAAAAACTGCAATATTTAGAAAGAATTCGTAACACAAAAAACTTTTGCGGTAGATGAAATTCAAATGAAAATAGGAAAAAAGCAGAAGAAAATTATAACAAATTTTATATCACAGATTTAGAGAATTTTAAATTGTAATAGAACATGAAATTGTATGCTCTCATATGGGAGTGTTGGCAAATTAGATGTTAATACTGAACTGTCGTTACAATGTAGCGATTGCATGTCTCTAATGAGGTTTGACATTTCCACTACCGCTAGCAAAAGCTTCACGCCTATCCAACATTTGAACTTCCTCCAGAGGACATTTAAAAGAGGAAAAAGTATTTAGTTTAATGAGTAACTGTGTTTTCCGATTGCGGTTTTGAAAAGGAATGCAACATATGTGAAATATCATGTCTTTTTCTGAATTTCATGGTATTGTTTTTAGAGAAGAAACTTAAATAGGACGACACAGGAAATCTAAAAACATTCCAAGGACTCATATGTGCTAGCTTTTATTTCTTTAAAGACATATAAGATACTATTAAAAAAATCCTAAAATATTCTATTATTCTATATTCTATACTCTATATTCTATATTCTATATTCTATATTCTATTAGATTCTATATTCTGTATTCTATATTCTATATTCTATATTCTATATTCTATTCTATTAGATTCTATATTCTGTATTCTATATTCTATATTCTATTCTATTAGATTCTATATTCTATATTCTATTCTATTAGATTCTATATTCTATATTCTATATTCTATTCTATTAGATTCTATATTCTATATTCTATTTTATTAGATTGTATATTCTATATTCTATATTCTTTCTAAAAAATCCACGTAAAAGTTTACGTAGATTTATCACTAATAAAGCATCTAAGAAAGAAGTTAAGAAAATTCAGTACTATTTTGATTCCTTTTTTTTCAATTTAATGCTGTTTTCTTAAATATTTTGCATATCTTAAAAAGATATTATTTCATGAGTGGGTTTTAAAGAAAAAAAATTCTTAGGTAGATTTATAAAAAAATAAATAAATAAATGCTAAATATAAAAACACCTTCTTTACATTAAATTTTTAATATTTTGTGGCCATATTTTTCGTTATACTCACAAAACAATTATTTAAAATTTTAGGGGAGGAATTTCGAATAAAAAGATTGGTTCTTGATAAGAACCCCCCCTCATCAATTTGTATGATAGAAATGTCCAAAAAGCATAATTTCCTTTACATACTTAATTTAAAAAAATTGTATATAATTGATTGTAAAATCCATCAATATTTTCTGAGACAGACATTCTTAAATACGTATAAAACAAAGCAAGAAATGTTAATCATATGTGCTTGACATTAGTCGTTTGAGTACTGCTTTGTATACAAAATACACGATCTGAAATAATCTAATTTATTAATTAAACCAAACATTTAATTGTCAAATAAATAATTATAACATAATATCATATGTTAAAATATTATATGCATTCACAATTTTGTTATTTTTGGAGTAATAACAATTCTTTTACTAATTTCGCTTATTATTTTATATATTAAGTTAGTTTTTACGAACTTAAGCAAATCAGAATTCTTGAGAAAAATTCAATAAGATGCGAAGCATGTATATAGTTACATCATTATTACTGTAAAGCATTCTAAAAATTACTTTTTAAATGTTTCTAGTATAACCTAAAAAAAAAAAAAAAAAAAAAAAAAAAAAAAAAAAAAAAAACTTGATAATTATTGTTTGAAATTTATAAAAAATTAATATCATTAAAAATATTTTTTTATGCTCACAGAGATTTTTGTTTACAAAAACTTTATTTTAAATATATCCAGGTGCATAAGTAATTCCTTCCGATTTTTTGTTTAAACTTTTTCATTTATATATTGCAATATCTTCTTTTGAAATTGGTATCAAACAAACGATTTATAGGGACACATTCATGATAAAAATGCTTTCTATGTGAATTTCTAATCATCATACACTCTTGAAATTTTGTCATACCGTGCATAGTATGCCAAAGAATATTTTAAGCTAAAATTTCAAATCATTGAAATTTTCATCAAAATGAGGGTTATGAGTCTCTTTGAGAAAGTATTTCAGATCATTACGAATGATTAATTTGTCAATGAATTAATACTTTCTGAATTGAGTCGACCGTGTCTCTCTCCCTGATTTGAGTGCTTTGAGTACATTTCATCATATTTTCATAAATACTGCGAACGCACAGTCATATATATTTATACATGTTAAACTTTATTTAATAATTTCATAAGAAACTTTACGCTAAATTTATTTATAATTTTAAAAATATTTACCTTTAGCACATATCAGTATCTAGTTAGAAATTAATAAATATTAATATACTAAATGCTTGCGATAAGTTTATTTCAGAGCTTTTTCCAGCATCTACCTTTGCCTTACTACTGAAAGAAAACTCCTAGAATATTTTTTAAATATAAAGTTTATAGATTATTTCTGAATAGATAAAGAATGCATATTGCCGGGAATAGTATAGCTCAGAGAGTTAAAATTTGGTATCGAGAAATACTTGATCTTAGTTTGCTTTGACTGAAATGGCTACCCAAGTGACATTCCCAATGTCACTTGAGTAGTAACAGCAACAAGGTTTAGATCACAATGTGCTAATAATGCTAGATAAATATTTATACGGTGTTGTCTTTTAGTTTATATCCAAGGAAAAGATAATTTATTATTATGCTTATGATGAAATAAAATTAAATTTAATTAAATTTAATAAAAATAATCCTAAATATTCTACTTTTGCTTATATTAAAGCTTTATAGATTCATACTATAATTTAGGGGATTTTTATTTTTAAAGCGTTTATAGTTAACTTTTATAGATTGTATATTGGTCAGCATACTGTGTTCAACACATTGGGCTCAATTTTGATTTTTGAGAGAGTGGAATGAGAGAAAATTAGGGAAGTTCTCAACAAACTGTAACACATTTAATGAGCTAAAAATTGAGTTAAAATTTATTATAGCTATAACAAATATGTGTAGAATATTAAGCGTAAAGACTTAATAAAAATGTATTTGAGTTTCGATACTCTAAAGTTTTACACCCTTTGAATTTTCAAAATGTATTCTCTTGTATATAGGTTTTATATTCTCAAGTTTGTTCCATAAATCCTGTAATTGGCAATATCTTTCCTAAATTTACGTACTGTTGACAAAATATATATAAAGAGAAATAACTCGAATGTTTCCCCAGATTACAAAGCAAAACTTATACTCAAAAACATATCCACTGAAAGTTTTAGTAGAGTTATTGAAGCAAATCTATTTCTCATAGCATTTTTCACAGTTGACTCAAACGAAATTAATTGGGCCTGAATTCATACTCATCAATTTTCCTTCAAATAACTTTCAGAAATAAGTAATAGAAAAAATGTTTTTATGTAAAGAATTTGTCACTAGATTAATGTAGATGGAAGGGAAATCTTCGAATGATAAATTTATCTTAACAAAAAGTAAAAAAAGATGAATGAATAGTTCTGTCATTAGATATGAAATTTTTATGATGATTTGTTAAGTCTCTGTATACATATAAATGTAAATTTTAAAAATATATAACAATTTATTCCTCACAGTTATCATAAAGTAAAGAATGTATAACTAATTGGAAATTTAATGACAGCATTTCGATGTAGATACTAAAGCTTTAGTTATTTTATGTTACATTACTACGGATTTTTAACTGTATTAAAATGAGACTGTAGTACATAAAATTAATGCGTAAGAAGCATTAATAATAGGAGTTATTTTCAAAAGTTTAAAAACAACTAAAATATTTTGATTTAATAATTTTTAGGAATCAAATAAATCAATAAATTTAACGCTAAAGCTCTCGCTTATTTTAACAGGGAGAATTAATCTTCAATTTGTAGCTAGACGTATTAAAGTTTGTCCAAATTAAATTCATGCTTTACTTTTTCTAACAAACAAAAATATTTCAGTAGAAAAAGAAAAAAGTAAATCACTCTGAGTAGTTTATCTGCATTTCCTCGTAGCTGTAACAAACAACTAATCACACGTAGTTCTTGAAATGAACTTCCTAAGAGGTTTCTTTTAAGCTATACAGAGCAAGTTATAATCAATACGTAATTAATGAACATTTTCGTATGTATACCTCGTGTCGAACAACTTTTTAATCAAAACCTTTGCTCAACACTTATTACATATGATTTTTCTTGTTGGCTGTCAGTTGCTAGTAATAGATTGGAAGGAAAAATTGTGTGATACAAATCAACAGCGGAAGGATTTTGGTTTTTATTATTTTGCCGTATTCTTTTAAACGACTCGTTGAACTCAGCAGAGAGACGCCTCAACACGACCTCTCAACCCTTTTGTTCCCAAAAAGGCTACCGGACTGGATTCCGGGGGTTCGTTGCTACGAGGATTTTTATCAACAACATATCCACAAACTAATGGAGAAAAGAGAGCGTGACCTTGAGAAGGGCGTTCGTTTTATGCTCTCCTTATGCAGCAGAAAGGTATTGTAAACTACCTGTGATGTATTTCTTTATATTTTCAGGCGTAGAAATGATTATATAAAATGAGCATGAAACAACGCCTACAGGTGTTAAACGTTCATAATTTTGCCCGGTAGAACCGTGTGAGAATATGGGATGATATGCACGAACATCGTGATA
>CM063498.1:116280160-116295160 GCA_032207245.1 Pardosa pseudoannulata
CGACTTGAGAAACCTTCCCTTAAAGTTGGTAAACAAGAAATTGGGTAATTAGAAAACTGACTATAAAATCAAAATAGCAATAGAAGTAATCGTGACAGACTCATTGTTTTTAATTAAAATATTGGCATTGGCATGATTTAAGTTGTTGTACGACCTCAGAAATCTTCCTCTAAAGACAGTAAAATAAGAAAATCATGTAATTACAGAACTGGACTTAAAATTAAAATAGTAAGATATGTGAGGTTGTTTAAGGCGATAGTGGAATTTTAGTTGGATAGAATTTGACTGATAATTCGATATTTCTATCTCGTTGAAGTGTGAAATTAAACTAAAAGAAAAAGCGATGTTTTAATAATCATTATCCTGTAAAAAGTATAATGATTACTTCAGTATGAGATACAATTTTTACTAGTAATAGCATTTAGTTATAAATTTTACTTGTAATTTATTCAAAACAAAACTAGTCTGTTTAATGACTATTTGAATCATACCTGATGCATATCTATATGACAGATTACATAGTAATTTATTTATCAAAAAAAATTCAATAAATATTTTTCAAAACACATGATCTGTTAACTCTAATATACGTTTAATTTTGTACAGGAACAACCAATGTTTTAAACAGTAATACTTTTAATCATTTGCTGTCAGTGCTAGTAACAACAACTGAATTTTACTCGAGGGTCTAAAAAGTATTATATAGAAAATGTTATTTAATGAAAAAATTGCATATAGAAAATTTTTAAAGAAATTAATTTTAAACTAGTTTTCCCAAATACATTACAATTTTAAAGAAATTGATTAGAAAGAAATTATATTATTTTTAAAAGTTCACTATCAACTTAACATACTTTTATCCCAATTTATTTTCTTCAAATTTGAGAATAATCATTTTCTGAGGTATATTAAACCTAAAGAGACGATATATAACAAAATTTGAAAGTTCTGAAAACTTTTTATAGCAAATCTGATTTGTACTCTAAGAAGGACACTGGGATAAATGAGATAAAATTTACACTTAGCGATTTCAGTGTTTTCTTCATTAACGAAATTTCTGACTACAAACGTTTACAATGTCTGAATAATGTTTCAGTTTTCACTTTAAGATTTCAATTTTTAGTTGAGTATGACACTAAACTTAGTGGAAAGATCCAAAGCAAACCTGACAAATGTCTTATCGCATTTCCCGCAGTATGTTTCCGGTTTTCCTTTGCAGCCCTCACTTTAACAATGGCGCTGTTTCTCCCCTTCTTTAACACCATCTTTAGAGATGCCTTCTTTTGCACTAGGAAGTATACAAGATATCCTGGGTCTACCTTTTGTTCTGTTCACAATTTCTTTTAGATAAACAGTTGTTATTCATCTTCAAAACTCCTTAAGGTTTGGTCATCACTTTTGTTGACAGCCTTGTAGATTATTCATGCATTTACCATGTCCACCGTACAAATGAAAAGTGGGCAGTATCACTTTTTTCCAGGAATCTTAATGACATATAGTCTAGCCAATTTACCGTGGTGATCCACCATACCCATATGTTTGTTGTAAAAATATTTAAAATTAGGCATCTACACGTTCACTTTATTTTTTTACTTGCCTCTTCACATCAAAAAAGGATTCTAAGGGGCTGAAATTTGTGATTTGTTGTCTAAATGCTAGAGCTTGGAAACGCTTCAGGCTGGCAATTGTCTCTAACTTCTAGAAATCTCACCAGTGTTTATTTCATTGTTATCCCTTTCATTTTCATCAATTAAATCACTGGCATCTGGTGGCAACACAGCAATTTCAACAACCCTTTCATCTGAATCTGAACTATTTAATAGTTAAAATATTTCCTCTAACTTCAGAAACCTTCGAACTAGCATGACTGTGCGGGGTCAAACGCTAGGTTGAGTTTCTTTTCATTTTCCTCTTAGTTATAAAGTTAGATATAACGTATCAATTACATGCTTATCGTCCCACTGTCCTATTTGGAGGACAGCTAAAATATAATGCGATACAATTTACTTATTACTAATAAAACTTTAACTAGCTACTAGGATGATATAGAAATTTCTTCTTACATTAAAAATTCAAAGGAAAGTGTCAAGTAAACTGAAAAGGAATTCTGTAACCTCAAAAAGAAGATGCAAATTATGCCCACTAACAAGAGAAATAAGTGTAGTTTCTAGACTGTAGCGACACAAGCAAGACATAACTCTTGCTAGCAGAAGCTTAGACATACCTCTAAACGTTCCAGTTGATAATACATTCACAGGAAATAAATACCGATTAACACATGCTATTTTTCAGATGTCCTCTAGATAGGACAATGGGATAAAATGGGTAGATAGAAACTCATAAATGCTAGATTAAAACAATTAATATTGCTTTAAGTGCATGATCCACAAAAGACTCAATGCCAGTAGTGAAGAAACATAAACATAAAAACTAATCAGATTTTTGCGTACTGGGTTTGAAGACTTCAACCCTGACACTGGGACCGTAAAAAGAAAGACGCAAATCTATCCACAAAGTTAAAGTAATAATGAGGAAAAAAATTAAATCTATTAATATTTTAGAATTTTATCTAGTTTTACACAAATATATGGCTAAACAAATTTTAAATTTTAAACAAATTGATGAGGAACAAAATATATTATTTTTTAAAACAAACTTTCGCCTTAAATTGCATTAAGAGAATCTCATAGAGGTTAGCTTAGAAAACTGGTATTTCTTTGAATGCAGAAACCACAAAAGGCTCAATGCCAGTCATAAACACAGTAACATGAAAAATAATCAAATTCAAGTGGGCTTGGTCTAGAGATTTCATTGCTCGGACCTTGAAAGGATATTCCCAAATCCCTCCACTTGATAAAAGAAATAATAATGAAAAAGTTTTAAATTTTTGCGTCGTACTTGAACAATTATCTAATCGTAATGTTTATGAAATGCTTTCAGTTTTTGTATGAGTTACAAAACTAATGTAAGAAATCTGACCTTAGAATTAATTAAACTGTTTATATCTAAAATATACATTGAAATCACAGACATCACATATCGTAACTAATTGTTTCCTTGTTTTCTCATTCATTGCACATGTCTAATTGTTATAACAAGCGACAACATTAAAAAAAGTAAATTAGTCTTAATCCCATCTGCACAAACCACAAAATAGATCTCTTTCATTTGATGTTATTAAGCGTGGGCACGAAATAATTTTGTAAGCAACTCCACTTCTCAACCACAAGCACATATTATTTCCTTTCTGAGAACTGATAATTCTTAGTATATGGAATATAACTTACATCGATCGACGTCATAATTAAATGTAATAAAATCTTTATACCCTATATTTCAGATAATAATAGGTTTTCCGTAAAAATATATTAATGGTTTGTATCTTTCTTGAGATGAAATAAAGTCTGAATGTCTTTAAATATAAAAATTTTAAGGGAAATCAGACTGTTAAATTTTATACATCATATAACGATATTTCAAAAAAGTAGAAATATAAAACCAGGACTGGAAAACAGCCTGAACTATTTAATAGTTAAAATATTTCCTCTAACTTCAGAAACCCTTGCACCAACATGACTGTGCGGGGTTACTAGGTTGAGTTTCTTTTCATTTTCCTCTTAGTTATGAAGTTAGATATAACGTATCAATGGCATGCGTAACTGTCCTATTTGGAGGAGAATTAAAAGATAATGCGGTACAACTTACTTATTGCTAATAAAACTGTAACTAGCTACGAGGATGATATAGAAAGTGTCTTCTCACATTAAAAATGCCCAGGAAAGTGTCAAGTAAACTGAAAAGAATTCTGCAACCGCAAAAAGAAGATGCAAACTATGCCCACTAATAAGAGAAATAAGTGTAGTTTCTAGACTGTAGTGACACAGGCAAGACATAACTCTTGCTAGCAGAAGCTTAGACATACCTCTAAACGTTCCAGCTGATAATACATTCACAACAAATAAATACCGATTAACACATGCTATTTTTCAGATGTCCTCTAGATAGGACAGTGGGATAAAATGGGTAAACAGAAACTCATGCTAGATTAAAACAATTAACATTGCTTTAAGTACATGATCCACAAAAGACTCAATGCCAGACATGAAGAAACATAAACATAAAAACTAATCAGTCTTTTGCGTACTGGGTTTGCAGACTTCAACCCTGACACTGGGACCGTAAAAAGAAAGACGCAAATCTATCCACAAAGTTAAAGTAATAATGAGGAAAAAATTTAAATCTATTAATAATTTTATCTAGTTTTACACAAATATATTGCTAAACAAATTTTAAATTTTAAACAGATTAATGAGGAACAAAATATATTATTTTTAAAACAAACTTTCGCCTTAAATTGCATTAAGAGAATCTCATAGAGGTTAGCTTAGAAAACTGGTATTTCTTTGAATGCAGAAACCACAAAAGGCTCAATGCCAATCATAAACACAGTAACATGAAAAATAATCAAATTCAAGTGGGCTTGGTCTAGAGATTTCATTGCTCAGACCTTGAAAGGAGAGTCACAAATCCCTCCACTTGATAAAAGAAATAATAATGAAAAAGTTTTAAATTTTTGCGTCGTACTTGAACAATTATCTAATCGTAATGTTTATCAAATGCTTTCAGCTTTTGTATGAGTTACAAAACCAATGTAAAAATCTGACCTTAGAATTAATTAAACTGTTTATATCTAAAATATACATTGAAATCACAGACATCACATATCGTAACTAATTGTTTCCTTGTTTTCTCATGCATTGCACATGTCTAATTGTTATAATAAGCGACAACATTAAAAAAAGTAAATTAGTCTTAATCCCATCTGCACAAACCACAAAATAGATCTCTTTCATTTGATGTTATTAAGCGTGGGCACGAAATAATTTAGTAAGCTACTCCACTTCTCAACCACAACCACATATTATTTCTTTTCTGAGAACTGATAATTCTTAGTATCTGGAATGTAACTTACATCGATCGACGTCATAATTAAATGTAATAAAATCTTTATACTCTATATTTCAGATAATAATAGGTTTTCCGTAAAAATATATTAATGGTTTGTATCTTTCTTGAGATGACCTGAAGTCTGAATGTCCTTAAATATAACAATTTTAAAGGAAACCAGACTGTTAAATTTTATACATTATATAACGATATTTCAAAAAAGTAGAAATATAAAACCAGGACTGGAAAACAGCGTAGACAAGCGAAACAATTTCTAGGGGATTGTTTTTTGCAATTTCTTGGTCCAACTGCTATTTTGAAATTGTTTGTAATTTGAAAATATTAACAATGATGAAATAATTAATAATTTTCCTGAATTAAAAACTGTAGATAATAATTTATAAAAAATTTATTCATATTAATATGCTTACTTTTGTTGTATATTTAATAAAACAAATGTTATCTTTTACATTTTATAAACAAACAGTTCAATCTCTTCAATGGGCATCTGATATATATTGTGATACATTAAATAATTTTTATTAAAAAAATTTCAGATAATTTTCCCGTTTTTCATATTATTTAGTTTATTTATTTATTGTTTTATAATTTTCTGTGCTGTATTTCTTTTTTTAATACAGAAGTGGACCGATAAGAAAAAAATTTGTAGGTTCCCAAATTGGTTAAATATGGATGGCCCTGTATAAAACTGAATACATATCGATTTTTTAAAGTCTTCAGAAATTACAATAATTATAAATACAAAGATATTTTAAGCATCATTAAATTGAAAGTATAATAAAAGTACAAAAATGTGGATGATTATCTATGGAATTGATTCTGTTTCTTAGTTAGAGATATATAAATGCTTACCTCATATCACCTTCTAATTATCATTAAGGTTAACAATATAATTTGTTTTTTTAAATGTCATATACATTCGACATTTAGACCTAGTACTCAGTTTGAAACTTAATATTAAACCTTATTTTTAAATTATCATTTTTCACGCAAATTTCATTCAATGCTACTAAATGAGGCACGTTGAATGTTGTGAAATTCAGTGGTTCATTCTTTCACTTTATTTCAGAATTTCGTTAAATAGTTTTTGTGATACACAAAGTCTAAAAATCAAATTTCAATTACACTGTTAATTGATTGTATCGTCATGAATTAAGAACCTTTTTAATACTTAATTGTTTGTAAAGTTTTACATAATTTGCTACTTTACAAACTATTAAGAAAAAAATTATCTTTCTACGATGGAAAGAATTTTGTCATACTCAACAAGGTTCTTCATTCTATGATAAACACCATTTTACTCCCTATGACAAGAAGTTATTGGTGTAAAAAATATCCATTTCTCACTTTGGGACGTCTTTGAATTCTTCATCCATATAATTTTATTGCTTCTGAAACAATACATACTTGTTTTATATTAGAATTTATAAGAAATTTTATATTAAGCTTTTCATTTTAAATGTATCCAGTTTTATTCCTTTCATGTAAATAGTTTTTGTGATACTATATTGGTATTATTTGTAAATTTTTCTATTACTAGATATTATGCACGTGATTAAATTCTCAACTAAAACATGTGAAAATGTAAATGACTGTGAAATTAATCAGTGAATTAAGAGAAGGATTTTAGAGGGAATTAAAGAGATTAACAGTTAATGAGTTTACATGCTAGGTCATTTATAAAACTTTCTAGGTTTATCAGGAAGCAAAATAAGATGTTTTAAATAATTAATATTTAACACTCCGAGTGGAACACATCGAGGAAAAAAAGTCTCCTAAAACACGCTAAAGGTTTACTGTGTCAGTGACCAAAGCGTTCTATGATTTTTTACTTCACAAGGGTGAAGTCAACTAGAATGGAATAAGGGAAACCTACCCTCGTTATTGTCCTTTTACTTCCGGTTATAAATACATATATAAATTGATATTATAGATTTTAATTTTCAATACACATAAAACTCGTCAAGTCTCGAAGATCATCCCATAAGAAATAATGGATTCTAAAAGTACAAATAAAAATATCCTTTGAGAGACTTATTTATATTTTTTACGAAAGCCATCCAAGATATTTAAGTGGTGCAATTAGAGATACATCTGTCACCGCAAATGAAATACTTCGAAATAGAGATTTACAAAGCCATGAAAAGCTATAATAGTTATTGTGCCTCAGGAGGTAGGGGTGCATCCCTCAATAAATGTTAGTCAAAAAGGGGTGCAGTTCGTAAACAATCGACCTGACCCTCCTACCACAAAATTCCATGGAGGAAAGCACTGACAAAATTGTACGTGACAACCGCCTTGAAGACATCATCGGTTTTGGGGAATTGTACGTGCCAATCACTTAGAGGGTTAATAAGAATACATTGTAATAATACAAGAAGTAACAAATGTTTAATAAATACTAAGCCGTCTAATTTAACTATTTCATAGTTTTAAAATAAATTTGTGTTGTAAAAAACTTTTTTTCTTTTTCTAATATATACCTAAGGCAAAATACATCATTTTGTATCTAATATCAAAAATCTAGTTAAAAATTATATAAATCAATAAAAATTTACAAAAGCATCTCAAACACATTTTAATAACTTATCTGTATTTTATAAAAATAGAACAAATAAAAAAGTTTTACATTTTTTTAATTCCTGATAAATATTAATAAAAATATACCATAGAAAATTGTAGTTCTATATCCATTTTTTCTTGTATTCAGAAAAATAGTTTTAAAATTCCGTAATGAAAGCAAAGGTTTTCTATAGAGACTTGAAAGAAAAATGTATTTTTAGCACAAGAAAATGCCGGAAAATTAGCTTCCCAGAATTTTACTCCAGATGTTTACTTTATGAACCCAAGCTCCTCTTTTGAAAAGTCTCAAGAGAGATTCATTTTACCAAAATTCAGAAAAGAGAAAATTATGTTTGAAGGAAAGTTTCCCTGAGAAAATTCATTCAAAAGAGGAAATATTTAAACAGGGAATATTTCCTCATAGTTTGTGAAAGAAGAAACAAATTGAAATACTTCTGATAACACATAATTTTGGTATTGGATGGTCAATGTTAATATGTTTCTTCGGTGAGAAGGTGTTTTCTAAATATCTGTAAATTACCTAACTCACTTAACTCTACAACAGAAAATTTTAATAAATTTAATCGATTATACATTACCGAGCATAGATTAAATCTGATTTATAATTTTTTTTAGTCAACAAAGTAAAAATAAATAAATAAATAAATAATATTTCCTAGAAACATAACCTTTAAGTCAAAGGTATATTGGTTGTTTTATCATACACAAACCAAATATACACTAATATCTGAGAGCAATACATTTATATGAGTTGAAACATTGTGTAAAACCTCTAATAAAATAAATGTGCAAAAAAGGTCAAGATGTAATAAATTAAGCGTAGGTACCAAGCGTAGGTACCATTAGGTTTTACAGAAATCTAACTATAGAGAACATGAAGAGACTTGACTAAGTATACTTTTGACTTCAAACAATCTCGTTTTCTAAATGTAAATTGTATGAGAAAGTATACAGGGAGTAATAATGTGAAACTTTGAAGCTGCCTCGAATTTATCAGGATTTTTCTATTAATTAAAATTTTTAATTATAGTGGAATAGAAACATTTCTTAAAACATTAATTTATATCATTTTAAATTGGATATTACTGTAACCTTTAATATATAATGTAATGTTCCAAGTTAACAATTTATTATACATTATAAAAATATTTTCCCAAACGCTTCTATTTCAAAATTTATAGTATATTTTATTAATATGTTAAAATGATAACTGCTTAACTATTTTGTTTCCATATTGTAAAACCGTATTTTTTACACCACTATATATATTATTTAACTGACATAGTTCTTTGCATGCTTTCTCATTGTCTGTACATAACATATACAGTTGATGCTCTATGCTAATGCTTCTGCGTAATGCATTCTATAATAATTTTTAATATGAAATAAGAATAAATAGATTTTTTGAACAAATCAAAGAAAATTATTGGGAACGTATATGGTATATGAAGTCTTCGGATTAAATAATTGAGTATATTTCTAATCTGAGAATTAACCACTAACAACTTAGATAAGCATAACGTATGTCTATCTATATATCTTTATGTATTTGCATCAATACTGAGAGTTTTGAGGTAAAGGTAGATAATTTAAACCTTCTTTGATCTTCAGCTGGCAGACAATTTTCTCGGAAATAAGAGACAAGTTCCGTAGAATTTTGTGGTTATGTATTTCGGTAACTTTATGTTGAAGACTTGATTTGACTGCTAATACAACGATATTATATTCACAGTAAACGAATTTTTACTGCACAATTTTTAGATCTTTAAAAGGTAGATGTTTTACACCTTCTTTGATCTTCAGCTGGCAGACAATTTTCTCGGAAATAAGAGACAAGTTCCGTAGAATTTTGTGGTTATGTATTTCAGTGGCTTTTTATTGAAAGCTTGATTTGACTGCTAATACAGCGATATTGTAATCATAGTAAACGAAGTCTTATTGCACTATTTTTAGATGTTTCAAAGGTAGTTTTATATATTCTTTGATCTTCAGCTGGCAGACAATTTTCTCGGAAATAAGAGACAAGTTCCGTAGAATTTTGTGGTTATGTATTTCGGTAACTTTATGTTGAAAGCATGATTTGACTGCTAATACAGCGATATTATATTCCTAGTAAACGAAGTCTTTTTGCACAATTTGTAGATTCTTTTGGAAAGTTTTCTAAATATGCCAAAGGCTATATTTCTTTAGAGAATAAATAATAAGAATAATTGCCCCAGCAATGGAAAAGGAAGAGTATTTTTATAAGAATTGAAATAACACTTTTCACAGTTAACATGTACTTGAAAAGTATGATTTGAAAAAAAAAATTACTAAAAACAAATGGACTGCTTCAGGTTTGACTGAATGCTTAAAATTTAATATTGGTTTTATTATATTTAAATTGTAGTTTATTTAGTATTAGAATAGACAAGAATATATTAATATATTGAAATAATTTTATAAAAATATAAATAGTTACATAAATTTTTTCCTCACTCTCACACACACATACGCACCAGCATAAATCTATAAAACAATAAATAAATAAATATATATATGTACACATATATGCATATATATAGATGTATATATATATATACGTATATATATACATATATATATTATTACATACATACATATATATATATGTATATATATATATATATGTATATATATATACATATATATATATATATATATATATATATATATATATATATATATATATATACATATATATATATATATATATACATATATATATATATATATATATATATATATACTATATATATATATATATATATATATATATATATATATATATATATATATATATATATATATATATATATATATATATATATATATATATATATATATATATATATATATATATATATATATATATATATATATATATATATATATATATAACACTTATTTGTCTAATGAATAGATAATTTAACATAAGTAATAACTGCCATGAACACTAAACATTTGATACAGTGACACAATACTGGTATAAAAATATATATTATGGCAATACTATTTTATTGTATACTGATATTTTTTCATATTAGATATTCTATAATTTCTGTTGTGTATAGAATTTTTTAGGGTTAAAACTAAATATAACATCTTGGGTTACGTCTTGTTTTCTTTTATAGCACCAATTTATCATATTTTCTGTGGTAACATAAAAAAAATTTCTAAGGTCATAACTCGAATCCTTACTTTTCAGTTGGAATTCACTTTAAGATAACAATTGGATGCACAGCAAATTGGAAATCAAAATCATAAAAGCATGAACAAACTCCAGTCATTATGCAAGCTAGAAACACTTATATTTTGGTAGTGAGCTTTTGAAATATTTATGAGATAAAATAGAATAAGAATTTCATTAATACTTCTTAGTTCTCAGCTAAACATAACTTTGGACTAATGGCTGAAATTTCTGGTCATATCAATTTACTTACTTACATTTATTTTTATGATTGAGATTGTTGAAGTTGTATTTACTTCCTTAAGGCAAACAGTTATTTGTAAATATGGGCTTTCAGAAATAGTCATTATGTCTGACTGTAAAAATATTTTGTTAACTACTTTTAACAGTTGTGTATTTCTCAACTAATTGTGTATCTTTTTAAAAGTGACTGTAGAATGTTTTCTCTAAGATCATGGATGACTCTGGTCATCAGTTGTGGGTTTGTCCTCGGCAATTGCAGCTATCATGTCCATGAAAGTTTTGAAGTAAATGGAAATGTGAACTTCTTGTTACAGAACAGCACATCTGTTCAAAAAATATAGATATATATATATATATATATATATATATATATATATATATATATATATATATATATATATATATATATATATATATATATATATATATATATATATATATATATATATATACATATATATATATATATATATATACATATATATATATATATATATATATATATATATATATATATATATATATATATATATATATATATATATACATATATATATACATATATATATATATATATATATATATATATATATATATATATATATATACATATATATAATATATATATATATATATATATATATATATATATATATATATATATATATATATATATATATATATATATATATATATATATATATATATATATATATATATATATATATATATATATATATATATATATATATATATATATATATATATATATATATATATATATATATATATATATATATATATATATATATATATATATATATATATATATATATATATATATATATATATATATATATATATATATATATATATATATATATATATATATATATATATATATATATATATATATATATATATATATATATATATATATATATAGAACTAGATTGATTGAACTAGATCTTCAATCCTGTAAAATTCATAAACAGGTGTTGTGGTTATTCGATGAATAGTAATTATACTCATATCAAATGTCTGTTAGGAAAGGGTTTAAAATTGTCTTCAATCTTTGAAAACATATACATGCGTATATTACAGACTCAGGTACTTTCTCTCTCTCTCTCTCTCTCTCTCTCTCTCTCTCACACACACACACACACACACACACACACACATATATATATATATATATATATATATATATATATATATATATATATTCTGTGTGTAACATATTGAAAATTATTGCCCAATAAATCTCCAGAATTATTGAGTTACTCTCTCATTCTATTTTTTTTAACATTATCTTTCCTAGCCGCCTAAAGCAAGTGAGGGTGTAAGTCACTGAAATTCCGTTAGCTCCACATTTCACAAAACTAAAGATAATATTACTAAATGTTACGTATGACCCCTTTCATGCGTTTTCTGAACCAGATACAAAATCTTCTCGAAAAGAAAACTGTAGAGTTTTGCAATCTTTTTAAAGATAAAAAACGTGGGCTATATCTCTCATGTGACTGGTATAGAATATTTTCACACACACACAATCATGCTTGCGTACATGTTAGTACAGTCTATAAAACTGTTCTTTCCTGATCGACCTTGTAAATAGCCAATATTTTTTAGTTGCTAGGGTATGACTGGCAACGAAAATTTATTGTAGTTATGCCAACTAATTTCTAATCATCAGCTAAACCTCACACCAATCCGTATATGTACATGATGTTCACAAGTTAAATTCATTATGAAAAAGTACAGGAAACAACCAAACATTCCTGTATAAAGTTCTTTTTTCCTTTTTAAAGAATTATTACTGAGAAATTAAATCTAGTATAGCTTGTTGTCATTTGTACGCATTGCCAAAGAGTGACACAGAGACTTTACAATTCAAATGCTACAATCGTACCCCTACACCGTTCCAATGTACTTACTTTTAAAACCTCTGATTAATGACCAAGGAATATCATTCTTAAGTTTTAATACTCATGCTTACCCCATATTAAGGGAAAATAAGTGATAATATACCACACGCACGTCCTTTCTTTCTCAAAAATAACAGTTATTTCACTGTTTAAAGGGATGAATTTTTAATTTAATAATTCATTGAACTCATTTTCTGATATTACATACTCACATACGCATACACGCACTGACTCTCTCTATTTTAAACATATATATATATATATATATATACATATATATATACATATATATAATATATATATATATATATATATATATATATATATATATATATATATATATATATATATATATATATATATATATATATATATATATATATATATATATATATATATACATATATATAATATATATATATATATATATATATATATATATATATATATATATATATATATATATATATATATATATATATATATATATACATATATATATATATGTATATATATATATATATATATATATATATATATGTATATATGTATATATATATATATATATATATATGTATATATGTATATATATATGTATATATGTATATATATATATATATATATATATATATATATATATATATATATATATATATATATATATATATATATATATATATATATATATATATATATATATATATATATATATATATATATATATATATATATATATATATATATATATATATATATATATATACACACACTTTAGCATATAAATGTATTGCAATTAACAAAGTGTTTGGATCGTTTTTCAAGTATAATTTAATATCTCTTCAATTATCATCTTCGAGGCATAGATACTGCGCCTCCTGAGATAGAATATCTCTAGAGATTTCATCTCATAAAAACTCTAATTATTTTCGCATGATAAATTCTGACAAATGAGGTGTAATATCACTTACAACCCTCCTTTCTAAGTTTTTATAGAAATATGTGTCATGACTGAAATATGAGGATATAGCACATATGATAGGGCTGCTACTTTTGCATATCTGCTACATAAAAACTGTTCACGGTCGTATTCTCACGCGCTTGATAATAAAGGATGGGCAATATACAAATGCTTAACAAGGAAATGAGTTAAAGAGATGTCGGAAAATGTCAAGGGTCGTTTTTATAAATTAATTAACTATGAAATTCACATAATCCATTTTGCATTTTCAAGGTTAATACCAATAAGTGCAAAATAGGAGGGGGGAGATATCACATTAAGGTGAAATGGGGTACGGGTTTAGCGAGAAGAATATATTTACAATTTGTATTATAATATCCAGTGATACAAAATGCTTTTATTCTACAAGATATAGTTTTTGTGTGAAGAGAAAAATAAACAGTCTCGCTAGTTTAATTTGAACCAGAATTTGCAGAAAATGTTATTGGATATTTAAATTCAATTGTTTATTGTATTTTTTGGCACAAGTATATATTTGAGTATGAAGAAATCAGTTTCGAAAAGTAAATTAAGCAAACATAATGCCTTAATTTATAAAGAAATCCTAATTTTTAAGCTTACATATACTTATCATTTTACATGCTAATGTTTATTGGATTCAACGATATGGTCTTATTGTACGGAATTTATTTATGACCTTAAACAAATTTTAAAAAATAAACCTAAGTAAAAATGAAGGGAAAGAAAAATGAAAATTTTGGGGTGAGGCTAATGTGATTAAAGGTAAAATTTGTCCTACTTTTTGTAGTGACACATATTCCATATATATAATTTTTAGTGGGTAAACATAATCACTACTAACATTTCTATTGATATCCAAATAAAACTCTCACAGGGATATACCTTAATTAAATTAATATTATTAAGTAAAATATCTCTATGATATTAAATTTTTCGTACTAGCAACACAGAGGACGATTGTAGAATTAAAGTTTCAAACTGCTGTAAAAAGAACTATTGCTTTGAAGACCGTCAAATTTGAAATGATTTTATCAAAGGGGACACGAAAGAGAGTGGTTGATTGTTTTACCAGAAGATGGCGGTGAAATCAA
>CM063498.1:116310160-116352660 GCA_032207245.1 Pardosa pseudoannulata
TATGTATTTATTTAAATATTTTTTATGTCTATACTACCACTATAAATTATTTTTAATTCTGATAAAATCAGAACTAAATCGATTGTGATCTGATTATATAATATAAATTAAAGAAATATAAAATAGAAATATGAAATAAGGGATATTCTGACTATACAACATAAAGGAAATATGTTTTATTATGCTTTATAGAAAAAGGTTTAAAATCTTTATTCCAAAATATAGCATTAAACTAATTATATAACATTAAACGAAAAATATAGCATTAAAAATATAGCATTAAACGAAATTAGTTTATTTTTGGTCTCATTAGCCCTCGTGTATCAAAACAGAACAGTAGACCGTAGAACTCTAAACCAAACCAAACCATTAGCAATAAATACAAAGCTAACATAAAGAATTAATTAATTAATTGCACCTCCGGGACCAATTACCTTAGGAGAAATGCTTCAGATATGTGGATACCCCTGTGTAAAAAAAACCAACTGTACACTTTAGAATAAATAAATAAAAATAAAATAAAGAAAAGGAAGATAAAAATAATAAAAATAAGCACGTATGCGAGAAACGCATGCTTGCATAGACCCCGCAAATAAACAACTAAAGCCTAAACAGGAATGGTCAAAATGGGCTTTCGGACTAAAACACCGACAGTCAAAGAAAACAAAGATACACGTTAGGCGGATTGCGATGGGGTACCTCCACAGGAGTCTACTCCTAACTGAGTACATGCCGCTTGACTAGAAGGGGTAGGGTTGTTATTATGTTGGAGTTTTCGTACTATTTTATAATTATCGAATTTTTAAAGTTGGGATTCGTCAAAACGAGTTTGCATTATAAGACCCAACATACACAAGTACAAAAAAGAGAAACTTTAAAGTAAACATCTGATTCAAGCTTAAGAAGAAACTGTTTTATAATTGAGAGCAAGAAACTCCGGGGCTGAACTCGTCAGCAAACTGAGCTTAGTGTCTTTTCTGGCAATTCCTGGAAGAGTGTCACTCACATTTATAAAGTAGCTTATTAGTAAGTTACAAAATGCTGTTTAATTTTGTACGTATATGAATTTCAATTTTTACATTTGGTGCAAAAGTATTATGTCTACATATTAATAATTTTTAGCTATATATACTAAAGAAAATAATTATTTGAACTTTGATTACAATAGAATAACAGGTTTTATTATGTTACTTAAGAAAAGGAAATATCTCCTGTACCAGGCCGAACGAATAGAGCTATACACTTTAGTGCCAGGTGCTATTCCTCTAATGGCATTGGCTTTAAGTTATAAATCTCGGTCTCATTATCTATAGTTTAGCAAAGTTCTAAATAAGTAAAAAACAAATCTTCTGATCCAGAATATAGCACTAAATGCAAAGTCCTCTTAAGTAAGTCACAAATAAACTTAAAATTAACGTAAACGTTTTTCTGCTATTAATGAGCTGTTTTACCAATGCTAGGAAAAAAACAAAATGGTCGTACTTTTCAGTAAACTGGACTTAGTCTGAAGGCAAAGGCTGGCACAGAATCTCTCTCTCATACATTTTAAGACCTACTTGCTAATTGCTATCAAACAGCTGTCTTGTTTGCGGCTGAATAATTTAAAACTTTTAAATTTCATGTAAATATTTTATGTTATTAGTAAATATTACTTGAAATCACGAAAATAAATATTTTATGTTAGAATCTTATAAAGGACGTTACAAAGGGTTTATGTAAATTTGAACATATAGACTGTACACTGATTATCACTCATATTCATTAAGCAGCATCTTAGTAGCTGTAAAACGTCTGTCACATTTTCTTGGGATGTGAATTTAATTTTTTATATTCAATAAGTATATTTTTTGCTTTATTTTTAAAATATTATTTGAAATGAGAAACATAATCTTTTATTGTAAATAGCAAATGTTACAAAGGGTTTTTACAATTTTTTAAATTTAATTTAAACATTGGTGTACACATACACAATAAGTTATAACTAAATAAATCACTTTAAAAATTTTAAAAAGATCAGATACATTTTGGACTTAATCTAAGTGCACAATTTTTTTAATAAAAATGTTCCTGAAAGTTTTATTTTTCAAACATTCCTAACATAAAAGTTAATTACCAATTCATTTTAAAAATCACTTTTAATAAGATTATAAAAATTCAATTTAATTTTAGAAAATTCAGAGTTTATGAAAACAACATATAAAAACTACATATATACATAACATTCGTTTAGCTTAAATATACACTGAAATATTTTCAAAATACATTTAATTAAAAATAAGACAAAAGTAGTAAAACAATAAAGTACAGAGAATGGTTTAAAATTCAATGTAAATTTAAAACAAATATTATAAAGATACGACTTGTTAATAATTTTAAAATTCTGGTTATACTTTAATACGTATTAGAATTTATAGGTTTAAGTTAATAATTTGAAAATATACTTTATAGCGACAAATTTTTTTTATAAATTTTTATTTAAAAAAATTTTTAGAAAATTTAACTGTACATTGATCATAAACTTTTAATTTTTACTGATGTAAAAATATTTATTAATAAGACTTTCCAAGAAGTATACATTACTAAGATTTTTACACTTTACTGCTTATGATTAAACTATAATTCATGGATTATGTGTAAAAATATTCCTAGTTCAAAGTTAATAATCTTCAAAAATTCTTTTTAAAGATGACCATTCTCTTAAAATAATTTGTTAAATTTCATTTTAAAACGAACTATTATTTAATTTGAACAATTACATTTATGTGTACAAAGATTCTTGACTAGGAAATAAAAATTTTCAAAAACTGCTTAAAATAATCACTGTCCTCTTTAAAGAATTTGTAAACATTTTATTTTAAAACGAACAAGTTTTTCATTTTCAATTAATTCAAATATCAATTATGATTCAAATTTCCCTCTCCCCCTTAGAAGTTTACAATGCAACCTAGTATATACTTCAATGTTTATATGTACAAAGAATCGTGACTGTAAAATAAAAATATTCAAAACCTCTTTAAAACGACCACTGTCTTCTTTAAAGAATTTGTTAAAATTTCATTTTAAAACGAACAGTTTTTTATATTTTTTAAATTCAAATATCAATTATGATTCAAAATTTCCACCTCCCCCTTAGAAGAATACAATCTAGTATATACTTCAATTTTTATGTGTACAAAGAATCATGACTGTGAAGTCAAAAATTTCAAAAACTCTTTAAAATGACGAATGTCCTCTTTAAAGAATTTATTAAATTTTCATTTTAAAACGAACGTTTTAATTTTGAATTAATTCATAAATCAATTATGATTAAAAACTTTTCTCACACGAAAGTTATACAACATAAAAGTTTACAATACAACCTAGTACATACTTCAATGTTTAAATGTGCAAAGAATCGTGACTGTGAAATAAAAATATTCAAAAACTCTTTAAAGCAACCACTGTCCTCTTTAAAGAATCTGTTAAGATTTCATTTTAAAATGAACAATTTTTTATTTTTAATTAATTCAAATATCAATTATGATTTAAAAATTTCACCACCCCCTTAGAAGTTTGCAATACAACCTAGTATATACTACAATATTTATGTGTACAAAAAATTGTGACTTTAAAATAAAAATATTCAAAAATTCTTTAAAACGACCACTGTCCTCTTTAAAGAAGTTGTTAAAGTTTTATTTTCAAATGATTTGGTTTTGGAGTGCTAATACTTTTTGCAACACGAGCTAATGAGACCGACCTATATAAAGCCGATTATAATCCATTATACCCACGAACTCCAGTTTAACCAATCGGCCATCGTTCGGCTATTTTCAAATGAGCAGAATATTATAATTATAACGAATTCAAAACGTTTATTTAATATTTTTTGAGTCAAAAAGTCCCTATCACCCTTAAGACATATATTACTACCAAGTTTAAAGCGAATATTTTGAATATCTGCAAGTAAGTTTTAGGAAGTCTGCAATCGGTTTCAAATTCCTGTTGGTTAAAAAAAGTAACAGTAGTTCATGTTTACATTTCCATTTACCCCGATGCCACCTACGGCCTCAAATAGTCTGAAGATCTGTCGATAAAGAGATTTATGTACTCTCCGTGGGCGTCCATTAATGACTTGTAACTGTATGCTAACAAATGTCGAGGAGAAAATATAGGTTTCAATACGTCTCCATGTCATTAGAATAACGCTAAACAAAGCACCGTGAAGGTCATTTCAGATATGCCTTTCATGCGCCTCGTAACTGGTTCGCTACAAAAATATGGCTCATTAGATTTAACTAGAAATAACCAGTTTAGTTGAATATTAATAACAAAGGATCAGCCACTACGTCTTCAGGATCATTTGAGTTCAATGGTTTTCTTTTTTTCCAAACAAACCAATAAAATTGTTTTGCATACATTTTTTTCAGCTCATCAGTTATCTTTTCCGACGATAGACATGAAACGTGATAGTAATAAATGATTTTCAATGAATTTTTTCATAGCGTCTTTCTGGCCAAAAAACAATTTGTAAATGCTCTTCCTTGTAAGAAGCGATAGTAAATGCCGATGAGAATGAATGGCAATTGAGTGAGATAAGTACTTGAGATTGGTGTTGTAGTCAATAGGTTCTGAAGTAATTCTAATATGAGAGAAGGAGTGAAAATGCGTATTATTAGAAATTCTATTCATGTATATTAATAAAAGTTATTGTACTGTAACTCAAACTTTATTATTTCTTGGTGCATAATAAATTTTATGCCTGGTTACATACTATTTTAACATTGATTTCTCAATAAATTATTTTTTTAGGAATCTGGTATTTTTTTTTCCTTTTTACGAAAATCGGAAAAACCTATATAATTGTCAAAATTCTGTAGCTATGAAAAAGAAATTAAAAATAGGAACATTTTCCTTAATTTTAAGCTATATAAATATATACATACATAGGTATATATATATATATATATATATATATATATATATATATATATATATATATATATATATATATATATATATATATATATATATATATATGCATAACATATATATATATATATGTATATATATATGTATATATATATATATATATATATATATATATATATATATATATATATATATATATATATATATAAATATATATATATATATATATACATATATATATATATATATATATATATATATATATATATATATATATATATATATATATATATATATATATGTATATATATATATATATATATATATATATATATACATATATATATATATATATATATATATATATATATATATATATATATATATATATATATATATATATATATATATATATATATATATATATATATATATATATATATATATATATATATATATATATATATATATATATATATATATATATATATATATATATATATATATATATATATATAAATTATATGTCTTTAAACTGGTTTACATTACTAAAGTTTCATTGATAATTTTTTTTCAGATATCTATTTAAATCCAGCATTGTGTATTTATTTTTATGAATATACGTATTACTTGGATATAGAACAAATATAATTTAACTTTAAAATGATGATCTGAGAAATGAATATTATATATTCTTCCTTTAGAACCTTTTTCATTTATTGCAAGCGTTTAACTTAGGAATTTAGCTATAATTAAACTACTGATTACTTACTTACTGATTTAATAGTAAGAGGGTTTATCAAATGGTGATTTTTAAAGATGTGTTTGATTTCAGTAAAAAATCATGTTCATATGAATAAATCTACAATTTTCTTCGATGTCGAATAATTATAAAAAATAAATTATTTAAATATGAATATTTTGGAAATATTATATTAGTTCACGAATAACAGAAGAAAATCTAAATAAAGGAATAACTAAATCTTAACTTTCCAATTCCAGGTGGTGAAACACCATTAACTACTTAAAAACAAGAATGCTTTCGTCATAAACATTGTTCTTGAAGCATTAGTAAAAAATATAATGCGATGAAATTTCTTGAATGAATGTCACTTCATTATAACACAAAGTGTGACTTAGATATATTCTCTACCAGGTGTTGACAAATCCCTGCTCATGAGACGCCTATAGCCTTTGCATAAAATTTACAGGTCTTCCTACTTATGCCTAAGTGAAACAGATAAAAACGCTTTGAAACGTTCTTTGTCTTGTTTCCTTTACAAACTGGTTACCTTACTGGTTATCCTTGAAAGTCTGCCAACCCCTGTTTTATACCGTAAAATTATTTAGTAAAAAATAAGTCGTAGATTGCTAGCAAATTTTATATATATTAGATTTTGCTAAAATAAATACAGGGACTGTGTACAAGATCTTCAAGACCTACAAGATGGTAGGTCAACTGGATTGCCTAGGCCGATCCAATCCAGATATTTCTAACAGTAAGTAGAAAATGACAACAAGCAGAAAATAAAGCAACTAAAAGTTGAAAAGGGGGTAGGGAGGTGGATTAGGGAGTTTATAACACAAAAACTAGAGAGTAGAAAGTTAAGGGATAGAAAAACAAACATTTTTACGTCCAGAGACATAAGGTAAAATTATCCATGAATTTAAGGAAGTTAGCATTTAGAAATCAGAAATTGTAGGGAAAAATAAAAAGCTAAGTTTAAAAATACAAAAAATAAGTTCAAAAATAATAATATAGAAGGAAATACAGTTATTTTTAAATATAATGAGATTTTAGAAAAAATATGACAACGCGTGGGACACAACCATGAACTTGAGGGTTGGGAGTCATAGGACTGTGTACAGATAGGCTATGAGATATATAAAAGATATTTTTGTCAAAACTTTCTGAAGGACTTTGAGAAACTTAATTAATAACCAATTCGTTTCTAGTCAGTATTTCTCGGGTGTCTAGTTAGAAATAAAACTCAAGCAATGCTACAAATTCGGTATGTCAAAAATAGAGAAAAATAATAAAAATCATATTTTATGTTCTACGCAACCTGGAAATATGGAAAGAAAAGCTCTGACGTTTATCAAAGGAAAACTAGAAAGTTGGCTGTATCATTTATAAATCTATCAATGCTATAAAATTTTTATCAATTTTGTCTGTTTAGTTTTAATATTTATTTGTTATTTGCACCTTATTAATCATAAAAAATAATTTGAATGAGCTCACTATTTATGATTATTTTATATTAATTATAGATGACTGTTAAAAGCTTTAAAAAATAGTATACCGAATTAAGGCTTCATGTGTCGATCGTTCATTCTCACTACTACGAACTATTATGGATAGAATTACCTTCCTGTATAAGATATATGTTTAAATATATATAAGTTACTATCATTTGGTGTGAAAAATATATTAATGGATATATTAAACCATTTATTAAAAATATAAATTTAAATTTTTATATTCGGTTCTAATAATTCGCTTCCTTTTAGTGTTAAAATTTGAATATCTTAAATATTAAAAGTTATACGATCGCTTGTATCCCCGACACTTTGAAGTAAAATGACTTTAAATACATATTTTCTATTTATATATGTTATATTCAGTTTATTTAAATTATATATATAGTTTTATGTTAGTAGTATTTGGGTTGTTTGAATTGCATATATTCGTATGTGTGCATGTATGCATGTGATTATAAATTCAATGAACTATGTAGCTACTGTAAATAGTTATATACTGACAAAGGATATTAAATTATTATATATTACATTATTATAAAGAAGTTTTATAAGGCATATATTAAAAAATGTATTTTTTAAAAATTAAATTCTTTATTTTATTTCAGAATATTTAGATTTTAGTATTAAACTTTTTAAGTGAAAACTTTTCCCTTTACTGATACGTTTTATTCTTATAACACTTTTTTCAATCATAAAAGTTTTATTATTAACACATATTTTATTAGATATGTCATTATTATTAACATTCATTATTAATTACTTTTACTTATACCTTTTATTTACATCCTAATTTTCTGTATTAATGATTCCTTTAATCATTTTAAAGTAGGTCAATAATTCTGACATTATTCCAAGTCTCAATTTTCTGAAAAGGTTACGAGGGAAAGATTACAGTCTGCCACTCTGCTAATGAAGTATAACTTTCAAAGTTTTATAACCCACTTTTAAATAAAGTATCTCCGATGAATAAAGCTTTACAATATTACTTTGCATAGAAAGAACTTTACTTAAAGTCATGTTCCCTGATTAAAGAGTGTTCACCGTGGTGTTAATTACAGAAGTCCTAATAAAAATTCATTTAATACATTCAACTCGATATGCAACATATATATATATATATATATATATATATATATATATATATATATATATATATATATATATATATATATATATATATATATATATATATATATAGATATATATATATATATATATATATATATATATATATATGTATATATATGTATATATGTATATATATATATATATATATATATATATATATATATATATATATATATATATATATATATGTATATATATATATATATATATATATATATATATATATATATATATATATATATACATATATATATATATATATATATATATATATATATATATATATATATATACATATATATACATATATATATATATATACATATATATTACATATATATACATATATATACATATATACATGTATATACATGTATATACATATATATACATATATATACACACACACACACATATATATATATATAATATAACATTAAATATTCAGTTAATGAACTATTATTCATTAAGGCATGTAAATCTAATAACTACCAATATTCATTTATATAATAATTACTAATAAATCTATTTAATTATAACAATGTAATAAAACTGTGAATAACAATTATATTTTATCAACATAATTTTGTATCTTTATATTTCATATCATAATATAAGCATCACATGGGGATTTTTAAGATTCTATTTAGCGTTAAAGTATAAGATACATGTTTCTATCACTTTGGATATCGCTGTAATTTAGTTCTTCATTTGAGGGAAATATATTAGACTAGAAATAATTCATCGTATAAAGACACGACTAAGTCATTTACAACTATTTTTTTTGTTGATACTGTGTTCTGTCATTTTTGTTTCAACTCTAATTAAATCTATCACAACTATAAAATACAATTCATATCCTAGGTGGCAGGAAGAGATGATCACTTTTAACTTTCTTTCCTTGTTATTCATAAAAGTAAGTTACTGTTAATAAAATAATAAATTGTACATATACCTTTTGTAATTGTATTAACAGGTATTGTTAGCATACGTCCGCAAATTACTATGCAACTAATTTTTCATCGATATTATCATATATATTGAAGAAAATGACCCATCTTTCCCGGACTTTCCTAATATATAACTTTTCCAAATTAATTTAAGACACTGCATACTAGTAGCACTAATTTTTACCTATTGACCCAAAACAAGAAATAACTTTTTATATAATATTTTTATAATTATATGTAGTTAATTATTATTTTACGTATTAATTTAGCAGTAGATTTTTAAAAACTTAGCTATACCTACTTAGCAACTGTCCAGTATAATTTTATATAAGTAAAATTATCACTTATTGTACTATTAGAAAACTTTTTAATCAGTTTTATACATAGAAGTACTTATTAAAATGTATTTAGACCTACAACTTGGGGATCTGAACTCCCTCCCCTTTATTTAATGATCTGGCCCTTTCATGAAAGTGTTAGTCAACTGCACATAATGATTTAATAAAGTCATTAAATGTAGTCACTTTTATAAGTTTATAATTATTTGTAGGGCTTAATGAAAGTATTGTAATTCTGGAATATTTCGGCTTATTGCAAAGGTGAGTGAATTATTTTGATTCGCAAAAACATTTGGTCTGTAAGCCCGTACACGGAAACTTTTAAACTTTAAATTTTCGTTTTGACCATCCTTGAAATCATTTGACAAGTTCCATAGTGACTCCCGTAAGTACGTTCTTATGTAGGTAGGTATTAACTTGGTACAAACTATTAGACATAAAATTTTGTCTTCAATGCTATTAATTGTAACATTTTTTGTTTTAATATTTGTTTTATTGTATTTAACATTTTTTGTTATTTTGTGTCATTTTTGATTCTAATCTGCATTCGATGTAACAAAGAACTTCAATATAACTCATATTAATACTTCCGAGCAAAACTCGTAGCCGAGCTCAACCGTAGAATGTTGAAAATTTGTATTTAGTACAGCTGCAACACAAGCCGCAGTAGCTCAGTCGGCAAAGGCAGTGGTCTTATAACTAAAAGGTTCTGGGCTGTAGCCGGCCTAAGATCTACCGTGTTCGCTAAAGGTGACTTTGGCAGGTAAAATATGTTCGTGGTCACAAAATCCTCCAAGTTTTCAAACGATACCTCTGTGGGAGGCAGGTCAAGAGCTAGGAAAGTCTTCTGCTTGGTCTCTGCTTCTAAATTACTATTGCCCAGAGGGGGATAATGTCACTCACGTCCGTAGTATAACTTAATCTACACGTGCTTTGCGGGTGGCTATAAATGAGTAAAAAGTTTGCAGCCTTTTTAAGGTGTTATCGTAATGTCTGTATCGTCTTCTGCACTGAAAAGAAAACAGTTGTAACACCCAGTTAATCATCTCTGTGTTTTATTCTAATTGGTAACCTATTTAATAAATAATAGGAATATAATGAATATTAAAACTCTATCAGCCGACGCCAGAGAGCAATTATTAATATCTATTTATTTTTAAATTAGTTTTTTACTCATTGTCGTACATAGCTGTACTCATATGTGAATTAATATTGCATACGTATTTGTGATGCTATTAAAAACTAATATTTTAGCAGTTGTTTAAATATATACTGTATTAAAGAAGTGAAGAATCATGTCTTACATAAAAAGCCTCTTAAGGGAAATGCAGCAAAAGAAAAGTCTATAATTTAATACGTGTTCAATAAGTCATTGAGTATCCACTTCAGATTTTCTTTTCATTTTACGAAACTTTAACTCAGGACTAATCTAACTGTAAAACTCTTTACTAAGCCGTTTTTGAAATTCATCGTCAAGCTTTATCTGCATACCTGTTTCTAATTTTCCTCCGATCAGTCTCAAAATTCAATGAATAAAATTAGAAAGATCTCTCTAAAAGGACCGGTCTCAAATTGTTTACTTGTAGTCGTGTCCATATAACACCCCTTCCCGGTCAGCGAACCTAATTTGCAGCAGTAACCACACCCTCGACCTAACCTAAGCATTGTCCGACTCATGTTTATTCAGAACATTCCTTTTGTTGAAGACCGACTGAATTGGATCATATAACAGATATTGGTTACTCAATTAGAATAAAATCGCCGGTAACTGTTGTCGAGTTATTGAGAACGCATTTTTAAAATAAAAACTCGTCGATTTTTAAATGAAGTGGTTACCCTTTTACAAGGTTTATATTATGGCATTGAGTTACAAAGATAAGGAGAATGCAGGTATATTTTAGATTAAAAATCAAGAGGCAATATTTTTGTTACTATTAAAATAGAGTAATAATCATTTCGATATTTTCTCATTACTTTGTAAAGGGAATAGTTATGAAAATAACTTTCAAGGCATTTTTTTATGGGTTTCTAAATATGCAGTTTGAAGGAAAATATTACGACCATTGTTAAATTATTAAGGGCAACACTTGAAATATTAATTTGTTATGGGTTTCTAAACATGCAATTTCAAGAAAAGTTTCCTTTATATTAAAGTCATTGTTATCCTGTTTTTTTACACAGCTAAACTTTTAAAGATCAAGGACATTTCACGAAAACTTTTAATATTTAAAGCAAAAAGTCATTGTTTCTTATTATAAAAATACAAAGAAATACTAATTTAGGCAATCATAAATATGGAACTTTACAAAAGATTTTTTAAAAGTCAATTCCACATAAAAATAAAAGTGTCTAGTATTGTTATAGACTGCTTGCTTGAGCTATGTGACTGGAAATAATACAATGTAATGAACAATAAATTTCGAAATTCTTTTATAGATAAATCCCACATAATATGGAAAATTTAAAAATACAATTTATTGAATAAATTTACTAATATAAAGTCTTACAGAATGTTATTTTTCTATGAAGAAATATTAATTTGAATATTATGTTTTTTACTGTATCATTAGGTATAATTTCTACAAACAGTGATTCTTTGATAAAATAAAATGAAACTTAATTTGCATATTTTTCTCCAGTGTTTTAGCAATTATATAAAATTAATTCTATCTTTCAGATACCTCATTATTGATATATATTTTAGAAATTAGAGGTATTTTGAATCATATAATAAGTAAACTAAATAGGATATATATATATATATATATATATATATATATATATATATATATATATATATATATATATATATATATAATATATATATATATATATATATATATATATATATAATATATATATTATATGTATATATATATATATATATATGTATATATATATATATATATATATATATATATATATATATATATATATATATATATATATATATATATATATATATATATATATATATATATATATATATATATATATATATATATATATATATATATATATATATATATATATATATATATATATATATATATATATATATATATATATATATATATATATATATATATATATATATATATATTTATATATATATATATATATATATATAAATTCTAAAGATTTGGAAAGGAAATTATAAGGTATGTATGTCATTTGTATTAAATAAATATTATACAGTGCAAAAAGTAACTTTATAGAATAGAGATTTCGGGAGACTGATTTAAAATAGCATTTTAGGGCAAAAATTCTATTTCTGTGTACGTATAAGTGTATAGATAGAAGACCGTCTTCAATTATCAATGCAAATTGAGAAAAATAACATATCATTATATTCTGAATTACGGTGTCCAAACAGATGTAACGATTAAACTTCATGTAAAAAAAAGTTTGCTAAAATATTTTTTTAAAAAATTTTAAATTAAATAATTTTCTGTGGAATTTTATTAAAATGATGCAGACATAATCTTGGGAACTTTCCAATTATCTCCGTGGTAAGTTTTTTAAGGGTATATTTGAATGCCAGATATTGACATTGAGAAATGTTTTCTCCATAAGTTAATATTCTTCTAAAGGAATCCAATAGCGTCGATAAAAACTGATTTAAGAAAATTTAATATAATTGGATTAGAATAAAACCATTTGAGATCTTTGACTTAAAAACAGTCTTTGTTCTCAGGGAAAGAGAAACCGTTTAGATATATTAAACTTTTATTAAATGAATTAAAATTTTAATGCGCATGTTCACCGAATTTGGTTATGTTTGATTCAATTAATGTGTCTTTACCGACAAAAAACTCTTTACAAAAAATGTTCAAAGAGAACATATAGAAGAACTTTCTTACGTGAAAATATATGAAGTTTAATTGCTGAAGAATAAATTCTAAAATTCCAATATTTTATATAATAAACCGTACTATTTGAAATGAGAAATGTTTGACAATGCTTATTTGAGTGAAAGACTTTTCCTTAAATCTAAAAGTGTTTCATTTTAAGCATTAGTTTTAGACTTCCGTTAAATGTATCGAATAATTTTTTTATACATTTTAATAAAAAATATTATAACAGTTATAGTAAATTTTCTACTTTGTTTCATTAGTTTATGATTGTTCAATTAGTTTAAGTTAATTGATATCTCTTTTAATTAAAATTTTTATACTCATATTTTGAGCTTGTAAAAATTACGATATATTTTTCCGTTAAGTTATGGATTTATCTAAAATTCATTTTTTCAAATGTTAATTTGATATCAATAGAAATTTGTCATAAAGATCACTTAAAGGAACAAATTATATTGTATGTAAGTGACATATTAATTGTAATCAGAAGTTTCAAATTATTATTAAGATGAACTATTGAATGCGATTTGTTAAAAATATTTTCTTTATTTCTGCTCCATGTTATTTAAGTGACTGTAACTTTGATATAGTTCGGAATAACAGTATTTATTTAACTTAAATATTGCCGAATAAAGAAAAAGTGTTATCATTCACCGTAACTCAGTTGGTAAAGCATACGATTGCTGATCTATCAGTCTCTGATTCGACTCCCAGTTCAACTGTATCCAAAGAAGGGAGTAAATTTAAAATTTTATCATTTGTACAAAACCTGGATGATTCTAGAACTTTCTTTGCTGTTCGGACTAGATGTTTCTCGAATATCCTGCTTGTATATAAACACTGAGTCGCACCAGCTGGGAAGTGCTCCATTATGTTCTCTACTGAGTTGCTTCTGTTCTAATAAATCCAATTGTTAGTTCAACCTAACCATGTAATTATTTCAATCTTTGGGACATTATGTACTTATGCCAACTGGATATATATCTATAATGATGTAATGCTTCTGAATGTCTGACACGGTCGAACTGTTCATCAGGAAAAGCAAACTCTCATCCCATTGTTGCGTAATGCCTTTACTCCGGCCTGGACGGAATGAGCAGGTATATTGAAATTTTCTGCTGGATTGAATGAACAGGTGGCTTGGTGTGACCGTTACTAATACGCTAAGATGGACAGGTAGTGCCCAACTCCTTGGTGGTGCTGGGAAAAGTATGCCATTGTGGGCAAAGCTTATGCCTAAAAATTGGTTACAACCACCATTTTAACACTGAGGCCTTTCGCAGTAGTCTTAAGTTTAATGCTCTTCTGGCAATATCAGTCATACCAGAAGAGAGCATCGTCTCTAACCAACCAGGTATGCTCGCGATGAGAACACCATTAAGTACCATCCATGATTTGAAGAGTTCTTGGTTTAGAGGCTGTTCGGAATGAAGAAAGGATTGGAGAAACAAGAGTAATCTCCCAGCAGTCTCTTCGAGAGACTGCTTAATCTTGTGGTGAGATCCTTTTATCGGGACTCTGTATGCGTGAATCGTGTCCGGCTTGAAGAACTGCTACCATTATGAAGTATATAATCCGTATATAATCCGTCTGTATACAATCCGTCAGCTATAAACCGTATTGAATTTTTCTTTTGAGAGTTTCCAAGAAGGTGAAAGTTACTCGTGGAATTGGACACTTGCTACGAATTTTTCCAAAAATTTACACATCTACTCTCCTAAAAATAAAATAAAAAACATTTTTGTTTCCCCACATTTATACCCACATTGTAGTGAATAGTAAATAAAAGGTATATTTAAATGGATATGAGCTTTCACTCAAACTGAGCTTTCAACACGTTAATCTAATATTAAAGACAGACTTAATTTTCAAAAATGTATGAGAGTTTTTCTATTACACCTGAACCATAATCACATTATAAAATGACTATAAGTTTGTATTTATTAATGTAAAATTTACAAAGCTGAATGCCAGAGTAAGATCATGAGTGGTTTGTATTGAGAAACATATATAATTAACTTCTAACATACTCACATAAAGAATGAACCATATACTCTTGTGTAGGTTATAGTGGATGACAAATATCTTTTTTCTACAGTAATTAGATGATAGAATACTCGATCTTCTAGCAAACAATTTTGACTTCTTATAATACTCTTTACAAAGTACCTTGGTAATATTCGAAATGGAAATGATTATAAGCTAAAAAGAAAATATTTTTCCTTGATTTTAATTATGATAAAAACAAACACTACAAGTTTTTGTAGAAATTGACACATATTTCTCAAAAGTAAAGAATAATAATTTACTAAAATCAAAATATACCATTTCGTTCTGGGTAAAAATGGCTAAAGTATTTTTGTTTTTTACTCATTCGCACTTATAGATTTATGAATTAAAAACAAACATAAATGTAACTGAATAATAGTTTTACTCAATCTCACATTTGAATAAAGAATCTCATAATCGTGTCAGAAAACTTTCATATTTTACGAAGTAAAAGAGAGTATTCTGTTGTATAATGCATAGTGTTCCTTATATTCTAATGTGATCTTAAGTATGTTATTATTAATGCTAAGTTAAAAAGCTAGAATCTGACATACCGTCATAAGAGTGGGTTGTTACTAAGAGCGTTTAATGAGGCCGCTATTAAATCGTCAAAGGTATCATTAGAAAATTAATAAGGAGGTCTCTCAGGAGAAAACACTCCATCAGTGACAGTCAAGTTCATTTTGTTCTTATCGTAATATAAATTGTAAATGATGTGGTAGAAAGACTATAATTAACATGTTTTCTTTTTCCTATTAGTATATTGAGTGATTTTAAATCACAGGTCATTTGCTACTAACCATTTACACCCAGTGAAAGAAATTATTTTACAAAAAAGTACTTTAAAATCTGCCCGTTTAAAGTTTTTCGCTGTGGTAACATCATAACACGCTCTGAAATGAAAAAAAAATATTTAAAATTTTATTTTTTGAACAGACTGCTAATTCTAATTATAAAATGCAAGGTCAGTGACTAACATAAAAACTTTCAACCTCGTGAAACTTACATTTATGTTCATTTGAAATTTAGAACTTGAGCATTAATTCTGAATAAGCAGTATAGGGCATTTTCTCCTAAAATAGCGGTTAAAACAAAACATTTAAAACACAGGAGACTAATGTAACATTCAAGCAAACAAACAAAAAGCGAATTTATTACATTCATTTGAACTTGTTTTATCAAACGATGACACTATTCCAATAGTAGAGAGATTTCAGAATCTTTCGAAGCATCAGTGTATTGTATCCATATTAATATTGCGTAACTGTGATACCCTAGTTTGTCTTACTTTTAATGTTCATCGCGTAATATAGCAACAGTCCCTTTACCGGTATCTTCGGGATTAAGTTCTTTGATATATTTAACGCTGAGAACAGTGATGGTAAGTGTTCTGTATCTGTCATCAATATAAAATAATTAGAATCATATCACCAATGACAAACGAGTTTAATGAAAATAAGAATCAGAAGAGATTCGCGACTACTTCTATGGGACTTTTTATCTATCCACTATTTTATTCTAGTCCGTATGTCCCCAATTACACAAATTTAAACATTACACAAATTTAAATACTCTTAATAGCAAAGTCTACTCAAAACCGCAGCTTCTTACAGGAATACAGATTTTTCCTTCACTTCTGAGCTTTATAAATATGTTTTCATTGCCTACCAACGCTGTTATTATTATTGCCGTTGGCTTATGCCACTTGATCAAACCAGGTACGATTCGTATTAAATCAAAATGGTGCGTCTTTAATTTTAACGAGCACCTCAAGGGTGAAAGTAAGACTTATGCTCAAGTGGTTCCTCGTAATTTTGAACCAGGTACCAAGCAAAAGACTCATAGGCTTGGCCTACCACCCACAAAGGTATTAATTGAGAACTTGGAGGACATTGTGACCCCGAACATATTTTACGTGCCTCAGTCACCTTTAACGAACACTTCAAATCTTAGGCCAGCTCAGGCTCCGAACCCTCAACCCTTCAGTTACGAGAACGTTGTCTATAAAATCTCATCTACCGCAGCTCACCAACACTCTTCTCCTCCTTAATATTCAAACAGCCAACAATTCCATTTCGTCATAGAAGGTGAGAAGGAGTTTAAGAGATTTTGCTATTGCGTCGCCACTTGATCACTGATACGTCAACGTTAATGTTTTTCCTTCCACCATACCTTCATTACAATTCATTTACTTTAAAGGAGAAAATGTATCATTCGATTTACATTCTGGTATAAAATATTTCTATTAACCATCTTAGTTAATAATAGAAAGGAGATATTATATGACTTCTAACATTATCTAATTTCTTAATATTTTACATAAAATTAGCATTTGAGACTTGAATAAAATGGTTCTATTATCTATACAAAATCTTTACATATCTATAACTTATATAATTCTAATAACTATGCAGTATGTTTACATATGTATAATCTATATAATTCTATTACTTATACAGAATCTTTACTTGTCTATAATCTACTTAATTCTATTAACTGTACATCAATTTTTTTTTTGTAAATATACAATAACTAAAATTCTTTAAATTAATTACTGAAAGTGCATTCCTTGCACGGCACACGCACAATTCCATCCTTTATTAGGGGTGAGTAAACATCAAAATATTTCACTTCAATAACAAACAGAAAAAAAACCTTTTAATGCATCAAATTAATTAGATGATCTTTAAGGAACGGAAGTTATTTATTTGGTAATCCTCATCATACTTATAACTTCAAAACAAATGCATTAGGCTAAGAGCCTATTGTTAGCCTTTCCATGTAGTTTATAAATGAAGAAAATAGCCTACGCGTTGAAATTTATCACTTGTTATTTATTCTAGTCGAGGATTAACTCTAAAGCTGTGTTCGGTGCAAAACAACGCAGACTGTATCATACGAAACCAATTTATTTTAGAAACTTAATTTTCTTTTGTTATTCATTATATGAGCGATTACTTTAGTCAAGCCTTTGATAAAGTCATAATTACGAGGTATCGTTTTACGTATCTATGGTACTCAAATTCACGCATGCAGATTCTGCGTATTTAAAAGCTATTATTTAAAAGGCGCCGCTGAGACTAGCCGAAAAGGAACGGTAGACAAATGGAAGGTGAATAAACTTTTATGTAATATAAATTTGAGTTAAACGCACCTGAAGTAAATAAAAGGATACAATTTCCCCTCTTAAGCCATTAAAGAAAATTTATTTTATGAAACGAACTATCAATTTACAACTGTGGATCTAGGAGAGAAGCTTGGTGAGTATTAGTCAGAGTAACACACATGTACACGCGTGCATGCCTGCATTTGTGTATGTATGCAAATGTGAATATATACAATAGTGTGATTAACCTCACAAATAATATTTATATTCAGAACTTAATTAACCTCGTGCTGCATGAAAATCAACCACAATAGGCTGAAATAAATGAAATCATTTTCAAACTAAGTGAATTTTTAGTACACAAAAATAATCTTAAAAATGCCTTCTTATATTTATTAAATAGAAGAAACATGAATAAACACATATACAAATATATGTAAGTACATAAACCTGTTACCTACATACTTTTAATAGTTAATAATAGAAAATAAAGAAACTGGGATACAACTTAATGTAATGAAATGTTTGAAATTATATACCTTATCATAAAGTTTCAGAAAGCAGTTAAGTTTAAGAAGAAAAACAGAGGTTAAACTTGCTTTCGAACTCTGTCATGATTTCTAATCGGTGACTAACCACAGCATGTCTGACATCTACAGGAAGCATAGCAATAGGTTTGCTTTATCTTATTTTGCATCAATTGTACATGGGTAAAGTCAAAAGATCGCTTTATACTTTCAGTTGTAAGCATAAACAGGAAGAAATGTTCTTGAATTTCACTAAGTTTAGAAGATTATATTTTCGTGACTCAAAACCAGAAATAGTTTATTCTTCCTTGCCCAAACCTTTACACCAGTTCAAATGCATCATTATCCATTTTCATTTCTTAGAGTGATAATACTCTTAGATTTATCAACTTTATTCTATTTCTTGTTGTTAAAAATCGTCAATTGCTAAGGTCATTAAAAGTTGAATATTAAAAAGCATATTCAACATTTTTCTTGTTTTACATCCTTTAATTTTTACGATAATAATTAAGCTCTATATTCATCATTAATCATAAAAACCCATACTGTCTTAAAATTCTTTATAATCATATATAAGTGTTAATTGAAGTTCAAACACTAACTTCAACAAGATACAATTGTTATCTATGGCGTTAAATTTAGCCCACGAATGCACTTAACTCATCTTTAGAAAGTTATGATTACATGACTACGTTTACTCTGTACAACGATGTAAAAAGAAGAGTATGCCAGTTTTACAAGGAATATAACATTGGCTAGTATTTCTCAAACTAACTGTACACAGAGAATTACAAAAGCAAAGTTCATAAAACAGAAAAAAAATTATATAAATTAAAGTTAATAATTTTGTAAATATTACGTATGAACACATGATTTTATGTACAAATTTTATGATAAATGTATTTCGTATAATACACTAAGATGTTTAGTTACATTACAAACTGATTTTTTGAAAATCATATGTATTAGTTGGGTTTTCAGTGACTGTATATGATCAATGTAACAATGATGCAAGAATTGATTTAAAAACAAATAAGAGGCGAAATTAAAAACAGTTCTCTCAGAATAGACTTTTATGACACAAGGAAAAACGTCTAACACTTTTGTTTTAAAAAATAAATTATAAGTAACAATTTGATTCAAATACAATTTAAATAAAATTAACGCTGTAATACTGAAAAAAACCCTAAGAGATTAAAGTTCCGAATCATAGTGAATTAGTTTAAACATTTCCTCGAAATATGTTAATGATATTTATGTTCATTTGATGACCGCAGTTTGTGGATAATTTTCAAGAAACTCTGCATAAATAATTATAGTGTAAGCAGATAATGGACCCTTTCATTCTTTTCAAGAGTTGCTGTAATGATTTTGCTGTCTTGCTGATGTTCAGTAATTAATGAAGCCATTTTATTTTTTGACTTTGATGATGGTGATTGACAACGGTAATTTGACAGTAAAAGCTTAAATCGATGCTTCAAAAGTCTGACGCTATTACCTGAGATATTTAGCTTTCCTGCAATGTTTAAATTGAAATTCTTTATAACGATAATTGATAATCTTAACGTCTCGGAACAAATTAGGCTTAGTTTTATAGTTTTTGTAACAAGAATACCTGCTTTGAAAGAGATAATGCTCGAAAAATTTATAAATGGTTCTAGCTTAAGAACGTTCTTTAAATGCTGAATTATGTTGCTAGAGATATAATTATACTGGTTGTTTCAGATAAATTAGGTGTTCATAGCATGTCATGTCAATGCATTATAAATTTAGCTGGCAAAAAGAAAAGTGCATACATGACTAATTTTGAGTTGAACGTAAGCAATTATTTTAATTCTTAAGACATGTATCGCATCACTACATTTTATAGAAGATCACTACGTTTTGTAGAAGAATATATTATGATATTCATAATTTGAGACATGTTGCTAATGCAATTATATTTTAAAATTATTAAAATATATGTAGATTATCTTAAGAAAATTAATATCATAGGAATAGTATTGCAAATTTACATCTTGTATTTCCTTATCTTAAAGAGAATTCTTATTTTATGAATGATTTAACTTTTATTTGATATATATAACACTTCTTCCACCAATCTATACAGTAACTAACTTTTCAAAATAAATAAATTATTACAACTTCTTAGTTCATCTATATTTCTAAAGTTATTTTTCAATATATTAAATTTAATAATAGTTAACACTAGAGAAGAAGAATACTATTCCAGATGTCATAAATTTGCAAAAAGTTACAAAATCCGTAATAAAAGAAGCAATGACCAGAAAACTTTTCTGTTTGTGGCAGTAGGTTTAGAGAGACATTAGATTTTTTTCAAATAAAATAAAATCTAAAAGTAACCAAAAGACTGCTCTCACAAGTTATAGTGTTGGTTTCTATGTGAATCAGTCTCTCAGTAAAACAGCAAGTTGAATATAAATCCAGCATTCGAAGTTCAAACAAGTTTTTACCACATTGAACGTGATTCCACAACTGTTGCATTGCAAAAGTTTATAAAGAACTGAAGGTGCAAAATAGCCCTATTTCATTCAATGAAATTCTGAATTTAGTACAACGTATTGAGGAAACGGGCAGATTGAAGAACCGTCTACGGAGTGGCAAAATAACCTTGAGGGCATACTGCATGAAGTATGATTGAAGATTTAGCAGCCGAGACATCAATGGAGATTAGGAGTGCTCGAGAACTTAGAGACAACGGGGATTTCAGAAATGTCGACTGTCTGATCGACTGTGTTCTGTATGGAAAGTTGGATTTGTAGCCGTACAAAATCCAATTTCTTCAGTTGTTATCTGATGTTACAAAGGCAAGACAAAACTTTGCTACATGGGCGATGGGATAAGTGTATCGTAACCCATAATGGTTGCTGAATGTCAAGTGGGTTGCTAAATCCTACTTTTCTCTGCATCTTGAAGGTAATACACAAAACATTCATATATGGCAGACATCAAACCCAGTACATAATCCAACCGCTGCGTACTTGAGCTTCAGTACTTTGTACCAGCATTGGAGAAAATGCATGTTAGCGGTTTTCACTTCCATGCAAGATGGTACCCTGCCCCGACATTGCACATGAAATCAAGACGTTTCTATTGAAATCTTTTACGGAAGAAAAAGTCATGGTTGTAAGTTATACTCATGTTTCAGTGATACTCATGATTACCATACTTGACAACGGCAGACTTTTAGTCTTTTGAATAGCTAAATTCTCATGTATACAACTTGGTCGATCTAGGAAAGGCCATTCGACTTTCCGTGATTGCCATCAATGGTTATATGATGCACAGCTGTAATTAATTGACATGCCTAACTTGTCTGTTACCTGTGTCATAAAAGTTTTAACAATTCTTAGAAGAAAATGGAATTTTCGACAACACAATTTTAATGATTTTAACCATTTAAAAAATTGATTAATTTTCCCAACCACTCCATTCTTGCTTACATAATTTAATTGTTTTTACTACTTAGGAAAGGAAAATAATTGATATTTTTATATTTTTATACCCTGCTGCCCATAATAGTCATCAAAATTGTATTCTGTGCAGTTATTCACAATATTACATTTCAGTTCTTTAAGGAGTTAACATCGTACCAAAAAAAATTAACTATATACTACTGTTAAACATTTTATAAAACAAAACCCCTCAACAATAAATTTCCCAACAACCTTAATTTACTGATTTGACTTAAAACTATATTTATCAGCGACCATTTCATAATATTACTTTTTTATATTTTGTTTTGCTACGCAAGGCTCTAACCCGTAGCTGAACAATTGCAAAAGAAAAGTTGAGAAAGAAACCGAACCAATGAACTTCATTTCTGTACCTTATTAGACGATAGCAGTCATAATTATATTTAAAAAAAATTCAGTACTGAATGAAATTCTAACTGTACGTTTTTTTAATCATTTTAAAGATGTATTTTACTAAACATTATTTTTTTTATGCAAAATTCTGCCTATCTTTGGAAGCCTATCTAGGGTGATAGGGAATTCTGTCTATCTAGGGTGTTATCTTTGGAAGCCATGTTCGGTGGTTTGAATCTCACTTCCTGCATTGATGATCGTATTCTTTCGGAATCGGCTTTAAGCAGTAGGGCCCAATATCTTTAGCTGTCGTAGAGAAATACAGTAAGCTGTAGTGCCTCAATTTAATCAACTATTGTGCATTACTAGTATTGAAAGTACTAACCTAAAAACTATCAAACAACATGCAACTTAAGCATTCCCAGTTTGCACGAAATTGCACATTTGAACTAAAATTTCATTGCTTAATGACTGAAAACTTCATTAAATTCCTCTTTTTGCTTTTTTTTTATACAACGTAAGGTGCAAAGCTTAAAGAGGACAAAAGAATTGGAGGAACAATCCTGATCTGTAAGCTTGATTAATGTTGTAAATAGTAATAAATACCTTACTATACGATATCCATCCTAATTACGTTTAAATAATCTTTAGAAGTAAACGAATATCTAAGTTTTTAATTATTTTCATAAAACATTTCACTAAAGAAGATTTTACTATGCATTATTTTTATTTAAAACATTTCTCCTAAGAAAAAATTTCCAACAACATGTAACCTAACATCATTAATTTGCACGAGATTTCACGTTTGACCTAATATTTCATTACTTAATGTCTGAAAACTTCATTAAATTCCCCCTTTTGTTTTCTTTATACAACGTAAGGTGCAAAGCTTAAAGAGGACAAAAGAACTGGAGAAACAATTCTGATCTGTAAGCTTGATTAATGTAGTAAATAGTAGTAAATACCTTACCATACGATATCCATGATAATTAAGTTTAAATAATTTTTAGAAGTAAACGAAATTCTAACTGTACGTTTTTAATAATTTTAAATAAAACATTTCACTAAAGAACATTTCACTATGCATTATTATTATTTAAAACATTTCTCCTAAGAAAAAAATTCCAACAGCAAGTAACCCAACATCCTTAATTTGCACGAGATTGCACGTTTGACCTAAAATTTCATTGATTTATGGGCGAAAACTTCATAATATTCCTTTCTTTTTACAACATAAGACGCAAAACCGCAACCGAACAATGGCAAAAGAAAAGAGAGGGGAAACAACCATGTTCTGTAATCTGTGATTTGGATCTTCTGCCATTCCTAAAGAGGTTCTGACAACCATAGAACGATTAATGTTCCAGCAGACCTCGTGGGGCATAGTCGTGATCTTCCAGATGCAGACGATTAAGGGGGTGTCTCGGAGTATAAAGCATCGTCCATCATTCGCCGATAACTCCGTTAGATTCGTTGGGTCGTAGATGTTTGCCTACGTTTTGAATATGATATATTGCAGTGATAAATCGCTATTTAAAAGGTTAATGAGTATAATATTTAGTGAATTACGATGGATTAACACTATAAAAACACTCTATTGGTTGCCAACTATTAATTTATTCATTCGAATAATTTTTGGACTGGAAAATCAGAGCACAGATACGATAAATTCTAGAATTACGGTATCCTTTGTATACATTGAACTACGACAGGGAAAAATCTGATGTGGATACCACATAACTTCCTTTCTCGCCTATACACTCCCCTTTTTTTATTTTAATTGTTTAATGCTTCATGAACTTTTTCATAACACAGCTTTATGTATCACGATTATAATACTATCTCTACTCAGCACCAAAAATGTAATTTAAAAATATTCAACTGCTGAAAATTGCTATAATAACATTAATGCAATGATATCTACCTCTTGCATCATTGTAATGGAGATCGTCAGCGTTAATATCCGTCATATTATTTTGTTACATAAAGAGTGAATAACAATAAAAAGGAAAGGTGAGTAGATAACTATCACAACAGTTTTAAATAGTAAAAACATTAAATTGATTTAAGGGTCCATTACAATACTATTATATAATTAAATGTTGCAAATAAAATGCTTATATATATATATATATATATATACACATATATAATATATATATATATATATATATATATATATATATATATATATGTGTGTGTGTGTGTGTGTTAATGTATAAAAATTATTTAACTTTAATATTTCCATAAAAACCTCCTCTCTACCATTCTAATTCATTTAAATCTTTTCCCCAGCCTTTAAATAGTTTTAATAGTTAAATAATCAACAGAGTATTTTCCACTTAACAATCTTCATAAAGCTGTCTATCCTAAAACTGTAAACTTTCTGTCTATTCGCGCAAGTTACCCAGCTGTTGGCGGCAAATGGTTTCGCATTTTGCTGAAATTGCATTTAATTCGCTTATTAAGTTGTTTTTTACAGTGGGAAAAGTCTTTCTGTCATTGCTCTTGGCTGCACCTCTGTTCGATCAGAGCGAACTCTATGGCTTCTCTTTGTCTGTTGTCCAGTAGAATAGATGTGCGTTGCAGCTGCTCTGGAATGAAGTTTCAATTAGACTTCTGCCGTTCTCTTCAATGTGAGGTCCGACTGCATTTTTGTTACTGCTAGCTGTTGAGCTTTCTCCTTGTCAAGGAGTTTTACAAAAAATGGATTACATATATATAGGTAGACAGATAGATAAATAAAAATGTACAATAATACTGAATAAATAAATAAATATTGTAGTTAAAATTTTTATGAAAAATATGTGAAAATAACTATGTATGATGTAGTACGATGTAAACTAGTGTACCTCTTTTATTTTAATGATTAGTCCTGCATTAGCATAGTAATTGTAATAGTTGTATACAAATTATATTTTTCTTCTCATTAAACTGTATGTTCCTTGAAATTATTTGAAAAAAAAAAAAAAGAAAACACCTTTGGAAAGATGCAAATTTCTTGTATCATCAATTATTTAAGATTCACTAAATCTTATTTTTTGTAGTATGGTACTGAACTGTTTGTTTACTTTTTTATTCCTATAAAACTTGATTTATTGTGTTAAAATTTGGTGGATGGAGTTTTTCACAATTTGTCCCTTGCCTTGGCTACAAAAAGTTTGTGGTTGTCAGCCAGTGTGGATAATTTCAGTCTTGAAAACATGCGTTAAGGATCATAAATACATATTTTTATTACATTATGTAACAAGTATAGTTTATTTTAGGTAACAAGTGTCATTTACGTATTTAATATTTTATGGAAGATTTGTAAAAGAAAACAAAATACATTTTTTTTTTAAATTTTGTGTTAATTATAAGCTTTTAGTGAAAGTGTTTAAAATGGAACTTCAATGAAAATTCATAAATATTATGTTGTTCCTGCAACTACATTGGCAATTCAACGGCTATCGTTTCGCAGTCTCTCTTACAAGAAAAATCATCTAGTCAGATTCTAAGAGTGCGTTTCAGGCTATTTTGAATAATCAAGACAGTTCCCTAAGAATTTTAGAATGTAGGCCTTTGATTAAGAACCTGCCACACAGAATTTCTTTCCAGGGAATTCTCATTGTGGCCATTCTGTCCATTGTAGAATTTTGGGCAACTTAAAGCCTGATACACTGGCTAAAACGGGAGCCTTGATAAATTAACACATTAATCACCATCTTTCATTTCATACAACTAAATTGTTATTTAATATGACTCTTAAGAAAATTCTTAAACAAGATATGGTTCAACGTGCGACAAAGAAGAGATGGAGGATTTCGGTGGAAGAGAGAATCGTTCCTAATTTTCAAAGAAAGACTGCAGTGGCCGTTTTTAAATGTGTGATTGGACATCTCTACAGAGTTGAGGTGATGGATTCGTTGGACTGTGTTTTGTGTGACTCTTGCCATCCAATGACGTTTAAACATTTAAATAATTTTGTTGTACTTTCTCTTGTATAAGGACATTGTTAAAAAGTATTGAAGAGCCTATGAACTAATGGTTTATCCTTTAGTTGTTCAGAATTTGTAAAATTAATAAAAAAAGTTGCTCCTGCAAACGCATAAATTTGAACTCTGTAGCAAGATGATAGCAAGATAGCAAATTTTGCTGATAGTTAGAGGCAATTTTGCAAGAAATTTCGTATGACACAATCCGATAACTTTATCAATCTATGCCACGCCGTACAGCTTGATGACAGACTGCTATAAAACCAACTACAAGACAACGCCTTATTGGTTTCTTACTTTTGTGATGATTAAACTCCGAAAAATTCCCCAATTGTGCTGAAATTTTAATTGTTTATTTCTCTTTGTAAACCTTTCATAATCCCTTAGTTTTTTTTCAGAATTATATAACTTTTCAGCGGTTTTTTTTTTTTTTCTTTAGAGTGCATATATAAGTACCAAATTTATATTAAAATTATTAGAAACACACTCACATCTAGTCTCATTTTTCAAATCTTTAAATCTTATTTTGTACCGTTATATTCCTTCTGTAAAGCAATTTTTCTGTAAGTTCCGTAAGCTGCTGATATAAATCTTAGGATCTATGTGGAGTAAAAATAACTTGTAAAAGATTTTAAGATGTTTAAAAAATACTTTTTCATATGTGTTATTTATTTCACATAGTAATCTGTGATGTTAGGAATATCAACTGAAAGGAGAGCAGATAATTCTGAGTCTTTCAGAGCAAAATGCATGATATAATTGATGCAATTTTTAATAAAAGAGGAGTAGATACTGCTATGAAAGATCTCTAACACTCATTAGCATAAAATATGCATTTACTGCAGTCAATTACACGATTTTAGATATTTTATATATATGATAAGGAATATAAAATCCATGAAACTTTCTCAAGATCTATGTCAAATGTTAAGAGTCATTTTTTTAGCTTATAATTACAATGTATGTGTTTTAGTAAATTAAATAATATTTTAAGCTAAGAATAGTAAAACCGACAAATTTATTATTAAAAAAATTATATTTCATTACGAAATAGAAAATTTGTTATCATTTGTCTAAAGAAGGATTTCTTTAACATGCATATCACAAGAAAACTAAAATTGTAGTATGTATAACCTTATAAAGATTTTTTTTTTTTTTTTTTTTTTTTTTTTTTTTTTTTTTTTTTTTTGTATGCTGACATATAGAAATCGGTATTTGTAGAATGCTGAAATTTAAGTTATTTTTAAACTAGGTTTTTCTTTAGAGAAACATTGAATGTGTTAGTTAAAGGAACAAAAATAATTATCCAAGAACTAATTTTAAAAAAAAATCTGAATATCTGTGTTTTTTAAGAGTGATAATAACTTTTATTTACACACTTTTTAAAGATTTTTTTCACATGCGTTGATAATTATTTTATTTTTTATTTGTAAATAAAATTATTAACAAATTGTAACTATTTTTAACTTCAATAACTTGAAATTTCTTTTTATAAAATATTTTTCAATCAATTTGTGAAGTATAATGTAATGATTGCAAACTGAAATTCGTATGCTTATTTATTTTATAAGATTTTATGTAGTAATTATTTGTATTTCTAGTTTTTAAAATATCCAGTAGATGGCAGCACTACAGTAACATTTATTTATAGAGAAATGTTTCTAGATATAATTTTTTTTTAAAACTAGACTATTAAAACCCATGGATTAACATTTGTACACAAATATTGTGTGTTTTAATTATATTAAACGTAGGTCAATCAGTAATAAATTTTATAAGCCTTTAATTTTTATTCTAAATTTCGTTTATAATTGTATTGTGTCAATACGAATGAAACTTTATAAAGATCCATAAAAAATAAAATTGAGTTATTTTGAAAGAATTTTGGTTAATAGATTGTTTTATGCAGTTGTGGTATTTATTAATTTAATACTTATTTTACATGAAACAATCCTTAGTTGTAGAATGATTACAGGTTTTACTCATTTAATTTTCTATTTCTTTAACAGTTATAAATGTATATATATAATATACATAATGTATAAATCTAATCAATAATTGATCCTGTATAGTATAATATAAGAGAATAACCTTATTAATTTAGAACAATAAAGCAGAATTATGTTTATAAAGATATAGATTTTGATTTTATTCCGATGCAGATTTTACTTTACTTTTAACTGCGGATGCTGCCATCTGTATGGAATATTAAGAGTTAAAACGAAAGAAACTTTTTCACAAGAAAACTTTTAATTAACAAGGTAACAGAGAAAGTGGCATTGAAACAATTGTACAGTTTAATGTTAAAAGTTAAGACACAGTATTCAGTCTTCGATATAACCTATCTTTTACAGTACTGTATTAAATTTTAGTTTTTGTGGTATATCCAAGAAATTTTGAGTTTAGGTTCCAATTTAATTTTATTACTTTCACTGCGAGAATAATTATCAATATATTAAAATAAAATTTCGTTCAATTTGAAAATTACTAAAGTATATTCGTCAGTGACTACATCTAATCATTGATATTAAAATCATAAAATAAATTTATAGTAAAAAAATAATAATAATAATATTACAAATTTACTTTATCCTGCAGTTTTGATTTGAACTAACAAAATTTTAATTTTATCAGTTAAATATATATCTTTTTATAAATATCAGAGACAAAGACTTTATGTAGAGTAAATTAATATGTTATTTAATTATTTAATAGTATGTAAACTTATTAAGATCTCTGTATTAAAAAAATTTACGTGGTTATTAAGTTCTCAGTATATGAAAAAGAAACTTTTAGTGAAAAGAAATCAGCTACATTAACAAAATCGTTTATATTTTAATAACTTTAACTGATACGTTTACCAATGTTAATTATATTTTAAACAGTGTAATTACTCTTTTGATTGGGGAAGTGATTTTTAGAATAAATATCCGAGGGTCTGGAAGAAAGTATTCTATTTGAATTTTAGGATTAAACGTTTTGTAACGAAAAATTAATTTACTCAAAAGCACATTGACAGAAATACATAATAGTATTACAATATCTTAGAAAGAGAATTAATGTTTATATAAAATCTTCTTGGAACCTTTTCAGAGAAAGCTGTGGACAAAAAAGTAGAAAAAATTTCTCGACTAAAGAAAAAAGAGTGTATTTCGAACGTAAAATATAAAAATACTATTTAACCATAACATAGATATGAAAATAACCTTTTACATAATAAAAATAATTTTAAATACAAATATTTTGTTTAGAGATAAATAGCAATTTTTTTATTAATACTGTTTTTAAATTTTATTAATTAATATCGAAAAAAGATGGTATAAAAAAAGATAATTTCAAATATTCATCTGTATTACATTATCTCAACATTTTTGTTTCATATTAATAGCTGCAAGTATTTTATAGACTCTGAAAAATTGAAAATTTTGGTTTCAACGTGATACACAATATGAAACTTTTAATATATTATTTGAGAACATGAGGACTTTAAAAATTAATTTATTATTTTTTCCACTTAAATGCATGAAAATTGAATTCATAATTAGTTACATATTTATGCGTAAAAGACTTTTAAAGTTTCTTAGCATATTTTTTTTCTTTTAAAAGAGATTGATTTACAATATATTAAAAGGAATTCCTAATTTTTTTTAAAATTCTTAAATGCCAATTAAAAAAGTTCCAAACAGATTCGTAATAAAAAGTAAAATATAGGTAATATTATATAACTTAGACACTAATTTGTACCTTATTTCTATGTTTTCAGTTAGCTTATTAGCGAATGAAATTTATAGTTTGTAAAAACTTAGAATTATCAGATATGATTGATGAAATGGCTAGTAGAAAAGCAAAAAAGAATAAAATTTACGGTTGCATTTTCATATATTTTATGATAGGATATTCATTAAAAATCTTAATGTGAAAATGATGCTTACTTTTTAGTATTATTTCTATTATTGTTACTTTTATAATCCTCATTAAATTATATGGAGCAACCTTATAAACATAATAGTATCTATGCATTCTATTAATTCAAGAATGTGCTGGGAAATCGGATTGGAAGAATCGGCTAACTATTGATAGATGGCGGCTAAATAGTATCTTGTACGTTAATTACCCATGACCGACCCTGCGAATTTTTTTATCACTTTATAATAAAAGCTAAATGCAATCGGAAGTATTTAAAGAAAAAATGTTATTAAAAAAACCTGACCTGGGCCCCACATGACTTTTTTCAATATCTATTAAATTATACCAATATTTTTCAGATTTTGATTGCTTGATATATTATTAGAATTCTAATCTGCACCATCCCTTACTGGTTTAAATTTAGTTTCGTTTTTTAATATAACGTATTTTCAGAGTAGAGCTGAATTACTGCCATCTTCCGGCAAAGTTAACATACGAAATATTAAGATATTTTCGTTAAATAGATAATTTGTCATATTTATATAGCGAAGTTTGTACCAAAATCATTAACATTAATACAAATTATTAATTAAAATTATATAATTATTTGTTATATTAATTAAAACTATTAATTGAAATTAGTTTTCTTAATCATCATTTATTAAAAATTATTAATTAAATATTATATATCAAATATTATATTATATTATGCATTCAAATGCATACTAAAATTATTAATTAAAATTATAGTATTTAATAGTAATAAAATGATATATACCAGACTGTTTTGTGATTAAAATACTGTCTTTACTCAGTGACAAGGAGTAAAACATTAAACTATGAAACTTTTTCTCTGGAAATAGTAAGTTTTTAATATTAATTTTTAAAAAGGAGTAGTGTAAACACACTGCAAACAACTTTTAAATATTATTATGTAAACTGCTGGGAAATAAGCCGATATATTTCTATTCTATTGTGGAAGAACACAGGCACTGACATCTACCATGACCGGCAGCTTTAATAACTATTACATTGCGATATTTTGCTTATATTGCTAATTATAATGCAATGAACGGAACTCAATAAAGTATTATAACACTACTAAATACAAAATTGCAATATTCTACGTCTAATCCTCGTCTAGTTATGCTATATATGTACTTATGTAGAGACTTAAGTTAAAACTAGTCGAAATGGTATTTCTTTTGAAATTTTGAAACCGATATTTTTCAAGATTACCACCCCCCTTTCCACAGGGAAGTAAAAATTTGAAACTTTATTTTTCTGAACATATACTTACCTTCTAAAATATTTCTTCAAAATACAGGAGAAATATATAATACGTTTTGAAATAAATTATTTTAAATTATTATTTAAAAGGAATACGTTAGAAATACACCTGGAGTATTTCAATTTTTTATACAATGCAGTATTTGTTTAGAAAATTATTCTTAATGTTATTATTAGAAATAATCATTCTGTATTTTATGGTCATAAACATATTTATTATAAGAGAGTAAATATTAAAAACATTTTGTTGTTTTCCGAAATAATTGTATTCCACGAGATATAGTTATCTAATTTATTTTCGAATTTCACTCTGTAGTAAGCCGAACGATGGCCGAATGGTTAGGGTGCTGACCTTCGGAACCGGAGTTCGTGGGTTTGAATCCCACAGTGGCATGGATGTTCGCAGCCGTTCGGAATCGGCTTTAAGCAGTAGGTCCCGGTCTCATTAACCCTCGTATATCATAAAGTACACCGTAGCGCTCTAAACCAAACCAAACCAAAATCACTCTGTAGTAAGACTGTGAAATTTAACAAGTGTATAAAATAAGAGAAATACTTATAAATCCAAAAGATTTATTCAAAGAGAGTAGTAAATATTAGAAACATTTTGTTGTTTTCCAAAATTAGTTGTATTTCACGAGATAGAATTATCTAATTTACCGTCGAATTTCACAATGTAGTAAGTTCACTGTCCCATTTAAGAAGTGTATAAAATAGGAGAAATACTTATAAATTCAAAAGTTTTATTATAAGAGAGTAAATATTCAAAATATTTTGTTGTTTTCCGATATTAGTCGTATTACACGAGATAGAATTATCTAATTTACCTTTGAATTTCACCCTGCAGTAATTCCACTGTCAAATTTAACAAGTGTATAAAATAGGAGAAATACTTATAAATTCAGAAGTTTTATTATAAGAGTGTAAATATTCAAAACATTTTGTTGTTTTCCGAAATAAGTTGTATACCACAAGATAGAGTTATCTAATGTACCTTTGAATATCACCCTGTAGTAATTCCATTGTTAAATTAAACAAGTGTATAAAATAGGAGAAATACTTATAAATTCAAAAGTTTTATTATAAGAGAGTAAATATTAAAAACATTTTGTTGTTTTCCGAAATTAGTTGTATACCACAGATAGAATTATCTAATTTACCTTTGAATATCACCCTGCAGTAATTCCATTGTTAAATTAAACAAGTGTATAAAATAGGAGAAATACTTATAAATCCAAAAGATTTATTCAAAGAGAGTAAATATTAAAAAAAATTTGTTGTTTTCCGAAATTAATTGTATTCCACGAGATAGAATAATCTAATTTACCGTCGACTTTCACCCTGTAGTAAGATCACATTCAAATTTAACAAGTGTATAAAATATCAGAAATACATATAAATTCAAAATTTTTATTATAAGAGAGTAAATATTCAAAATATTTTGTTGTTTTCCGATATTAGTCGTATTACACGAGATAGAATTATCTAATTTACCTTTGAATTTCACCCTGTAGTAATTCCATTTTTAAATTAAACAAGTGTATAAAATAGGAGAAATACTTATAAATCCAAAAAGTTTCATTATAAGAGAGTAAATATTAAAAACATTTTGTTGTTTTCCGAAATTAGTTGTATTCCACGAGATAGAGTTATCTAATTTACCGTCGAATTTCACCATGTAGTAATTCCAGTGTCAAATTTAACAAGTGTATAAAATAGGAGAAATACTTATAAATTTAAAAGTTTTATTATATGAGAGTAAATATTAAAAACATTTTGTTGTTTTCCGAAATTAAATGTATTCCATGAGATAGAATAATCTAATTTGTGAATTTTCACCCTGAAGTAATTATGTTTAAGAAGTGTATAATAGGAGAAATACTATAAATTCAAAAGTATTAAAAAGTAAATATTAAAACATTTTGTTGTTTTCGAAATTATTGTATTACGAGATAGAATTATCTAATTTAGAATTCACCCTGTAGTAAGATCACATTCAAATTTAACAAGTGTATAAAATATCAGAAATACATATAAATTCAAAATTTTTATTATAAGAGAGTAAATATTCAAAATATTTTGTTGTTTTCCGATATTAGTCGTATTACACGAGATAGAATTATCTAATTTACCTTTGAATTTCACCCTGCAGTAATTCCACTGTCAAATTTAACAAGTGTATAAAATAGGAGAAATACTTATAAATTCAGAAGTTTTATTATAAGAGTAAATATTCAAAACATGATGTTTTCAAATAAGTTTTTACCACAAGATAGATTATCTAATTACTTTTTTCACCCTGTATTTCCATTGATTAAATTAAACAAGTGTTAAAATAGGAGAAATACTTATAAATTCAAAATTTATTATAAAGAGAGTATCTTTGTTGTTTTAAATTAGTTGTATTATGAGATATATCTAATTTACCTAATTCACATAATTCACCAATTTTAAATTTAACATTTATAAATAGGAGAAATATTTTAAATTAAAGTTTTCTTATCTAATGCATGTCAAAATTTCTTTCACTTAAAATTTATCAATTTTATATTTTTAAAGTATTATATTCATGAATTAAACAGTAAAAAAAAGTTACTGCTTCATTGTTTTCAAATGTTTTATAATTTTATGAAAGCTATTTGTTAACATTTTTGATAACAACAATAACAGTACTTGAATAAAAAAATTTAAAATTTCAGTATTCTGTTTGCATATATTTTCAACAGTTTTATATTAAAGTGCAGTAAAAAGCTTTCATAACCTAAAACGAAGATAAGAGTAATTGCGTACCTCTTAATCTCACATGATTCATACTTCAGACTAAAGAATTCAAAATGATCATTTGATTTATAAGTGCTTTATGGCATTTCAAGGATTAAAGTAATTACAACCTTTAAAATATTCAAACATTTTTTATTACAGTTATCTTCTGATTACTTTTTTTTCTGTATTTCTTTGATGGGACATAAAAATCTTTCGAAATTTCAAAAAAGTAACTTTATTGTCAAATTTTTATTTATGGGGGAGCACAGAATAATCTTTCATCTAATGTTTCCACAAAACTCGTTTTCTCGCATACATTGTTTAATTCATTCGGTTCCTAATTTATTTCTATAAATCTAATGCTTTTTGCTAACATTTATCAATCTTTATTTATTTGCTGTATTGCAATTATCGTCAAAAAAGTCTGTCGTCTATTTGCTTACACGAAAATGTAATTTTTGGTAATTTTATTTGAGCTATTGTAAACTTTATGAAATATTCTTGTAGGAATAAAAGCTTGACAGCATTCTATTAATTACTTCATCTGTGTTTGTTCTACAATATTATTCCTAAGTTTTTCTTTCTAAATGCACAGTAGCTCTGTCCAATAAAAAATATACTGCATTAATTTTCTTTTAAAAACTTTCCAAATAAACACATCTTGAGAGGGTAAGATGCATTACAAATCAGTACTTCAACTGTTACAAATTATACAAATGTACGTTTGTTTGTTAGGTTCAAAAACATATTAACGAAATCAAGATAGAAATGTGTTAGTAGCAAATTTCGGTCAAACCCACCCTATCACTTTCTGTGTATGGGTAAAGTGCAGATCAGAGGTATTCCACTTGTAATGCTTCGAGAGCCACCTTGGAAATGTTATTTATGAATGCGGCTCGCACTTTCCTACTTTTCCCAACTTTCATAAAATAACTCAAGTAGGACAAATGTATTAATATGAAACAACTAGCATATAGCCCTTCATATGACGGGATTAGTAAAATTTTTAATTTTCCAAAATTGTAAAGTTCCTTATGAGGTAGGCAAAAAATGGTTTGTTTTTTGGCTGAGAATTATCTGGTACATGCTCAATAATTTATCTTTAATGTACGTTTGTATGTTCTGTTAAAAAATATTAGTGGAATCAAAATAGAACAAGTGAAATAGCAGACATATGTTAGCAGCAAATTTCCGTCAAACCCACCCTATCACTTTATGCATGTGGGTGAAGTGCAAATTAGAGGTATTACAACTTGTAATGCCTCCAGAACCACCTTGGAAATGTTATTTATGAATGCGGCTCGCACTTTCCTACTTTTCCCAACTTTCGTAAAATAATTCAAGTAGGACAAATGTATTAATATGAAACAACTAGCATATAGTCATTAATATGACGGGATTAGTAAAATTTTTAATTTTCCAAAATTGTAAAGTTCCTTATGAGGTAGGCAAAAAAAATGGTTTGTTTTTTGGCTGAGAATTATCTGGTACATGCTCAATAATTTATCTTTAATGTACGTTTGTTTGTTCGGTTAAAAAAATATTAGTGGAATCAAAATAGAACAAGTGAAATAGCAGACATATGTTAGCAGCAAATTTCTGTCAAACCCACCCTATCACTTTATGCATGTGGGTGAAGTGCAAATTAGAGGTATTACAACTTGTAATGCCTTGAGGGCCACTTTGGAAATGTTATTCATGAATGCAGCCAGCACTTTCCTATTTTTCCCAACTTTCATAAAATAATGCAAGTAGGACAAATGTATTAATATGAAACAATTAGCATATAGCCCTTCATATGACGGGATTAGAAAAATTTTTAATTTTCCAAAATTGTAAAGTTCCTTATGAGGTAGGCAAAAAAAAAATGGTTTGTTTTTTGGCTGAGAATTATCTGGTATATGCTCAATAATTTATCTTCAATTTACGTTTGTTTGTTAGGTTCAAATATATATTAGCGGAATCAAGATAGAACAAGTGAAATAGCAGAAATGTGTTAGCAGCAAATTTCCGTCAAACCCACCCTATCACTTTCTGCGTGTGGGTAAAGTGCAGATCAGAGGTATTCCAACTGGCAATGCCTCGAGAGCCACCTTGGAAATGTTATTTATGAGTGCGGCTCGCACTTTCCTACTTTTCCCAACTTTCGTATAATAATTCAAGTAGGATAAATGTATTAATATGTAACAACTAGCATATAGCTCTTCATATGACGGGATTAGTAAAAGTTTTAATTTTCCAAAATTGTAAAGTTCCTTATGAGGTAGGCAAAGAAAATGGTTTGTTTTTTAACTGAGAATTATCTGGTACATGCTCAATAATTTATCTTCAATGTACGTTTGTTTGTTAGGTTAAAAAAATATTAGTTTAATCAAAATAGAACAAGTGAAATAGCAGAAATATGTTAGCAGCAAATTTCCGTCAAACCCACCCTATCACTTTCTGCGTGTGGGTAAAGTGCAGATCAGAGGTATTCAAACTTGTAATGCCTCGAGGACCACATTGGAAATGTTATTCCTGAATGCGGCTAGCACTTTCCTACTTTTCTCAACTTTTGTGAAATAATGCAACTAGGACAAATGTATTAATATTAAACAACTAGCATATGGCTCGTCATATGACGGCATTAGTAAAATTTTTAATTTTCCAGAATCGTAAAGTTCCTTATGAGGTAGGCAAAAAATGGTTTGTTTTTTGGCTGAGAATTATCTGGTACATGCTCAATAATTTATTTTCAATTTACGTTTGTTTGTTAGGTTCAAAAACATATTAGCGGAATCAAGATAGAACAAGTGAAATAGCAGAAATGTGTTAGCAGCAAATTTCAATCAAACCCACCCTATCACTTTATGCATGTGGGTGAAGTGCAAATCCGAGGTATTACAACCTGTAATGCCTCGAGGGCCACGTTGGAAATGTTATTCATGAATATGGCCAGCACTTTCCTACTTTTCTCCACTTTTGTGAAATAATGCAAATAGGACAGATGTATTAATATTAAACAACTAGCATATGGCTCGTCATATGACGGCATTAGTAAAAGTTTTAATTTTGGAAAATTGTAAAGTTCCTTATGAGGTAGGCAAAAAATGGTTTGTTTTTTGGCTGAGAATTATCTGGTACACGCTCAGCAATTTATCTTCATTTGTTATTCTTCAATTTGTTTACTCCTCTAAAGTCTCCCGATACTTTGAATGCAGTTTAGAATCAAATTAAATCCATTTAATCAAACCATGTGGTTATGTATAAAAAACAAACACAGAAACGAACAAACTTCTTAATTTTCAAAGATATATAACTTAACCTTTAGATATTTATTAGTCTGTGAAAAGAATTTGTTGTTAATACCGGTGATAAAATTTTCATTGCAACAAAAAATAATCGATGATTAAATTTAAAATATCACATATATACCCAATCTATTATTTAAGCCAAATATTAAAGAAAATTATTGACGTAATAAAGTTCAGTGATAAAACGTATGAAAATATTGCAGACGATATTTAAATAATTTAAAATAAGAAATGATTAAATGAGATAGTTAAAGGAATGGTGTCATAATGATAGGAAAAGTGCTGCTTTTACCTACTTATTATGTGATGAACTTATTCTCCTGCTCTTAACCGGGAAAAATAACGCTTGATATAAAGACATTAAAAGCTCAAAAAGGAGGGAAGGAGTGGGTTTCCAATGTTTTAAAGGCGACAGGAGTTTTTGCTGTGATATGAAGGATATATATACCAATTTATTTTTGAATCGGATAGATAGTTTAGGAGAAGATAAACTTTACTTACCAGTTTCACCATCGCCATGCATAACCTTGTACTCGCTTTGAATTTTGTTAACCCTAACTCCTCAAGAATCCAATATGGATGCGCCTGTCCATTCCAGGTCCAAGCGCTTCATAAATTCGAGGACAGACGGACAAATAACTTAGGCTATTATTATTAAAACAGGGGATATTATGCGTAGATTAATTAAAATAAAGGCTTAATCATTTTAGTTGTTTAAAACAGATGAAACCATGTGTTTTAAAATATATTTCTAGTGAAACATGACTATCTATATATTTTAAATGTAAAATTAAACACGAGAAAGTAAGAAAACAAAATAAAAAAATAAATATTAAAAGTTTAAGAAAAATAATTAAAGGTGTTATGACACTAATTATCCTGTAATTGCATGGAGGAGTGACATTAAAAGTAAACATAAAGCTTTTACACTACAATCAAGTGAACTTTCAAGACCATCTGTAAGAAATGTGCACCCACGACTTTGTGTGCTCTGAATGACATTATATGCCCCATTTTGACTCCTTCCACGCGCTTTTCTTAAGAAATAAGAACCGTAAAGGATAATTTTCGGAGGCACTGGTGGATGTTTTTGCAGGTTCCAAGGAGTGTATGCCCTTTTCGGCAGGCTCAATTTCCAGACAAACGAAGAAGGAACTCGTTGGAGTTCAGCAGAGAAAGAGATTAGAGAGAGTCGAGATCCGCCAGCTGAAACACATCTCTCTGTGATGTAGAAAGGAAGAGTACGCTCGGTAATTCAAAATATCTAAAATGGCTCTGAGACTCAATCATGATATGTCATTTTCTTTAATCGTTTTTTTTTTAATGTTGTGTAAATAAATCTTTGTTCGTCTGAGAGGTTTCCGAATAATAATTTAGAAGTAATCATCCCAACAGTTTACGAATACCTCAGTAAAAGTAGGCGGCAGTCTCACGCTAAAACGTAGCGCACGTAGTAAAATTTAACACCATCACTCGAAATTTTGGTATTAAATATTTACCAGATTTAAACCCTCTAAGCTTAGTACAATTACTGTCACAGAAAATTTTAAATAAAATTTAAAATAAATGTATTGTAATTTTCTGACAGTGCTTTTATGAATTATATAATATGATTGTTTAGGAACTGTATTTGACTGACATTTATTGAATGCATATTCTCTATATAACAAAGATAGATATATTCATGGCTTTGTCAATCTCTGTTTCGAATATTTCGTTGTGGCAACATAAATATCTCTAATGCACCACTAAATATCTTTACTTTATAAAAAAATATAAATAATTCTCAAAAAAAATTTTATTCTGTTAGAATACGTACATGTTAAATACGTTATTCTTATTATCTTCGAGACTTGACGATTTATGAGTATTAAAAATTAACAATCAATAATGTCTATTTATGTATATATTTATAACCGGAAGTATTGAGACAATAACGAGGGTGGGGCAAAGGGTGAAGTAAAAAATAATAGAACACTTTGGTAACTGACACAATAAAACTTTAGCGTATTTTTGGAGACCTTTTTTTTCCCGGTGTGTTCCACTCGGAGGGTTAATCAAAGTAAAACCTTAAAAAGGATAATTTAGAGGGGGTTTGTAGATGGTCACCTGCATTAACCGATGAATGGATGTTCCCACCAGCTCTGTCATAATTCCAATATCGCAATATATAGCAAGTATAAGTTCCTTTCTCACCAAAGTCACTTAATGGCTAACCGAGATTAACCCATGGCGACAATCAATGGTGAGACGTAATTCTACGTTTAAATAGAGATTAACCGCGATTAGCCGTTAAATGACTTTGGTGAGACCGGCCCTAAATCTGCAAGGCAAGATCTGCACTGTATTTTACTAAAATTTATAGAAAAATACTGTAAGAAAGAGCACTAAAGTAAAAACGGTATAGATATATGTAATATTTCATTTTTTTAAACCACAAGCTGGAAATCCCTGAGCCAGACTATAAGTCGTTTAAATGGTAATAATTTGATGTAATTGATATTTTTGATTGAATGGAATTACGAAGTGAATGTTTTTCTATTAACAGAATATAATAATAGACCAGAAGGAAAAATCATGAGAAATAGGGTGAGAAAGAAGAAGGTAAATCAGAGTCAATATAAGTTTTGCTAAAATTCACCATGTTTTGTCAAAATTGCATGAACACACTGGTAGTGATACAGTACTTAAGTTACAATACGGACAAGATAACGGTCTCTATTTTGCCGTCATATTAAAATTATCTATTAAAAACTAGCTGTTTATTTATTTCAACAGAAAACGTTAAAATAAATAAAAATCAACAAATTGAATTTTCAATAACTTTTTCAGTCTTATATAGGCCATTGCAAACTCACATTTGCCCATATTTCATATGCCTCTTTCGATTCATAGTTATATGAAATGTATCCTCTTCACTACCAGCTATATAAAAATTGCATAAATATAATTTTTTTTCCTACGTGGACCTATAAAAGTATCCCTCTCAAATGCACAAAATGCACATTTAAATCTAAAAAACTATTTTAACACAAATTTTAAACAATTTTTAATTAGAACACATTAATTATAGGACTAAAAACCATTAAAAACAAATGAAATTTAATTATTTCTACGAGCACGCTGTTTCGACGCAATTTCTTACGAATTGCTTCAGAATAACAAATATTCCAGAAGAACTTCTGATTACTGCTGCAATTTATTGATATCAGTCAGAAGCTTAGACATCCTCGCATGTGTACCTAAGTTGTTAACTACCATTTTTTTTCAACAGGATTATTTTTCAGATGAAAGAGTCGAGGTCCACGTAGTGAAGAGGATATGTGTTTAACCTACAACACTGTGTTGCATATCTGCAACATATACAAAAATTAATATCATTTTCTTAATCCTGAAAATAGTGTTTCATCGATTCTTTCTATCCTGCAATCCTGCAACTGCCACAATTAACTCAGAATCCATATCAAATGACAATTATTAAGTTCAATTTTCACATCGAAGTTTCATTTATTGCTTGATAACATTCACTTGATTGTTACTGACATAAATTTTGAGTTTGTTTGATTAAAAATGAACTTGATACATCAAAAGTAGATTTTTCACGAAAATAATTTTAAATACTCTATGTGATTTTTTTGTCAAACTATTTTAAAGAAATAATTTTAAATATCTACAAAAGGTAAGTACCTAATTTTTTGTAAGACATACTTTTTTTTTTAAGTTATAATAACTTTATTTTTAAAAGATATTTAAATAATTTTTACAAACTTGATGTGATGTTTCCCAACACTTGGAGGAATATTCAATTAGTGGTTGTTGAGGTAAGAAAAGTTAATTTTTTTAAATAAAGGAAGTATACATGCTTTGTAATTCAGGTTCTAATAGGTTTTTATCTTTATTTTAAAAATTATTTAAATAAATTTATATGCTTAATGAGATGTATTCCAACACTTGTAGTGATTGATGAGATACGAAATTATAATCTTTTTTAAAAAATTAGGCCCAAGTGCTTAATTATAGTGTTACCAAAAGGTTTTATTTTTATTTTTAAAATAATATAAACTATTTTTAAATGATTTATGCTATGTATTCCAACATTTGAGGATATATGTTTTAGTCAGTGATTGGTGAGATACGAAAAGATAATCTTTTTTAATAAATTAGGCACACGTGAGTAATCATCGTGTTGCCAATAGTTTTTCATTTATATTTAAAAAATAATACAAATTAATTTTACATGCTTGATGCGATTTATTTCAGCACTTATACAAATTTAATCAGTGATTGATGAGATAAGACAAGATAATCTTTTTTTA
>CM063498.1:116360160-116450160 GCA_032207245.1 Pardosa pseudoannulata
GTCCCGAAGACCGATACTATATCTTTTGTTCTCAGTATTCAAACTGAATCATTTAATTGTTCTGAAAATTAAGTTTACGAAGAGCAAGACTGTAATCCGCCGATGATTTATTGACATAGCTGCTATTCTCCAGCTGAAAGAGGAAAAAAATCATTATCGATAGTTTTGTAGTTTCAGCAAAAGCTTTATTGCTTTTCTTCTCTTTTAATGACATATAACTTCACTTTGATCGAGGTTAAATGTTGTTTGCTCTATAACCGAAAACGCTCGTTATCTTTGAGAGTCAACTGACATTTCACTTAAGGAAGGTTCCCGTCGTTAAGTTTATGACTCTAAGGTGTAAGCCTGTAAAATTATTTACTTTTAGAAATTTTTCAATATTTTGTATCATGAGAAAATATATTTAGAGGTATAGATATTTATTATGAACCATTTAACAAAAGAAATTTCCCTTTTATTAATCCTGGAAATAAGGAAATTTCTGAAAAACAGTTTGTGCCTAAATTGATAACATACATTTCAATCAACATAGATAATTTTTACAACTACTTAAATTGCTATTTTGTATCATATATGACTCTAAGCCTGTAAAATTATTTACTTTTAGAAATTTTTCAATATTTTGTATCATGAGAAAATATATTTTGAGATAGTTATTATGAACCATTTAACAAAAGATATTTCCCTCTTTTTTAATCCCTGAAATAAGGAAATTTCTGAAAAATAATTTATGCCTAAATTGATAGCATACATTTCAATCAACATAGATAATTTTTACAATTACTTAAATTGCTATTTTTTATCATATATGACTCTAAGGTGTAAGCCTGTAAAATTATTTTCTTTTAGAAATTTTTCAATATTTTGTATCATGAGAAAATATATTTAGAGATATTTATTATGATCCATTTAACAAAAGATATTTCCCTTTTTTCTTAATCCTGTAAACAAGGAAATTTCTGAAAAACAATTTATGTCTAAATTGATAACATACATTTCAATCAACATAGATAAATTTTACAACTACTTAAATTGCTATTTTGTATCATATATGACTCTAAGCCTGTAAAATTATTTACTTTTAGAAATTTTTCAATATTTTGTATCATTAGAAAATATATTTAGAGATATTTATTATGAACCATTTAACAAAATATATTTCTTTTTTTTAATCCTAGAAATAAGGAAATTTCTAAAAAACAATTTATGCCTAAATTGATACCATACATTTCAATCAATATAGATAATTTTTACAACTACTTAAATTGCTATTTTGTATCATATATGACTCTAAGGTGTAAGCCTGTAAAATTATTTACTTTTAGAAATTTTTCATTATTTTGTATCATGCGAAAATATATTTATAGATATTTATTATGAACCATTTAACAAAAGAAATTTCCCTTTTATTAATCCTGGAAATAAGGAAATTTCTGAAAAACAGTTTATGCCTAAATTGATAACATACATTTCAATCAACATAGATAAATTTTACAACTACTTAAATTGCTATTTTGTATCATATATGACTCTAAGCCTGTAAAATTATTTACTTTTAGAAATTTTTCAATATTTTGTATCATGAGAAAATATATTTTGAGATATTTTTTATGAACCCTTTAACAAAAGATATTTCCTTTTTTTAATCAATGAAATAAAAAAAATTCTGAAAAACAATTGATGCCTAAATTGATAACAAACATTTCAATCAACATAGATAATTTTTACAACTACTTAAATTACTATTTTGTATCATATATGACTCTAAGGTGTAAGCCTATAAAATTATATAGTTTTAGAAAAATTTTCAATATTTTGTATCATGAGAAAATATATTTAGAGATATTTATTATGAACCATTTAACAAAAGTTTTTTTTTAAATCTTGGAAAAAACAAATTTCTGAAAACACTTAAATTGGTAAGATACATTTCAATCAACATATATAAATTTTACAATTACTTAAATTGCAATTTTGTATCATGACGATATTTCAGATATATTTTCTATTGGCTACAAAACAGATGATTTTTTCTTTCATTTTGATCATAAAAATAACTCACTTTTGAAAAAGAATTTAGAGTTAGGTTGATAATAAACAGAAAATCAATGTACACCATTATTTACAAGTTAATTATTTTTTTTCAGTATAAAATGTATTTAGATATATTTTCAATCAGCCACTTTACAGGCCATTTTTTTATTATGATTCTGAAAATAAACTTTTGAAAGACAGTTTATGCTTAAATTGATCATAAACATTATGGACATTAGGATCATAAACACCATTATCAACATACACAAGGTCATTATTTTGTATCATGACAAAATATATTTAGACCTATTTAAATTTTTATTAATTATTTTAAATTTATTATTAATTTAGTAATTTACATGTATGTAATGGGTAAAGATGCACATTACATATATTTACATGAATCTTCATATACAAAATTCATCTGTGAGTGTTTTTGTAAAAGAACTCCTTCTAAACGGCTGTACTGGTTTTGATGAAATTTTGTGTATGTAATTAAGTTGATTCGAGAATGGTATAAATTCACAATTTGATCCAATAGTATTTTTTTAAATAAAAATTCAGAATTGTTTAGATTATTGTAATGCCGCTTGAAAACCTTCACTGCCAACGTATCTATGACGCAATGGTCAGTACAACGGGCTACAGTACGGTAGAATCCCCTTACAGGCGATGTGGGAAATTTAATTTCACCTAATTACGTTTGTGATGACTGTACGCATGGTGGCGTCAAGTATTTTTAATATATATTTTTTCTTATTTTTCCATTAAAACGATTCAATTTATAATTTATTTAAAAATATTTTACATCGTTTTTGATTTTCAGCATGAAAAAAAGGGCAACGTCTGTCGGGTCGTCTAGTATATATATATATATATATATATATATATATATATATATATATATATATATATATATATATATATATATATATATATATATATATATATATATATATATATATATATATATATATATATATATATATATATATATATATATATATATATATATATAAATATATATATATATATATATATATATATATATATATATATATTATATATATATATATAATATATATATATATATATATATATATATATATATATATATATATATATATATATATATATATATATATATACATATACATATATATATATATATATATATATATATATATATATATATATATATATATATATATATATATATATATATATATATATATATATATATATATATATATATATATATATATATAATATATATATATATATATATATATATATATATATATATATATATATATATATATATATATATATATATATATATATATATATATATATATATAATATATATATATATATATATATATATATATAAACTGCATGTGAGTACAATAAATAGCTCTGAAATATCGTAAGAAACTAATTTATTACAGTAGTATATAGGGAAATATGGTCTCCATAGTGCAAAAAAGGGCAACACAGAGCCTATAAAGTTGACATGATAAACCTGGTCCTAAAGACAATCAAAGTAGTGTCCCTGCTTTTGTTACCATTAGCCAAAGCATTTGCAGCAACATGTATCAATCGGGTCACCTGTTGGCACACAGCATTATCAGTGTCCACTTGTGTTGTAAACAGCCTACCACGTAGTGTTTCCTTAATCTTGAGAATGAGATTAAATTCACAAGGCGAAATGTCTGGCGAGTACGGCGGGTGCTGTAATTTTTCCCATCTTCAATGCTGCAGTAGCTGCCTGACACACTCTGATGTGGTCTTGCATTGTCTTGCAGGATTATTGCATTATCCAGAAGATCTGGATTTTTATCCCTAACACCACGTCGTACCTGTCACACCAGGAAATTCCTATGGCACTATGCGGTCACTGTTCTGCCATGAGGAACAAAGTGGCAAATAATGTCGACCCTGACCTCATACGCGACGATCTACATGTATTTGACTGGGGACGACTTCTGCTTCCTTGGTGATACAGCATTTCGCCACTCAGCGGACTGACGTTTGAGTTCTGGTTCGTATGTCCTGACCCAAAATTCACCGTTGGCGATTATTCGTGACAAGATTTGATGACTGTTCTGTTGCCAGCTTGCAATGTGATCGGAGCATATTGCATAGCGCACCCACCTTTGAACTTTCGTCAGGTTATGCGGTACCCCACCGCGATGAAATTTTGCGTAGATGCAGCTCATTACGCAATATTTTGTTGACGGTGAGTTTCTCGATGCCACTTGCTCTCTCTAACTCCAAGAGCGTCTATCGTCTGTCTTCATATGATTTTCGATGATGGCACGTGCCACGTCGGTCACCACACTGACCGGTCAATCCTAATGATGCTAATCTCTGATTGACACACATTCTTGCTGAAACTTTCCTACCCATTGTGCATCGTTATTCCCAAGGGCTTCCACTAATTCACTGTGACATTATATCGCACTTCTCAAACGGGGAACGGCTATTTTGATGCAAGCGCGTTGCTCAACAAGGGTTAGTTCCACGACATTTATCAACTGACTGATTTCAACTACCAGATATCACAGAGCCATCTATTGTTCTGCATATACACTATGCCTGCGAAACTTAACACGACACATATATGTTTGTCAACCGTTCACATATCTACAAGAAAAAAAAAATAGTTGCTTTGATTTATGCACCAACCCTCGATATACACATATTATATTTATACATTTGTTTGTATATTTTGTACAAATGAGTTTTAGTTATTACGGAAATAAAAAAAAAATTGTATAATATAACTGTATGGTTTGGTTTGGAGTGCTACGGTCTACTTTTTGAAACACGAGGGCTAATGAGACCGGGACCTACAGCTTAAAGCCGATTCTGAACGGCTATGAACATCCATGCCACTGTGGGATTCGAACCCACGAACTCCGGTTCCGAAGGCCAGTACAATAACCAATAGGCCATCGTTCGGCAATATAACTGTATGAGGACATTTATTAGAAGTTATGTATTTAATAGAAGTAAATCATAACAAAAGGTACATATATTAATAATTAGATTACAAATTATATAAATTATGGAATAGAGGAAATCTCCTTATTCTTAGCTATGGAAGAACGTGCTCGAAATTATATTAAAATGCATCTCTTTACATAAAGTTTTTTATTCACCCACTATAAAAGTCTGAGCTAATAATAATTCTTTAGATTGTTGACGTCATCTCACTCTTTATTTATTCATTTTTACGGGAGGGGGAGGTAAAGAAAGTAACTGCATACTTAGACTAACTTCCAAGAAATTCCAACAACCGAAGAAGATCTAATAATTTCTTTACATCAATAAGAAGATTACAAAAGTAATGAAGAAATCGAAGAAAAATACTGCCTTTACTTTATGAGATTAAATTTCGTGGAATTTTAGGATTTCTCAAATCTAGTATTTGGTTTTCTTTCATGAAATGTTTAGAAATCGCTGAGAGAGAGACATTATATATCGTATTTCTGAATCTTTGTACAGTAATATTCATGTAGGAGTTCTCCTTCAGATAAAGATTTCAAAATAGTTACTTGAACGTTTACTGCAGATAGTTCTTCATTTTGAATGATTCCGAGAATAACAATTGCTCCATTGGTATGTTGAAAAACGTCTGAATTTGTTTATTCTAAAACTTCTTCAAAAAATAGCCGTCTGTCCGTTGCTTATCATATTTTAGTAGAAATGTTTTGTTTTCAATTAAGAAAACTGATGTTGAAAAAGTTCATAGACGATTTCTTATTTTGTTATTTTAACTCCTTAGGAGTGTAAACTAAACGATTTGCGAATGGGTACGGTGCTGCTTTTAGAAATATCGGAGATGGTTGGTTCGAATGATACTTCAGGCATGAATGTATGGCCGTTCGAAGTTCCAAGCAGTCAACTCTGTTGTAGCAAAATGTCAGACCATTACACTCCCTACCAATCAAACAACCTCTAATAGATTAGAACAATCCTGTAGCACAATTCTCCCCTTTCCGTTGGGCAAGCAGTGTTCGAAAAAAAAACCGGTTACTTGGTAGTTGTAACGTCATTTCTGAAAAGATTGGAAAAGGGGAATTCTCCCCTCCTCAGCAAAGGATTTATGTTCAGTAAGGCTAGATTTTCTTTCGTTGACTGGACGAAAATAATACCCTATCGTTTTGAACAACAGGGCTACCTATATAACAGCTTTTATTTTTTTCAGTATGAAATTAGTGTACAAAATTTAGGTCATGAAAGAAAATTTAAAACCAGAAGGGATGCATTTTCGTTGCCAGATAAATATATGTTATTGATTTGTATAGATTGCTGACCATAGCACTCCCTACTAATCAAACAACCTCTAAGAGATTAGATCAGTCATGTGGCAGGATTCTCCTCTTTTCGTTGGCCAAGCGATGTTCGACAAAAACCGGTTACTTGGTAGTTGTGACGTCATTTTTGAAAAGACTGGAAAAGAGGGATTCTCCTCTCCTCAACGGAGGATTTCTGTTCGATAAGGCTAGATTTTCTTTTGTTGACTGGCCGAAAATAATACCCTGTCGTTTTGAACAGGGCAACCTATAAACAGCTTTTCTTTCTTTCAGCACAAAATTTACGTCATGAAAGAAAATTTAAAACCAGAAGGGATGTATTTTCGAAGCCAGATAAATATTTATTGATTTCTATAGATTGCTGATCATAGCACTCCCTACCAATCAAAGAACCTCAAATAGATTACAACAGTCCTATAGCACCATTCTCCCCTTTTCGTTGGACTAGCGAAGTTCGACGAAACCGGTTACGTGCTAGTTGTGACATCATTTTCCGAAAAGACTGGAGAAGAGGCATTCTCCCCTCCTCAACGAAGTATTTCTGTTAGGTACGGCTAGATTTTATTTCGCTGACAGGAAAATAATGCCCTGTCGTTTTGAACCACAGGGCTACCTATATAACAGCCTTTCAGCATGTAATTCGTAGACAAAATTTACATCATGAAAGAAAATTTAAAACCAGAAGGGATGTATTTTCGTTGCCAGATAAATATTTTATTGATTTGTATAGATTGTTGAAATATTCTGTAGTCAATTTATGCAACAAGCTGAAGCATTAATCGACACAGTATCTGTCAATAAAAGATACCATAAAACACTATACAGTAAGTGTGGAATACATTTCATATTAAAGCTTTTTGAAACTAAAATTATATCAATAAAGATTAAATTTATTTATAATTTTCATTATTTTAATGTTAAATATATCAAAACATTTCAAAGATAATTTTAAAATTAGATGAAAATGAGAATATTTTAATTAGTAATTCTTTAAGTTTGTAATTACATCTTATGATAAATATTTAAATGATGATATAAAATCAAATAATCGTAAAAGGCTTTCGCTCTTTTATAAACATTAAGAGAATGTTTCTAACAAGCAATAAACTAGGGGTGATCCTTGATCCTGTTCAGACATTTTCTGAAAATTCTTAAAAAAAAAAAAAAAAAAAAATCTCAAAATTAAGGTAAAGGCCATCTTTGACCTCAAGTAATATTTATATATTAATTTTGAAGATAATCAAATGTTTTCTGTCTTTCTTTTCTCGCCATTTTTTTATTGCCTTGTCACGATTTTTTTTTCTGCCCTGAATCAAGTAAAACAATTCAATCCATTCCAGTCATCCTTTTACTCCCTTTCAATAAATGTCTACATGATTCATTGCGTGGGAGTGATATAGGACTTGAAATTTGGGATCTTATGCAAAAGTGCCATATGCTTTTCCTGCTGCCTTAGGAATTCTGATACCAAATGTCTACATATTTTATGACAGTTTTAGGAGTGTTATTTAAGACCTGCAAACTATTTAAGGTTTACTGTAAAAATATTTGTTATATTTATAGAATACATAGAGGTTCTTCAGTCACATAAATATATTAAGGATTTTAGGGCATCAGTAATAGAAAACAAATCTCAATACTATAATGTAATTATATTGTAACACTTCAGACTTAATAGAAAAGAAGAAGAGAAAGTAAAAAGGATTTAGTTGGAAAAGGATAATCTCATTTAACTACAACAAAATAATTAAGCATTGCTGAAAGTTTTTGAATTAAATTATATATTTAAAGCAGATGATTTCACACTAAAACCATACACAATATCTGTGCAGTTATTTCATGTATTAAACTTGAAGCAGAAATTTCTAAGCAAACACAAACTACAACGAGTTTTCATAAATAAATAATTGATCACATTTTTCAAAATTCTTAGAAAAAAAATTTAAATCCCTTGAGCTTGTCAAATTACGATAATAGTATTTTGTTATTTAAGGTAAAGTGCCTAAATGTTTTAAAAATCCTTAAATATATTGGTATGGAAAATTTCTTGGATTAATAAATTCTATAGCGAATAAATATGTATAAATGCGTAGTTAGAAATTTTATGTAAACATAAAACGTTTTTATGGGTTTTAAAAACTAATTCATTTTTAACTTTCTTGTATAAAATAATAGGAATATTGTAATTGCGAAAAAAATAAGTGTTCAGATTTCAACCCTTTTAGTCTAAGCTTGACCACCATTATATAAGAAATCTCAAACTATCAAATTATAAATAACTATTTTAACCATCCTTGAATGCCTTTTTCTAGTTTCGTAGTGATGTGTATACCTACGCATGGTCGTACATATGTATCTCGCATAACTTAAAATCGACTGAATACATTTACTTTACGCCCAAGTGACTCGTAAAAAAGTTTTTTTAATCCTCCATGTTACACATAGTGGAAAGAAGGAGAGTACTTTATTGAAATACCAAATCTATTTCACATACAATTTTGAGATATCATAGAAGTATTAATCTTCGGAGGAAGGACGTATCATGTGTTCAAAGCATTCTAAATTATAAATAACTATTTTAACCATCCTTGAATGCCTTTTTCTAGTTTCGTAGTGATGTGTATACCTACGCATGGTCGTACATATGTATCTCGCATAACTTAAAATCGGTTAGAAGTAGAAAGTTGAAATTTTATATTTCCGACTGAATACATTTACTTTCAGGCCCAAGTGACGTGTAAAAAAAGTTTTTTTAATCCTCCATGTTACACATAGTGGAAAGAAGGAGAGTACTTTATTGAAATATCAAATCTATTTTCCATACAATTTTGAGATATCATAGAAGTATTAATCTTCGGAGGAAGGACGTATCATGTGTTCAAAGCATTCTAAATTTTAAATAACTATTTTAACCATCCTTGAATGCATTTTTTCTAGTTTTGCAGTGACGCGTATACCTACGCATGGTCTTGCATATGTATCTTGCATAACTCAAAATCGACTGAATACATTTACTTTCAGGCCCAAGTGACGTGTAAAAAAAGTTTTTTTAATCCTCCATGTTACACATAGTGGAAAGAAGGAGAGTACTTTATTGAAATATCAAATCTATTTCACATACAATTTTGAGATATCATAGAAGTATTAATCTTCGGAGGAAGGACGTATCATGTGTTCAAAGCATTCTAAATTTAAATAACTATTTTAACCATCCTTGAATGCATTTTTCTAATTTCGTAGTGATGCGTATACCTACGCATGGTCGTACATATGTATCTCGCATAACTTAAAATCGGTTAGAAGTAGAAAGTTGAAATTTTATATTTCCGACTGAATACATTTACTTTCAGGCCCAAGTGACGTGTAAAAAAAGTTTTTTTAATCCTCCATGTTACACATAGTGGAAAGAAGGAGAGTACTTTATTGAAATATCAAATCTATTTTCCATACAATTTTGAGATATCATAGAAGTATTAATCTTCGGAGGAAGGACGTATCATGTATTCAAAGCATTCTAAATTATAAATAACTATTTTAACCATCCTTGAATGCATTTTTCTAATTTCGTAGTGATGCGTATACCTACGCATGGTCGTACATATGTGTCTCGCATAACTTAAAATCGGTTAGAAGTAGAAAGTTGAAATTTTATATTTCCGACTGAATACATTTACTTTCACGCCCAAGTGACTTGTAAAAAAAGTTTTTTTTAATCCTCCATGTTACACATAGTGGAAAGAAGGAGAGTACTTTATTGAAATATCAAATCTATTTTCCATACAATTTTGAGATATCATATTAAAGTAACAACAGTATAGAAGTATTAATCTTCGGATGAAGGACGTATTATATATTCAAAGCATTCTAAATTGATTCAGACAAATCTTTATTGTTGAAAAATTCCATTATATCAGCATAAGATTACATATAATGATAATAAAAAATACTCAAATGTTTCATCTAAATTTTCAAATACAAATTACCCGTCTTCTAAGTTAATTTAAGGATGTTGCTTGTTTGTTACCCCCGTCCTCATAGGGTTAATAAGTGAATGGTTTCAGAATGTTGTATTTAAGACATATTAATCCTACAGTCCCAGCCCATTCCATTTTGCATTCATTCCATTTCACATAGGCCTATGACGAGTAAAGGAAACCCTTGATATAGAGTTGAAATAATACTTTTAATGACCACTTTAATAGCAAAACTGAAAATTTGTTATTTCCGGAGATTAATTTTGAAATTTTATTTTTTTTACTTCCTGGTATATAATAAAGGAAGTATAGTAATTCAGAAAAAATTTAGTTTAGAACAAATATCTATGTAATGAAAACTCTATATTTAACGAATATTAAGGATGCAGGTTGCCCCCAGATGACAATATTTTAGTTATTTTTCTGGTACCATCATCATCTTTTGAAGCGAAACTAAAATTGAGCCTTTGAGAAAATACGCAAAAGTTCGGAGTGCTACAGTCTACCGTTTTGCTCACGAGGGTTAACCAAACTAGGACCTACTGCTTGAAGCCGGTTCCAAACGGATCCGAAAATCCGTGCCAACACAGGGATTCGAACCCTCAAACTCTAACCATCGTTCAGCCATCGTTCGTTCAATATGTAGTGAATAATTCAGAAGTCATAACATATAAAATAATAAAATGTGTATAATTAGTAGCTGTACATTCAATGTTATATTTTTTCTGAATTTATGATTTATACGAACTAAAATTACATAGAAATATTAACTTATGTAACTATTAAAATATTTTATAATATTAAAGTTTAAAAATATTAAGGTGATAAAAATGTTTTAGTTTATAATCATAGTTTGTTATTTATAATTTAAATTAAGAATACTTAGATGTCATATCGAGAAAAGAAATCCACATTTAATAAAATGAGAGTTCGTTACAAAGCAAGTTCGATTTAAGCAACCATTGAATTATTAACTGGCTGTTCTTTAAAATCTTTAAATTGAATTTTCGATATTTTAGTACATTTCTTTACGATTCAGGTTAAAACAGTTATGTAATCTTTAAAATTTCTCGAATTTTAAATGTAAGTTTTTAAAGATTTTATGTATGTATTAACCCTTTAAAGTTCATTATTGAAAATTCTTTGAGATTTGATGGAATTAGGTTAATAATGTAATCTATGAACCTTATATAAGTGAAATATGTGAAAAATATTTCAATTTCTGTCGGTAGTGTTTTTTTTTTTTGGGGGGGGGGTTAACTGTGAAACTATCTATACCCTTGTGCAGCGTGAAAATAATATATTTTAAAAATTTTAATTATAGTGGAAGAACATTGAATAATTATCATTAAAAGGATGTGATAGATAAATAGCTAAAGAATTTATAAGTAATGTTTTGTGTAGGTATTTATTTGGGGACATCAAGGAAAAAAATCTAATTCCTGGGGTTTTTTCCCACAAAGCAAGTTTAAACGCGGATATTTCAAAGAGAAAAATAAATTGTGTGTAGTTCTACCATTTATTAATAGTATAAAGTGTCACATACATACAAAAAAATCATTAATATATTTTTAAGAAGAAAATAAAAATATTTTAACAGATGGTTTCACCACGAAACCACTGTTCTATAAAGGGTTAAAAGGTTTTAAATATATTTATTGGGTAAACAATTATTGGACATTTTGCTAAAAACTTTTTTATTTCTTTATATACATTCGTAGAAAATAATCTTAGCTATACTTTGAAATAGTATCAGTCTGTTAGTTTAATGGATAAGTAATGGAATGAATATAAATGTACAATGTATAAGTTACACATAATTTTTTGCAAGAATTGTGGGACATGTTATCTTTATTAGCTTAAAACTAGGATTGACGTATAGCTAAAAACATTAAACTTAAACTATTTTAAAAATCTTATATATTTCTTAAATAAATATATCTGATTATTTTAAAATTTGAACACAATACTTTTAAAATGTTTCTTGTGAATTAATTTTTAACTGCTAATTTTATTTTTGTCTTATCTTTTCTTACAAATGTATTTTATTTATTCAAACATATTTAGATAACGTTTCCTTAATAGATTAAATATTAAATAACAGGAAATAGTTTATGTTCGTAGTAGAATTTAAACGAAATTTTCTGACATTCTAAATTTAAATAAATTTTTTATCAGCTTGTAATGTTAAAATTTAAATTGGATGACCAGATTTGTTTTAATGTATATAAGGACTGTTTGATAAATATTAATACAAGTTTGGTAAATATAAAAATTATATATCAAGGATAATTTTTTTAAATTAATAAATTTTTTTGTAAAACTGGAACTATTAAAGAATATTATTTGATAGTAATAAAAACTCTGACGTAATTAATTAATTTATACTTCAGTTTACAAGTATACAAAATTTTTTTTAAAAATAACAATTTATAGAAAGACTTTTTAATTTCCACCCTTCTTTTAAATATGTTGATGCAGCGCAAAAAAATCTACTATATTTTTTATGTAATTTCACACTTTAGCTAATTTTTATATTTTTCGATGCTTTATAACACAAGTAGATAATTTTCATCATTTTCATGAAACATTTTCAACTTTAATTCTTACTCCCAGATACTTTAAGGAGACGGTGGAATTTACAAAGCTTTTTTATAACTTGTTAACTCGTAAATTAAAAAAAAATATACAAATGACATGATAAGAATGTTTACCAAACAGCCCATATATTCATTAAAACAAATTTGGTAAACCATTTTAAATTTAAACTTTACATAGATAATTGTAAATCAATTTCAGAGTTATAAAAATCTTTGCACACCTACCTAAAGGTATATCTATATTAATTTCATTAAAATATTTTGTTTAATTGGATAGTTTCTTTCATTTTCATTTTTGAGAAATATTTTGCTACTACTAAAATGCTCTTTCAAATGAATTTTTCAAACATTACTAGAAAAATTCTATGAAGCATATTTAATTAAGTTGGAATACATTTTGTGAATCAATTTTTATTTTGACTCCATTTAGATAATTAAAATTGAAAAATTCCAAACTTTTAGTGTAAATATTCCCTATAGACATGAAATTATTTTCTATTAAGATTTTTTTAATTAATCAATATAATAATACATTTTTAACTAAATATTTATTTTTAGCCTACAGGTTCAAATCCGGATACTAATATTAATATCCGTAGTTGTTCCGAATTAGGTTACTTTGTGGGTAGCGATCAAAAATTAAATCGCAAGAAACAATTAAAAAATGTAACATTATAAATTTGAATTTAAAAATTATTGACTTTAAAGAGTTATTTAATGGGATTGTTTTAGTTATGCTTTAATATATCTGAGAATGAAGTTCCCTAAAATTAATTTAATAATTTCTAAACCACTTTGTAACGTGTTTGCATTTTTACTTGTTAAATATTGGCACATGATACAAGAACAGTTTAGTGGTAATCACATTTAGTTACAAACTAACTTTATTTAAAACTTCTTTTAACAATGTAGAACAGTCCAGAAACTAGAAAAATAACCAAGACTCTAAATTTGAGCAAATGACAAAAAAAAATATTGTTTTTATACTACAAATTTTAGCTTTTAAGCTACACTAAATATGTAATTTCAACTTTATGTAATTTACTCAATACGTAATTTTAACTTTATCTCAACCTTCTAAAACATGTCTGAATGTGTAAAGAGACGTCTTTCAATACAGAAACCGAGGGCTCTAATCCTGCACCTAAAATGCTATTTCTAGCCAAATAAAATCAGAAAAGCACCATGAAGCGCCTACCAAACTGATGATGACGAGAAGTCCGTCATTTTCCGGAAGTTTCACATAGGTCAGTAAAGAGTAAACACAATAGAAATAAGCTGAGAGTTACCGAGTAAAATATAGAAGATCCTACTAGTCCACACCCAAAGTACTAGGGTAATTCTGGTGTGTGAAATCGGCACACAAAAATAGGTTTAAAAGAGTTGGAGAGTTGAATAAAACAGCTTAAACCTAAAAGAGTTGCCCAAGGTTTGTCTTTTCCCACAGAGTATATGGACATTTAAAGTTTAATTTTCCCCTGAAAATTAACAAACTGAAAAGAACACATACAGAAAAATATATCAGTAAAGTGATTGAAAACCCCACCCATTTTTTTCATATTGTTTATGAAAAAGTACGAAATAATATTTGCTAAAACACCAACTATATTTAGATAAAATTAGTTACTTTTCTTGCGTACTGTAATAGCAGTAAAACTCGCCTTGAAAACATTTGTACATTTACTTTATATTTTAATTTTTACTTGACTACCGGGTAAAATATAGAATATCCTACTATTCTAACCCAAAATGCTAAGGCGATTCTGGTGCGTGAAATTGGCACACAAAAAGATGTTTAAAAGAGTTGGGGGAGTTGCCTAAAAAAGCTTAACCCTAAAAGAGTTGCCAAAGGTTTTTCTTTTCCCATGGAGTATGTAGATAATGACATTTGAAGTCTAATTTTTTCCATGGAAACTAATAAACTGAAAAGAACACATACAGAGATATATATTAGTAAAAGGATTGAAACCTCCACCCATTTATTTACATATTGCTATGAAAGAGTGCGAAATAATATTTGCTAAAACACCAATAATGTTTAAATAAAACTAGTTACTGTTCTTGTGTACTGCAAAAGTAGTAAAACCTGCCTTGAAAGCATTTGCACATTTGCTTTATACTTCAATTTTTACTTGACTACCTGGTAAAATATAGAATATCCTACTAATCTACAACCAAAGTACTAAGGTAATTTTAGTGTGTAAAATCGGCACTCAAAAATATGTTTAAAAGATTTGAGGAATTTGCCTAAAAAGGCTAAAATAGTTGCCTAAGGTTTTTCTTTTCCCACGGAGTATATAGAAAATCGCATTTGAAGTCTAATTTTTTTCATGAAAACTAACAAACTGAAAAGAACACATACAGAAATATATATTAGTAAAGTGATTGAAACCCTCACCTTTTTTTTCACATATTGTGTATGAAAAAGTACGAAATAATTTTGCTAAAACACCAATCATGCTTAAATGAAACTAGTTCCTTTTCTTGTGTACTTTAATATCTGTAAAATCTGCCTTGAAAACATTTGAACATTTGTTTTATATTTCAATCTTTACTCAACTACCACAATCCACGTGTTAAAAAGCTGCAAATAAAAAATTGTGAATGGTCTACTACTGCTTTTTGTTAGAAATTCTGAATAGAGAAGGATAAGGGAAAACAGTGGATCCGTGTAGTTTAACTTCCTAAACAGTGTCTGATAATCAGGTACTAAGAACTATACATCACTAAAAAAATATAAAGTGTAAAAGATTTTGAAAAAATCCTCTATTTTGTTTTCATTATCGTTATCGTTAAAACTAACTGCATTTACTGTTACTTTTTTAATCTAATATATTTCAAATTATAAACAAATCGGAGAATTTAACCCTCTAAGCAGTTCGCACGTACAATTCCGCCAAACCGATGATGTCTTCAAAGCTGTTGTCACGTATAATTTTCGACTTCCAAAAACGTTCCGAAAATGGATGTATTGTACATTTCTGCCAGTGTTCTCCCCCCATGGAGTTTTGAGATAGGATGGTCAGGTCGATTGTTTAACAGGTCAGGAACTGCACCCCTACTCCCTGAGGCACAAAGACGCTGATAACTTTTCATTGATTTGTAAATCTCTATTTCGAAGTATTTCGTTTGCGGTAACAGGTATATCTCTAATTGCACCACTTAAATAGCTTGGATGACTTTTGTAAAAAAATATAAATCATTCTCTTAAAGAATATTTTTATTTGTACTTTTAGAATCCATTATTTCTTATTTGATGATCTTCGAGACTTGACGAGCTTTATGTGTATTAAAAATTAACAATCTATAATGTCTATTTATATATCTATTTATAACCGGAAGTCAAGGGACAATAACGAGGGTGGGTTTCCCGTATTCCAATCTAGTCGACAAAGGGTGAGGTAAAAAATCATAGAACACTTTGGTCACTGACACAATAAAACTTAAACATATTTTTTGGAGACTTTTTTTCCTCGGTGTGTTCCACTCGGAGGGTTAAGTAGTAAAATTTTAATCTTTAAAGAAAATCTTGTATACGCAAACTATTTTAGACTGAGTTAAAATTTTATATTCAATTTCGTTCGCACAAAATAGTTTAGAGAAACCAGTAAATATTTAAAGATTCCATTTATTTTAGATATTTTTAAAAAAAGATTTGTCATTTTAAGAACAAAGTGTAGCATAATGGTAAAGTAAAATTTCCTTCCCACCTCATTTCACAGGAATATGTTCTTTTTTTTCTTTATATTAGATAAAGGGTTTTAAAATTTTAATCTTTAGTTGTAAATTACAAACTCTGTGGACAATGGTGTTCGATATTTTAGTAACACTAACTTATACGTTTGAAATGTAATGCATTTCAATTAAACTATTACAAATGGAATATGGAATCTAAAAAAATAGCTTAACGTGCTCTGATTAATTTTTTATAACTATTTCCTAGAAAACAATCCTATTCTAAAACTAAAAATCTTAATTAGTTTCAAAACAACACAAAATAGTTTAAATATTTTATATTTATGAAGGATCTTATATACTTAACTTATTTGAGAAAATGCTTTTTCAAGATATTGATCAGTTCTTAGAACTAATTTAAAAGAGAAACACCATTTGTTAATTATTCTACCACCAGACATTGAAATATGAATTAGAAATAAATAACACTGTTTTATGACATCCGAACTCTCAAAACAAATAAGAAGAATTCAAAAAAATATTCTAAAAAGCACAATGTTTGGATATCCCGTAATTTATTTTATTTGTTGGCAATACAACTTCTTTGCGCCATTAAAGGTGCTTATCAGAGAAAAAAAATACAGGAAACTTAATTAGTTTTTTTTTTACTATCAACAACGTTCTTTATCCATATTGATTAGTTTTTTTAAGTTAATTGTTAGACGTAAATCATATATTAAGAATTAATTTAAAAAAAGGACTAATAAGCAGTAAAAAGTTAAAAAAAGGGTCATGAAGTAAATAAAAAACTTACCATAAACACTTTATTAAATAAAGTAATAAAATTTTCCAATTTTCGTCATATTATAACGGATTAATCCATTTTTCGCTTATTGGACAGTTAATAACGATGCTTTTGAATGTTCCTCAATTATTATTTTTAGTGATTTTTGAATTTGTAAAAGCAAATGATTTTCTCTTTAAAGGAATTTAATTAAATGCACATAACATCTGATGCAATTAGGAATTTATAACAATCTTTCATTATATTCTAATTTACAACATATTTGTCTTTTATACAAATCAATTGTGTGATTCTTTTTCTCTGCACGAGTTTATAAAGAAGATAATGGACTTTTATCTTAATTTTTTTTATATAATTATATTTTAAATGTGATCTTAATTTGAACATAATTAATGCTATTATACAAAATATACAAGAGCCTGAATAATATAAAAAATGAAACTTTAATTAAATAGAAAACTGCTTTTATGAAATGAATAACTAAGCAATATTTTTCAAAACATTCTAAATGTATAGCATATTAATTAATTGCCTTAATGATTTTATTATGTAAATAGGATTTACAGAGAAATATAACTGGGTTTCAAATTTCTCTTACGTTAAATATATATATATATATATTATATATATATATATATATATATATATGTATATATATATATATATATATATATATATATATATATATATATATATATATATATATATATATATATATATATATATATATATATATATATATATATATATATATATATATATATATATATATGTAATGAGACGGACTTCTCGATGGGGGTTGCAATCATGACCATAAAAATGATACCGTTTCAGCTAAAGACCTTTATTAAGGCAACGTTGAAGGACGGGTTCCCCCTTCATCATAGGGACAGGACAAACTGAAGGGTCAGCTAGCATGAAGTTCTATGTACAAAACACATAACACCTGGGTCAACATCTGTGGGAAAATATCTATAAAAATTTGTCTCCGCTAGCGTGTATCTCCTTTTTATTTGGAAATTTCCTAAATTGTCCGTTAGGGCCATGTAGGTTTATAATTGGTCAGGCCCCTTCTCCGAGGGCGTAAACTGTAGCCCCAGTGGTAAATTTAGATTAGGGGTTGAAAAGGGGAATGGAAAATGACGCGGGAAGTTTTACCCTTGATTTAAGTTTTGAAAACCCCTGAGAGTTTTCCATACATACATATATATACATATATATATATATATATATATATATATATATATATATATATATATAATTATTTACATTTGTACAATATTTTAATGTCTTTTTCAGCTTTTTTTCTTATTTTACAATCTTTAACTAGACAAAATACCCAGTTTTCTAAAAAAAAAAAAAACTGTTTAATAAATATATTTAAAAATTAGAATAACTATTTACACCGTGATGATTTGAAAATGGCTAGTAAATTAAAAAAAAAGCTTCAAACTGACTGAAAAATTGATTTTAAATCAAAAATCAAATTAAATAATCAAATAAGATTAAAATCAAAAGTAACGCGAAATAATAAGTTTCATTGAAAAGAAAAGTTATTCAATTGCAAATATTTGACATGATTTTGAAAGTACTAGCTTAGTTTTATGGTTTAAGAACAAATTATTTTGGTCGAAGTATTTCATTTTGAAGGAACCTTGTCCTCTTAATTGCTAATTAGTATTAACGTAGTTACTACAAAAGCAGTAAAGGTTACTAATGAGCAATTAAAAATTTTAAATTGTGCTGAATTAAAATAAACTTTTGATTCAACAAACAAATAAAATTAACAGTTTTCGACACGTTACGATAAATAAAACTTTTTATGTATTTTGGACAATTAATAACGATTTTTAAAAGTTTTCCAGTCATTGAGACATTTGAAGTTATGAAAGTAAATGCTTTTTTCTTTCAAGGATTTCAACTAAATATTTTATAAATGTATTTTTAATCTTATGTAAGTATACGATTTTAGCAATCACCTATTGTCTTGTTAACATGTAGTACCACACTGTGTGGATTTGGATATCTGTATTGTTACTGCAAGTTGTATTATAAATGATCGGTATATTTGAAAAATCAATAAAAACTAAACGGACTGTGATATAAATTCACAGTTTATTGCAATATGCTTGAGACTATAGTAAATTTTCAGGTAGACAAACTTTTAAATTAGTTACAATATTCCACAACAGATGACGCTGCATTCTGTATAAATCTAAACTACGATATTGGTCAGTGGGGAATTTTAAAAGACCAGGTGTACCGCCACTATCTAGAAACAACTGAATAACTGGAACAGTACATATGTTCTGCATGTGAAGCCATCCCCCCTGAGACGTTTACACGGGTATCTGATAGTTTCGTTCTGAAAATACGCCATATTTTTACTGCGCATGGTGGATATCTGGAAAATATCGTAGTTTAGATTTTTCCTGACTGCAGCGTCATCTGATGGGGAAAATTGTAACTAATTTTGAAAGTTTGTCTGCCTAAAACTTTATTATTGTTCCAATCATATTTCAACAAACTGTGTATTTCTATTACTGTCCGTTTAGTTTTTATTGATTTTTCATATATCCGGTCATTTTTGAAACATACTGTAACAAACACTTTTGAAATCTTTAATGGTATCTACAATATTTAATATCTGTAAAAGTAGAAAGAAAAAAGGCCTAAAATGGTAATTTTTATAAAATTTTTAGCTTGTAAAAGTTAACAGTACATCTGTTCTGTTCTAGATCTGGAACGGTACATTTGTTCTGCATGTAAAGCCATCCAGCCTCAGACGTTTACACGGGTATCTGATAGTTTCGTTCTGGGAATGCGCCATATTATTGCTGCGCATGGTGGATATCTGGAAAATATCCTAGTTTAGATTTTTCCAGACTGCAGCGTCATCTGTTGTGGAACATTGTAACTAATTTTGAAAGTTTGTCTGCCTAAAAATTTATTACTGTTCCAAGCATATTGAAATAAACTGTGTATTTCTATTACTGTCCGTTTAGTTTTTATTGATTTTTCATACATACCGGTCATTTTTGAAACACCCTGTAACAAACAATTTTGAAATTTCCAATGGCATCTGCGATATTTTATATCTGTAAAGGTAGAAAGAAAAAAGTTCTAAAGAGGTAAGTTTCACAAATATTTTCAGCCTGTAAAAGTTAACAGTACATCTGTTCTGTTCTGGATCTGAAACGGTACATCTGTTCTGCCTGTAAAGCCATCCAGCCTCAGACGTTTCCACGGGTATCTGATAATTTCGTTCTGGGAATGCGCCATATTATTGCTGCGCATGGTGGATATCTGTAAAATATCCTAGTTTAGATTTATCCAGACTGCAGCGTCATCTGTTGGGGAACATTGTAACTAATATTCAAAGTTCATCTGCCTAAAACTTTAATATTGTCCCAAGCATATTGCAATAAACTGTATATTTCTATCACTGTTCGTTTAGTTTTTATTGATTTTTCAAATATACTGGTCATTTTTGAAACTCCCTGTAACAAACAATTTTGAAATCTCCAATGCGATATTTAATATCTGTAAAAGTAGAAAGAAAAAAGGCCTAAAAAGGTAATTTTTACAAATAATTTTAGCCTTTAAAAATTAGTTTTATTTCTTAAAAACTGACTTCTCCGAGGACTAATTTAGTGATCTTTCGTATGAAGCATGAAACAAAATTACTTTGGCTGTGAATATATATGAATCTTTTCGAATACAAAAAAAGTTCAAGAATTGAGGAAGGCATTAAATAAAGATATACAAATTTAAATATTAAAGTTAATTTGATAAGATAATCAAAATTTATTTGGCTGTGAATATATAGGAATCTCTTTGAATACAAAAAAAAAACAGTTCAAGAATTGAGGAAGGCATTAAATAAAGATATACAAATTTAAATATTAAAGTTAACTCGATAAGATAATCAAAATTTATTTGGCTGTGAATATATATGAATCTCTTTGAATAAAAAAAAAAAAGCTGAAGAATTGAGGAAGGCATTTAAATTTTAAAATTCATTTGCTAAGATTCGTTCTTTCAAATGCAGCTGTCCAACATTGTTGTAGTTTTTAAAGGCCTGCGCACGATAGATTTGTCTAAACACTGTGACACTGTGCATACACACAAAAAAAATCAATTTAATAATAGTTTACATATATTCCACATAAGTTAGATTAGTAACTGTTTTTGGTCAGCCTGAATTTATTATCTACGAAACAACTATTATTAATGCTATCTACTTATTACTCGAAAAATATAAACATACCTAGAAATATTTCATTTTTGGAATTTCTTGTTCTAGATCCATTAGTGCTGCAATTTTGTTGAAAAGTATTACATGAAGCACAAATGTTTTCATAATGTTCGTCCAGAATGTGATCAGCAATTTCGTTGCAAAAGTCTCAGTTGACGTGGGACGTGACAGTACTGCACAAATAAATGATGCTGACTTCACACATTTCGTTTGCCTCTGCATTTGCGGCAATGATACATTTATATAGTATATTTATGCAACTGAAGAAGTAAACTTGTATTGATTTTCATGAAGCAGCAGTTTTAATGTGTAATTCGCTTGCGAGCGCATAAACCTAAGCTTCTCTAGAAAAAGTATGAAGAAAATGAAAATTCCCAATTTTATTTTTAAAGTTCTTATGATATAAATTTATAAGAAATATTTAGTGTTTTATTTTTTAAATTAAGTAGAAAAATAGGATTTTTAATAATTGATTTTACTTTTTTTGTTTTATGCTTAAATAATTGAAATAATAATCATATTTAAAAGTTGCTACACTTTCGTTACAGAGTATTTTCTGCAGTATTATCTAATTTCGTTAAACTTTGGAGAGATGCTATTCATTTATTGAGTCCCTTCTTGATGAAATTTAATTAAATATTTTTACTGGCATAAAACCTCTGACGAAATTATGCATTCACAATATTTTTTCATTGTGTTATATTTGTCAGTCTATAAAATTTTTACACTTAGACTGTCTTGCCTGCTAGATAAATTGCTTATATAAATATTATGAAGTGTATCTTAATATATAAATTCATATATTAATTGATATTGAATAATATGTTATTGATTCCCCTCTTACACATAAGTAGATTGACGCTAATAGATTTTAATATCATTTTGATGACATCATAACTAAAGTAATATTGCACTGTTTGAAATGAAAGTTATTAAAATGAATCTTAATCATGTAATAAATTAAAAATTAGGTACAGGTGATAACAGAATAAAAATTTGAAATTAGGATATTTCCTATTTTCATTTTATTATCGCCTGTACCTAAATGCAAAAACATTTTAAAAATTCTTAATATAATGGTTGATGTGATAGTCATTTAAAACAATGTAATCAGAAAAAATTGGAAATATTATAAATTGTGTTGTTTGACATAAAAAACATTCATTAAAAAATGAGATATAAATAAACCAAAATATAAGTAAAAATACTATTGTGAAAATAGTTATTTATAGACTTTGAAAGAAAAATAAAAGGGAATGTATTTAAGTAGCGGAGAACAATAGAATATTTTTAGATACTTTTAAATGAATTTTTCAATGAATGTTATTGATATTAATTTTAGTTTCTAGAGACACAGAAGAATATTTAAACACTTTAAAAATTTAGAATATGAAAAAGGAATTGCTGGTAGGTTAATTTAGAGCTTATCATTGTAACTAAATTGCGGTTTTGCAACGTGAGGGCTAATGAAATCAAGAAATACATTTTGTAGTGGATTTTGAACTGTTACAGATATTCATGTTAGCAGTGGGATTTAAATTCGGTATCGAAGAGTCTTACACATTTGGTCATCGCTTGAAAAAAGGACTTATAGATAGATTAAAAATCAAATTTGAGTTTCTAATGTAAAATTAAAAAAAAGTATAAATTTTGAATTATTGAATGAAAATATTTGAACCATATAGAAACCGTAACACTTCAACAGGCATGAAAAACATGATAATATTAAACTGGACCCTAGATCCTGTGCAAACTTTAAATTATGTAGAAGATCAATGAAATCAAAGCTCTATTAAAAATAATTTTTAGATATTTATAGCTCTTATACCATTTTCTTGATTTAAAAAAAAAACAAAAAAACTATAAATCAGTTAAAGGATACTTTAGGTACTTCAAGTAAAGTTTTAAAATATAATATTAGTAATAAATACACTATCGATATTTGGAAGAGGTCAAGTAATGAGATCTACCAGTATTTGGCCTCGTTAATATTCGTTATATTTAGATTTTTGAGTACCGAAGAGGTTTTAATATCGATCGCAACCTTTTCATGGTATCAGAATGTCTTTGTCGAAAACTATGTGATTCTAAGACAAACTGTAAATATTTCTATAAAGGACAAATATAAAGTGTATGCATATTCCTATACTCAGTTTATATATAGAGCCATTGTACTTATCTTTATTTACATTCTTCTAAGGTGTAAATAAAGGGTTATCTAGTTGTAATCTAGGGTTAGAGATAATGTCACTGAATTTCGGACTACTCCATTTAAAAATAGTATCTGAACTGCATGGAAATGATTACTGGGTGTTGGAAATATAATTAAGGTCACCAATGTATTAAAAATGAAAAATAGAAATACTTCATGAGCCGCTGTTTTTTTAGGAGAAGTATCAACGTCACTGATATATATATCTTCCTTATTTATTAAACGCACAGATGCTCTACAGTTGATGTCAAAAAATAATTTTCTGGAACGGCTTAGTGTAAAAAAATTGATTGTTATAAATTTAAAAAAATCATAAAAATTAAAATAGGCTAAAATCTTTCATTCGCCCATCGTTCTTAAAGCTACTGAAAAATTGCAAAATATAACTGATATTTTGTAGAATTTTACGTTAGTTAATATATTTAACATATTTACTCTTTAGTTTGTTATACTTGCTTTTTATATTTTATATAACATAAATAAATTAAATTTTGACCAAAAATCTAATTATTTCCGATCGTGAAAAGTTTTGCAATTTTCCTTGTGTAACTGTCGGGTTATTTTACTAAAACAAAAGACCCACAATTCGACACGTGGAGGTGATTACACGTTAAATTCCACCCACATATTTTTACCAACTATTCAGTTGTTGGATGAAGTATTTACATTATATTTACAACTAATTACAAACAATTTCCAAAGAATACGATACTTTGATTTACTGTTACTTTTTCACATTTTCTTTTTTATAAATATACTTCACATGTAAATGTTGAATTTTTAGAAAAATGAGATATTCAATATACAAAACCAATCTAGAATTTAGTGTTGCTTATATAGAATGATCTCTAAGTTTATGTCCACATACTTTATTCCAGCTCTAGATGGGGTAGGAAAACTCTTCTCTTCTATGATGATGTATTTTTAGAAGTTATGAGTGATTTCCTATCTTAGTAACTTTTTACATCGTTATTCGAATAAGCCACAGCTCTAGAGGAGGATGCACCACAAAAGAATTTCAAATAATAATTTCGATGTAATCGAACACTTGAAAGTGTATCATCAAAGACACAAAATTTCTTAGTCTTCTTTAGGACAATCTGTATGTCTTTTATAGCCGAAATCTCAAATATGTCCTCTTTCATCGACAAAGATCGTCAATAGAACACGCTTTAGGTATGAAATAATTTATTTTTTTTTGTTGTATTCCTGAAATGACAAGTTAAAATAAATCTTCGGATACATACCGTGATGGTGAATTGATTTAAAGACATATTTTGAACGATTGGTAAAATATTTGCTATTTTTCATAGTACATTGAAAAGGCATGTATGATTTTAAGAAGACAACTACTTTTTCTTCCATTACGGATGTATCTGATTATTTTAGACACAACTTAAGGACTCGGTTGGCTGCAGTTTAAGTAGCAATTAGCAATCTGGGAAACACCAGATTCTCGACATGTTAATCTTTTGCTCAATGCCTCAAGGTGATTGCTTTTGAAATGTTTAATATATAAAGTTAGTCATTTCTCAACAAATTTCTGTTTGTATCAGGAACTGAAATATCTGTGGGTTCGTGATTGATCCCAGGAACTTTTATGTTGCAAAACGTTTTTGTTCTTTATCAGGTTTCAAGTACCTATTTAGAAAATAAATAAAAGGTCAAAATAAAAAAGTTGTTAGAATATATTCAGTAAACAGACTGCGTATTCGTCATGCATGTATAAGTCATTTCATTGAGTTTTTCTATATTAAATTTATCAATTGCTAATTGTTGTTAATTAATACTCATATACAAGGTAGTACTAAACAAATGTGACCTAAAATTATAAGTTTTAGAATTATAATATTTATATGATGTTTTATATTTTTAAAAATGAATTTTGCTTTAATGTTTCAAAACTACTATCCAGAAATAACAATCTAACCATATTGTTTATCTGCAGTGTGGTCAGCAGTTTCTTATATAAGTGCAGTTCCCCTTCGACGTGACGAGATTTCTCAAATAAAATATGCTGACTTCGCATACTTACATTATTCGCTTTTACACCTGCGAGTTGTAATACATTTAGAGTGCATTTTTAAGCAACTAATTGCATTAGTTGCAAAAATGTAATTATGGCATTCATTTTTATTCTTGCTCTAGTTACAACTAGTGTAAAAGGAGTTTTTTTGCATAAGACTATAACGGGAACAAATTTGTAAATTTCTTAAAAATATATTATAATGAAAATAGAAATTCGGTATTTCCGTTGAACTATTCCTTATAATAGTATAAATTTATAAATATAGTTATAATTTTAGGTTTTTTAGATAAACAAGAATATTGAAAATTTATTAGATTCTTTTAAACGTTTATTACTTAAATGATATAAAAATAATTTACTTTTCCCATTCATTAAAAAAATGAAACAGTATTGTTTTAGTTTTTTAACCTGATTGAGAGTTCTTAATTTAACTGTAATATGTGCATGTCTTATTCTTATAATATACAATTCTTTTAGTATTTTAATTAAGTGTTCTTTAAATGAATATAATTCTTGAACAAACGATATGCTTGCAGTATTATTTCATCATGTTTTAATTAACAAGAAAAATCTACTCTATATAAGCAGATTGAGTGATATTTTATGCTAGATGAACTTAGTAATTGATAATAATTAATATTATTCTTGAATGATTTTCTACATCAGTATCACAAGTGCAATGATTTTTTTTAAATATTTTGAGAGTTTTTTTATTAAGATACATGAAGAATACAATTTATTTAACAGTAATATCGTGAGGTAAGATTTTTGTTAATGTATTAACTACAATGATCAGCAATTTTATTATATAAGTCTCATTTCATGAGGGACGTGACAGAACTGCACAAATAAAAGACGCTGAAGTTGCTAACACATTTACTTTTACATTTGTTGGTAATAACATGTTTATAAAGTCAATTTATGCAACTAAATAAGTTTAGTCTTATTCAAATTATGTGAAGAAGGAATTTTGTTACGTAAATCACTAAATAAAATATAAGCCTGAAAATTCTGAAGAAATTACAATAACAATAGAAATTTGAAATTTCACTTGAAATATTCTGAAATATAACATAATTTCCGGATGTAAGCATTTAAATTTTAAAAGCAATTAGGCATCTCAAAACCTAATATTTTTCTTTTAATATTTTTTTCTCTAAACCTTATAAAAATTATAATAGCAATCTCATTCTTAAAAATATAAAAAACATTTTGTAATAGTTCAGTTTGTAATAGTTTATAAGGCATTAAAATTAATAACTTTAACTGCATTACGAATTTTAGGTTCTGTTATTCTTTAAGAGAGTATTTTTATAATAACTTAGTAAATATTTTAATATTTCAAAAATACATTTACAACAAATCATTTAAACAGTTTTCTTGATTTAATTAGAGAATAGTGCTGAGAATAATTTATAAATTTATTTTATATTTATTATTAAATTATTTAATTACCTTCTAAGAGAGATAACAGATTTCGAAAAATAAATAGTGCCTTTTGTGACATAATATCTTCATTATGCACTCTCATACAATAAGAAAAGATGCACGGAGAAGGTTTAATGCAAATTGGACACTAATTAAAATGCATGTTTCGATGAAAAATGCAAAAATTTAATATTTGGGGGCCAATGTCTCTGAGGTGCATCTTATCTGTGAAACTGGCATATGCCTCGTCTCGCATACGGGAGCGCGAAAGAATGATATACCCAAATGTCTACATTTAAGAGAGAACGTGCAATTGGGCTCAAAGAAGCCGGTTGATCTAACGGCAATCTCCTGACATTTGGGCAGGATCGATGCCATTATTAGACAATGTTGGCAGAAATGGGTGAACCATGTCCGAACACAGCGTACAGAAGGAAGCAGTCGGCCTAGAGAAACCACAGAACATGAGGACCGAACAATCGTCAGACCAGCACTCATAGCCCCAGTTACATCATTAGCATCGATTGTACATGCCACTAGTGCTTCAGTGACCCCAAGGAACATTCATAGATGTCTGACAGAAAGGGAGATGAGGTCACGATGAACCTTGCGCCTACTAGCATTGACCTCTGTACAACGACAAGCCCGTTTGCATTGGTGTCGTGCTCATCTGAACTGGAATATCACTGGAGTAGAATGGTCCCGCTTTGAACTGAGCCCCAATGAACAGTGGAGACGTGTCTGGAGACTCTCCAGACAATGGTGGTACCAACCTGACTGTCTTCAGGCAACCAGGAGAGATTGTATGGAATGACATTTAATTTCATACTAGGACCTCTTTGATTCTCTTGGTACTCTTAAGCACATAGGTGCGTCGGCGAAGTTCTACGACACGTGGTGTGGCTCTTCCTGTCACGACATCATAAGCTTACATTTCAGAAAGATAATGCCCGGCCCCACACTACACGTATTTCTACTGTTTGTCATCTTGCTTGTCCAGCAACCTGGCTACCTTGGTCAGGAAGGTCGTCGGATCTCTCCTATTTAGCACTTTTGAAGCATTATGGTTAGGGCCTTCCAACCAGCTAGGGAGTTGACGATCTAATGTGCCTGTTGGACATATTTGCCCCGATATTACTGCTGTATAAGGGCTGCTTGCATAAGGGCCATAGAAGGAGAAATACGTATACGTTATTGAGTTTTTCATTTTGTTAATCTCTATCACTTCAATAAATCATCACTTAAACTGTAATCATAAATTATTCTGTACCTTTACATCACATCTACAGGTTTTCGTCCCATTCAGATAACTTCTTGGTGGGTCATTTTTTATTGTTCAAGAGGGTAATAACCTTTTATTGATTCATCATACAACAAAGATTTCTGAAACTTTTATAATATGTTTACACGTATTTTAACTACAATCTAGGTTTGAAAAAATTATATATTTTTGTCATTTGAAGCTAAATATTTTTTAATTGCTTAAAATATACATTATATGCAAACAATGAAATCCAATTACTTGCAAGATAAATTTTGAAATATTATATCAGAAATTACATTTGTATATAAAATTGAAATAAAACATCTGTCAAAATTTAAAAAAAAAGTAAAAAGTTGAAAATTAAAAAAAAATCCTTTTTTGTGGTGTAAAAAATAAGCTATATTGTTCGTATTATAATTATTCACGTTTACAGAATAAAGAAGTTAGTTTGTATTTTATATAAAAAATTAGATTGAATTTTATAAATTTCAAAATTTATTTTGTGTGAAAATTAGAAAATGTCTTTTTATTTCACACGGTATGTATTTTTTTTTAATTTTAAAATATTGTTTCAGGTTATAAAACTATATAATTTTTTAAAGTTAAATAAACTTATTAAAAACGTTTTTGTTTTAAAATGGGCAAACTTTTATTTAAAATTGAAGAGAAAATATCAGCTGTTGGGAATTTTTTTTTCTCTTTAAAATAAAGAAAATGTTATAATAGCAATCACATACATGAAAAAACAAAAACATTTAGTAATAGTTCATTTTGTAATAGTTTAAGATAAATGTTTCTGAATTTAATTGCAATATGGCTTTGAGTCTGTTATTGTTTTAGAATGAAATTTTTAATAACTTAGTAAATATTTTATTTCATTAAAATTTACTCAAAAGTAATTAGAAGTTTTAATTAACTAGTGAATAATTTATAAATTTATTCCCCATTTATTTTTTAATTATATAATTACATTCTAAGAGAGAGATTTTTTTTACAAACCTTTTAAACCATTTAAATATTTAATAAAAACTCTTAGACACCTTTTAATATTTCCTTGAACATTTATACACTTTTGAAACTTTTACACCCAATTTGAAAACCTGTCACCTCATTTGTCTTTGAAAAGTCTCTTACAACATTGAAATATGCAAATAAATCTCATTTTTCAAATGGAAATCTTCTTCCCAGAAGTTATAATGAGCCAAATCAGAATATAGTCTAACTAAGCCAAAACTTTAACTCCGTTATTACCTTAATTTTCAAATACTTTTAAAGTAGTGGTCGCTCTTACAATATAAAACTTTGAAGAAAATACGAAATTTTTATTTCAGGTGGTAATTATTTGATGTAATCAAAATGAAAAATAGTCTTTTCATTTAAAATGTTTTGAAATATAACATAAATTTAAGACTGAATTCGAATATTTAATTATTGAAATCGAATAAGCAAATTGAAAATTTTAATAATCTTCCTTCCAAATTTTTCTCTCTAAAACGTATAAAATATTATAATAGTAATCTTATATTAAAAAATAAAAGCATTTTAATATACATTTTTTTGTTACAGTTTATAATGCATTAAAAGTTTAGAAAATTAATTGGAATGCCGCTTTAGGTTTATTATTCTAGTACGTAAATTAATAAGGAATTTACTAAATATTTCTTCTAAATAAAATACACTTCTCTTCAATAATAACTTTCAATTTATTACATAATTTTTTAAATATATTCCTTAGTCTTGCTTAGATCATTGAATGTAATAATGATCACCCTACATCAAGCGATATCTTATGTAGAGTTAGATAGTTTACAGTCCTTTTAACATATTCTAGAAAATATTTTTAAAAAGGAAATTGAAATTTTGAACTGCTAAAATTCTGCTTCATATGTAGCAGTATATTTATCTTTAATGTATTTTAATGAAATTAACAGTGAATTATGCCAGTCATTAATAGTGAGAGAGTAAATTTAATAAATAATAAAATAACATTATTTTTATGTATATAAATGAATTTTAAAATGTTAAGAATGGGCTTTTCTTCCCCTCCAGTTTATGACTACATACTGTCTGTGAGTTTGGAAGGAGGTTTATTAAAGATATATTTAAGATAGTTTGCAGGCAATAGAATATTCATAAACAAATTGGAAATAACTTAAACTAAACAAACGGTAGTAGGTTTTCCTGGAACAGACACAGTACAACTACATGGGATTACATGTTCAATTTATACTGAGGAGTTGGAGCTTAGGAAGGGAGCAGTACGTAGAATGTCAGGACCAGTGGTAAAGTGTTAAGTCAAGATGAGTGAAGACAGACAACATAGACTCTGACTTGAGTTCCAAGCATTTATTTTTTATTATTCCAAATTGCAAATATTATTGTCCACTTCTGCCCTGATCCTGTAGTGGTTATTGGAGTTTTATTTTGTTGCGTTGTTTTTAAAAATATTACGACGATTAATGTGCAGATGGAAAAGGTAACTACAGGAACGTAACAGTATCGGGACCAAAAGGTGAGCTCCAACGGAAAAGTGGCCTGACGAAAAACGTCCGCAAAGGTCTTAAAAAATCTCTCTCTGTCTCGCAAAATTATTAAAAACTCCTAGGCTGAGCTAACTCCAAAAGCGCCGAAACACAGCCAGCAAGAGGGTTACCAGGCGCCAAGAAAATGCCGTGGTCTCAAGGAGAGCGACGGGTTCTCGCGGCTCTGATTAATGAAACGTCGAGTCAAGGCGCGCGGACAACAAAAACCCAATCGCAGTGAGGTGCAACTCCGGTGGTGAAACTTCGCCAAAAACGATGCGGAGCGGAGCTTGGCAACACACCACAAAGCGGCACCTTTCAAAGGAGCAGCTGTTATCTCAAACCGAAACTTATGGCTACAGAGCTGTCAGAATATGAGACGATGGGTGCAAATTATGGTCGAAAGGTTTAAGGGCTGCGGATACAGGTGGCCAGAATTGGACGCTCGGTCCCAAACTTAATCCCAGATCGAGGGCGTCTCTGTTTCAAAAGAGAGGCTGTAATCGTGAGAAAACAGCTAGAGCTACACCTGCAAAGGGCCATATGCGAAAAAAAAGGTCAAAGTGTAGGTTAAAATATATATACCCCACACGGGAAATATGTAATGAAGGGACATGAAAAATCTTCATTACACAATTTGTATGTAAGAATGACATTGCTTTATAAATTAAATATAAATATCACAAGTTTTGTATCAAAAGGAAAAGTTTTTAAGTCCTCTTACAATATTTTTTTTAACATGCATCGTATAGATTTATATTAGTTAAAACGTCTTTTTGTTATATTTTTTCCATGATAAAATAAATTATTTTCCTTTAATTATACTTTATATTGTACCTCACTCATTTATAAAACAGTTTTTGCTTTTTTATTTTGCTGTGTTTGAATACTTTAGTGTTCTTGATTTTTTGGTAATATTTTCTGTTACTTTTAGTACTCTTGGTTTATATAGTATGTTTTATGATACACAGAGAGGCCTTGATTGTCATTTTTTACTTAAATTTTTTTAATCCAAGTTATTTTAAAAGTCAAAACTTGTGTTTTTTAAGATCACAATTTAAAAGTTTATTCATTGAATTCAAGTTTATAGATTCTATGTGGTGACAATTATTTTTTAGTTTATACAATTTAATTTTCTATATTTTAGACACAACTCACTGAGATTAAGTGATCTTAAAGTTTTCATTAATCTGATTTTATTATATTTTATTCAGTAAAGATCATGAAATTGTTTTTTATTTACTATTGAATGGTTATAGATTCTTTAATTCACTGTTATAATATGTAAAAACCCCATTTCATTCTCATATATCTTTGTCTTAGTTTAGAACTTTAGAATACTGAACAAAATTCATATTTTATAATACAAAACTAACAATTCAAAATAAGTTTGCTGATTTTTTTGGAAATCTTTTATGTATTCTTAAATTGTTAAATTTACTAAACCAATTTTACTTTTAAATTTAGTTAGGAATTGGGACGCTCTTTTGTATTATTAATGAAAAATTGAGCGTTTTAATACACTTTTTATAGACATTAATACTTTTCATACCATGTCTATGTGTTTTAGTTTTCTTAAAATTTTAATTTATATTTTTTATAATATCCAATACTTTTGAATTATTATAGTATGTTATATACACACTCATCTTGATTCTACCCCCCATTTCATGGCTAAATACTGTCTTATATTTTTGACTAATGATGCTTGTAAAGCTTTTTATTTGAAATAATTTTTATTTGTTATAGTATTTTTAAAATTAATACAGATCATTTGATTGTTTTTTCTCAAACCTAGTTCTTTAAAAATCAAACTTGTTCTTGTTTTCAAGGCCATAACTTAACTATTCATTATTTAAGTCAAACCAAAATTTCGTTATTACATCAAGATCATAGATTATGTATATGTAGCTTTCTTTTTGCTTACAATATATATTTTTCTTCCTTTTAAAGTAACTCAGAAAGACTGAATTTTTAAAAGTCTTTTTTTTTCCTTTTTTATTTTATTTATTCTTATTTTCCCTTCATTATAAAATTATTTTTACTGATTTAACAGTTACAGATTCCATAAATCACTGTTCACTTTCATTTTTATTTTTATATGTGTCTTGAACTCAAGATTGATGACAAAAATTAATTTTTTACAATGCATAAATAAATACTCAACCTTTCCTTTCTGAATGTTTTGGAAAACATTCATATATCTCAAAAATGTTAAAACTTTTAAGTCAATCTTCCCTATTTGCTGTAATCAGAAATTAAACGTAGAACAAATTTCGTCGGAAAGAAAATAATTTATAACTCGAACACTTTTTGTTGTTTGAACAAAATAATTTTAATATTTAGCCCTACATTTATTGAAATTAAGTACAGACCTGAAGTGTATTCTGAAAGCCGATTAGGTTCAATATATTACTCGTGGATAATAATGAATGAAATTCATATAAAAATGAGTTGTTTCGGTTAATAATGTATTAAAATATAATACTGCAATAATATATTTTAAAATACGCTTTACACTAAAACCTTTTATACAATATGAATTATATAATGAGAGGGGGGAGGATCTGCATGTATCTTAAAAGTATTTTTACAATAAAAAGTTTTTTAAAATATATATACTTTGAAAATATAAATTTAGGTATCATTTTCTGCACTTTTTAAAACTAATTTATTTATAGTTTACAAAATATATATTCTACAATAAATAAATGAATAATGAGGAAATATTGTGAGAATAATTAAAAAAATGATCAGTATCATTATAGAAACTTTGTGTAAGTATTGTGTAAGTATCAGAATATACTATACGTATGCAATCTACATGGAAGTTTTAGAAACCCATACCCGAAATCTACAAAATTTAAAATTTAAAAACAAAATTGAAACACTTCTTAAAATGAAGTTTACAAAAAGAAAACTGAAATACCTCTTAAAATTAAAGGAAATAGATGAACTGAGCAGCAAACTGTAAAAGTGCTTTTCTATCAAAGTCCTTTGCGATGACTTTTTCTCTTACTTGGGTATATTATCTCTAAGACACCTTCCCTATCTATTGTATCTATATTATTTACTAAAACCTTAGCAAGGTTAACATAAATCATCATTCCAAATCCCATCAAGATTGGTCAAGGCAATTCAAATGCTTACTTCCGTACATTCGGGCACACCCATCCACACACATAAAAAGGATTATCTGTACACACCCCCACAAACACACTAACTTAAAGGCACGCATATATATATATATATATATATATATATATATATATATATATATATATATATATATATATATATATATATATATATATATATATATATATATATATATATATATATATATATATATATATTTATATATATATATATATATATATATATGTATATTATATATATGTATATATATATATATAATATATATAATATATTATATAATATATATATAATATAATATATATATATAATATATATATATATATATATATATATATATATATATATATATATATATATAATATATATATATATATATATATATATGTATATATATATATATATATGTATATATATTATATAATATATATATATATATATATATATATATATATATATATTATATATATATATATATATATATATATATATATATATATATATATATATATATATATATATATATATATATATATATAATATATATATATATATATTTCATAAGGATTATTTTTATCTATTTCACACTGTTTGCGAATTCTTTTTTTGCATCACGATACGCACAGGTACCTGTGGCACATATCAAATAGTCAGTATACAAATAATTTAAATTATCCATAATTTTGTAATTGTTAATTAAACTGAAATATTTCAATAGACTTAGTTGAAAAAAATGTAATCGATGCAAAGCACATATATTTCGTACACTTACTTATTTTGGACGTAAAATACATCTTTCAGTCGTATTCCTGAATAGTTATTGGTTTAATTTCAGATTTATTTACAAATCTCATTTTCATTTTTCATATATTTCAAAGTAAAATTTCAAAGATATAACTATAGTACATTAACAATAAACATGGACGATAGCTAAGTAAATTTTTCGTAACAGCCTTTTCAATGTACATTTTTTTTAAAGATAAGGTAACTCAGTAAAAATAAAAGGATTCCCTAAATCTTAAAAGTATATTGAAAATAATATCAAATTGCATATATTATGCTAAATTTAAAATATTTCCCAACCTACTTTAAAATATATACTTAGAAAATCATTGAAAAGTAAGCATGAAATCTGTAGAATTAAATAGGCATTCAAGAGGTTTGGGGTTTTGGAGTTCTGAAGTCTACTTTATGATACACGAGGGCTAATTTAACCACTGGAGAATATAAATTGTAGAGGAAGTCAGATAGTGATGCTAAATTTATATATATGTATATATACACACACACACACACACACACACACACACACATATATATATATATATATATATATATATATATATGTATATATAAATCATATACTAAATTTTCATACCATTCTATTTAATATAAAAGGCTTCAATAACACATACTAAATATTGGTGTTATATCCAATTTAATTGTGTATTTCCCAAGTTCATAATAACATATGATCACGTTTTATAAGAAAGTAAAATGTTTCACATGTTCAGAAAACAATTACATTCAAAACTCTCCTATCATGTCCTGTAAAATGCTTTTGCTTCAAAATGCAACCTACTGATTTTTTTCTACTTTGAATCACCGAATGCAAGATTTCTTTTAGTTTGCGGATCACAGTGATATATGCATAATTCAACAGCAGTTAAATTTTGCAGATCGCTCCTTTGTGATTATGTTTTTAGGGTATTTTTTCTATCTTCCGTGATTTGTCTGACTTTATTTTATATATCGGAGAAAATGACATAAGCAGAAAAATAATGTTTTCATGCAAAGTGTTGAGAATAATGATTATTCGTTAAATAGATAGAAATGCTTAAGATTTCAGGATTTGAGGAAATAGGACGTTAAGTTTTTTCGAAGCTAGTGTTTAAATTTGAAAGGACATTTCTAGTCCTTTTAGATCCCCAAATTCTTTTAAACATTCAAATGAAGAAAATGAAGAAACTGCCTGTAAGGATAGAACTAATACGGTTCCTCATTTTAAATCGTGGTAGTACCTAGAAAATTGCTTCTAAAATCTCCATTACTAGTATACTACCTTTTTTGATTAAGTTAATAGCTACATTAAAATTATTAAAGGCAATGCTAGTTTTACTTGTTACTATTGATTAAATTCCTAATCAGCTTTAGTCTTACTAATCCTAGACTTGTAGAAAACAGAAGCATAGCCTTCTAGTGACTAGAGACACATAGTCAGCCACTAGTCATCAAAAATTCAGCATCGTCATTATTTTAGCTTGTTAATTGTTTTATGTTTAATTGTTTTCCACCTAATTGTTTGTTTTGTGGCTTTTTAGTAGACTTTAAATACAAAATTATTTGAGCTTGCCGATGTTTGTCATTATTTAAAATCACTTTGTCACAGACGTAGTTCAAATACAAGCTTTAAAATATTTTCCTTTTTACATTGCGTCATATTCTACCTATTACTTGTATTATACATATAATTCTATCTATTTTACTAAAAAGTAGTTAAACATGGTTGCAGTAAGTTAATCTTGGAAGATTAATCCTGCCAATGGCAAAGATCTGTGTATAGCAGATGGTGACTATTAAGGTGATTTGTGAAGGAATAACTTGATTTAGGGACTCCACGGGAGACTTATGGTCTTGGAAGTGAACTAGCAAGTTAATAGCCCATTAAGATGAGTAGTGGACAGGGGTCACCTAGGCCAAGAGGTCAGGACCTGTGGCCACCTGCAACGGGAAGAAGTTTCATATGGAAAAATGATGTAGGACCTTGGGATGCATCTGGAGGAGGATACAAAATGCTCATAGCAAATAGAAAAAGGATTATAAAAATTATTTTTTCCTAATCTTATTGGGTAGACGAAGCCGTAACGAACAGAAATCCTTCGTTGAGGAGGGGAGAATCGCTCTTTTCCTATCTTTTCGGTAAATGACGTCACTACTACCCCAAAACCGGTTGTCAGCGAACTTCGTTAGTCCAACGAAGAGGGGAGAATAGAGCCACAGTTTCGTTTCAGTTGAGAACTCCCCAACGTCAAGCCCGATCCGTACCGGAATTCACCCTGAGCAGTCTACTACAGATACCCGTTGCCGGTATTAGTGGTGCACCCATTCTCCTGCTTCCTGAGTAAGTCAATGCCTTTAAGACTATACCTTATAGTTAAATAGTATTTAGTGGAGGTTGTTAGATAAAAATAAATCATTTAATTCTGATGCCATTATAATGTCCTAATTGTATGCCCATAACTGTAAATAATGTTTACGAATAATAAAATGTTAAGTTTGGAGAATTAGATATTTATCTTTATTTTGGCCAAGCATGTAACCTGGGTTAGAGCTATAAGGAGCTCAGTGTTATGAGAATGTATTAAATGATATGTACATTGTAACAATTGAAATAGTTTTAATTTCCTATTCTTGAAATTTTTTCTAATTCAATTTAAATTTGTAAGAACAGAAACAACTTTTTCTGCAGTGCTTGTAGCTGTTGTGCAGAAGAAAAGTTCTTATCCGAGGCGTAGACCCCAAATATAAGAAATTCGATTGATTTTGAACACGATAATGGAGTTTTTCCTGATTGTGAGCCAATTAAATTGAAACCTTTTTCAAGTGGTTGAGAACTATATGAATAAACAAATTCCAAATCAGTCAGAAACTAGAAAGCATAAAAGTCTTAGCTGAAAAGTCTTAAACATAAACCGAAGATTCATATCATATTAGAAGTTTTATATAAAAAGTGAATGGATCACGTAAATGTGTGTTTATAAGGCCATGCAGCAGCAAACTGACTACCAATCACCACAACAGCGACCAATAACGGCTACTAAGCTGCTGCTGACCTTCGAGACCCGTTATGGTCCAATTTTAATGTTGTCCAATCTGGTAAGAGCAACACTACAGAAGTAAGCTCATGACTACCAGGAAGATTACTAAAAAATAATCACTTAAGTACCCCGGGTACATGAAGCCCGTACACACCTAAAAGTGTGTCCCTGTGGACGAATGAATCATGTAAAATAAATGGTTATTAAAATGATTTTCATCACACTATTGGTTATTTATGTAAAATGATGAAAAAAAATCATTTTTACATTACATACGGTATAAAATGTCACTGTATAAATTGTAAATAGTTACAGCATAAAAAGTAAATTCTTTGGGAAAATTAAACGTAATATGTGCCAGAAGAAATAAATTTGATTCAGTCTCCTGGGTTTTTGTTGTATTTTAAATGACATTGCGAGATAAATATCTTTTTGCAGATTATAACAAAAAATATAAGCAATGAAAAATTAAGAAAGAATACAAATAAAAACTCAAAAGTAAGTTTTATTATTGGATTTATTCCGTTAATATATTATGTTTACCTGAAGTTTAAGAAAATCTAACATTAAGTTTTAAACGGGATAGTTAGCTTTTAAATACCTCTATAGTATTTAACAATAATAATAATTCATAACCTCTATAATATAACACAAGATTACCTAAAATAAATTATTTTATAAAAATGAATATCAGCTGTATATACACCTGAATCCAATATAACATACTTTGACTAATTAGACTTTGACAAATGAGTACTAATCCAATAAAAAAAATTCACTTTTAACTTTAATATCCTGAAGTGAAAACCAGATAAATTGGTATTTAATTGTAAAAGTGAAAGAAAGATAATAGTCTCCCTTCTGTTTATTAGTTTATTTTTCTTTTACCAAAACCGTAAGGAGTGCCATAAATGAACTATCTCCAAGCAACATTCCTTCAAATTTCAGTTGAATAATTCCCTTGTATGGAAGCAAACGTTAAACACTTTCGGGATTTCTAGCATTATAAATAGTGTTCACTAGCATCACTTTATTCTATTATAACACATAATTTGAACAAAAGAAAATGATCTATTTTAATGAAAATTACAAAAGTATATAAGAAAAAACAGTTATATAAAGTACTTGAACGGATTAATGTATTGACAGATAAATACTAATTATTTGCAAAAACTTTCTTCACCTTCGTATAATAAAGTAAAACGTATAAGGGGATAAAACGATCTTCATGTGTAAAAGCGTATTAAATTTATTACAGATGTATTTTTAGTTTATATTTCGATTGCTCAAAATCACACGATTTACAACATATAAACTATATCCTCTAGGCTTTTTGAAATTTAATTTGGATGATTTGCTTCTTAAAGAAATGTAACATCAAAATTATTCTTTATCACTAACTTTGCATCAGAATTATACTGTATTGACAAATAATCAATAAAATGTTTAGAATTAAAAAATTTAAACGGCATGAAACCGACGCTTATCAGACATAATCTGAATACGTAAGACTTTAACAAATGAATCAGACTTGTGCTGTATTAACAAAGAATCAGTAAAAAAGTTTCGAATTGAAATAATTCATCTGTATAAAACCGATATTTATCACCCATAATCTAAATACATTTTTTAACAAATAATACAGTATACATGCTTAATGTCCATACCCTGAATTTTTTTAAAGTAATTCATATGTATAAAACCGATGCTTATCACCCATAATCTAAATACATTTTTTTAACAAACAATACAGTATATATGCTTAATCTCCATATCCTGAATTTTACTGTACGGATAGATATCTTTATGTCAAACACGGCTGCGGGTTGTTACCCACTTAGCACTTGGGAGGCATTGAAGCTTAAGAAACTATACGGACACCAATAACATTTCTCCCTTTGGGTCCTGGTAGTTTAGAAGTAGAGGAAAAGTATAAGATCCCTTGTTTGCCCAGCCAACTTATCCAGAAATATCATTTTAACTTTTAGAACATTGCGACCATATATCAATTTTACGTGCCCCAAACCACTATTAAATAGTAATATATAATATGTTAATATACACTTCGGATCTTTGGCTGGCTTGAGGTCCAAACCCTATTTTCCACTAACGGAATCTACGGAATCTAACGTAGATATATCCTGAAGTATAAAGTTAAAAATGGTCATTCCTCAAATGTAAACGTACAAGAAAACTAACACACATTGATTTCAGTTTATTTTTTTATATTTTCCGAGAGGGCTATCATTATGTAAAGTATATATAAGTTACGTTTCTTAAAATATAAATTGTAGATCATTAGCAACTTCACATATATCTTTTTAACTAGGAGAACATTATGACCATGAATCAAATTTGCGTTCCACAAGCCCCTATTAAACTGACATAGCAAATCTTTGGCTGTCTGGAGCTCCGAACCCTATCTTATGCTAACGGAATCTATGGATTTGTCACCGGGCTACCGTAGCTATATCCTGAAGTATAATGTTAAAAATGGCCATTCCTAAAATGTAAACGTGCACGGAAACAAACACACATTGATTTTAGTTTATTCCTTTTATCTTTTCAGAGATGGCTATCATTATGTGAAGTATATATAAGTTACGTTTCTTAAAATATAAATTGTGGATCATTAGCAACTTCACATATATCTTTTTAACTAGGAGAACGTTATGACCATGAATCAAATTTATGTTCCTTAAGCCTCTATTAAATACATCGGATCTTTCGCTGTCTTGAGCTCTGAACCTTATCCTACGCTAACATAATCTACGGCTTTGTTGACTGAGCTACGGTAACCATATCCAGATGTAAAAGGTTAAAAATGGCCAATCCTCAAATGTAAAAGTGCAAGGAAACTAACACAGATTGATTTCACTTTATTTTTAACACTTTTCCGAGAAGGTTATCATTATGTAAACTAAATTTAAGTTACATTTCTTAAAATATAAATTGGATAAATCTCTAAGATAACTCAACTGTAAACTTAATTGGGATTATTAACTTTATGTATAACAGTCACTAGCATCATATTTATAATATGTTAATGCAAAATAATGGAATAATTTATATGAATGGAAATTCCAAATGCATGTAAAGTTGATGTTTATACATCATACTTGAACCAAAGAGTATGACAAATCAGTACTACTGATATGCAATAAATACTCTTTATCTTTATATATCATGTAGTAAAATTTAAAATGGGGCCATACCAAGTCTGATTATTTTTATTTTCCCCAAACTATAATATACAAAATATAAATTGCAACTGAGCTACAATTCTTATATTTTCATTTGAGGGACTCGCTTTTTAAAGAAAACTATTATTTATCTGAATTGGGATCACTAACTTCAATTCAGTTTTATACCGTTTCAACACTTAATCTGCAATAAAAGTTTAATACTCAAACTATCCACCGTATATAAACATTACACTTATAAGATACACTGACTATACAAGATTTGACAAAGGAATACTAGTCAGATGCAATAAATACTTATAATCTCTACCCAAAAAGTAAAAAAATAAAAACGGTCAAAAAGATCTTCAGATCTAAAAGTACAAGAATTCTAATACAAATGCAGCATATCAATTTATTTTTTTTCTCTCCAAACCATAAGATTTACAACATATAAACTATATCTAAGCTACCTTTCGTAATATTTAAGTTGAATGATTTGCTCTTATGGGAATACCTAATAAAAAATATGCATATGCTTGAAAGCGATGAAAACATAACACGATGAATAATTCATTTTGATATTCATCGTCTTTTAAAGGCAATCTCTTTTAAAATGATTAATAACTCGAGAGTATATTGTTGAATAGATTATTCGAGTGTGAATATTTTATCTGCTAAAATTGCACGGTGCTGATGACAAAAAATTTATTCGCATAAAAGCTGCTTAAGAAAGCAAAGGAATAAAACTTTTGCCCAGCTTTCTTAAGACTTACATTTTCATCGCTGCATTATAAGTGACAAATGCAATGAAAGGCCCGATGTCAAAATACCGGGGAAGTAAAATTCAACACATTTTTTTAACGTTTTGAAAAAAAATTAGAGATAGCTATATGTAAAACGTGGTATAAAAAACAAAATTATTCAGAATATTTCTTTTAAATTTCCTTAAAGTTGATTGTGAAAGAAATTACGTATTAAGTGTTTCCTCTTTCTAGAATTAAAATATTCAAAAGAGATTTAATCAAAATATCACAAAATTTGTTTTTCATGTATGATACATGGAATTTAAAGTACTTCTCTGATTTTTTTTTCTACTTTCTGAAACATGTTTTAAAGTCTCTAGCATATAATTTTGAAAACTCTGAAAAAAAAGAATCATGAAACTGATAAAGGAAAAGAAACTGTTCTGATATTTTTACATTTACATTTTAAAGAATGTTAAAAATTATTTGAAATTTATGCTACAGTCATAAGCCTCACACATAATTTACGCTTTTTAAGTTACTTTGTCTTTAAAGAATAGTGTGCTTAAAATACTATAATACATACACTCATACATACATACATACATACATATATATATATATATATATATATATATAATATATATATATATATATATATGTATATATATGTATATGTATATATATATGTACATATATATATATATGTATATATCTAAATATATCTATCTATCTATCTATCTATCTATCTATCTATATATATATATATATATATATATATATATATATATATATATATATATATATATATATATATATATATATATATATATATATATATATATATATATTTGTATATATTTATAATTTGAAAGCCAGAAATTGTTAAATTATATAAATAAATTTTTCACCTGAATTCGATATAGACATTTTATCATAGTCAAATATAGAAACGCTGGCATTTTGGAATATTTTATTATCCTTTGCATCTATTTCTAGACATGTATCGGTGTAAGTGTCAAATACTGTCGAACCAGTGATTTTAGTCTATATAAAGAAAACCATAGGCTTTAGAAATATATATCTCTATTTACTTATGTACATGTCTGGAACTTACGAATATACCATTATTATTTATATATTGGATACTTGCTTATACACATGTTATGCGTTTTTGTTGAAATAAGAAAGAAACAACGAGTTTAGTACTCATGCTTAGCATGCATGAAAGTTATTAAGAGATATGCTTCGATTGGTATTGATCGTGGGATTAATGTTAATATGCACATTCTTTAACTCACACGACTAATCTCGGGTTTGCTTATACTTAGAAAACGTACAAGCCAAAAATTTGTTTGCATTTATCACTATGTGAATAATTTTCCTTTTAGAAATTGTGTCACACTTTAGTATAACGACGATATATTTAAAAAAAATTAACACACTTAACCTTTTTTAATTGGTTGCCCTATAGAAAATATTCAAGCGTTTATTTTCTAAATGAATGCATTACTAAATAAATTAATATATAAAGTTATGCATGATAACAATTAATAGATAAAGTTTAAGTATCATCTGGATGATTATTGGTATTTTAGGAAAAAGTCTGGTGGTGCTTTTCTTTTTAAGGGTAAGAGAAATCAGCAGATTTGTTTCACCTTTTGCCAGTGTTCACTTCAAGTCTCACTCCTTTGAGCAGGGACAGAAAGTTTTTAAGACTTGTACCAAATGTAAATCTCCCCAGGCTACGCCTGAGCAAATTGTAATTTACATCGGTGTTCAATTGAATTAGCTGTTTTCCAAACCCTTAATGTTTTTAGGCTTTCTAGACGGATTTGTATTTATGGTGTTGGTTTGATTTTAGTCATGATAATTAGGGATCAGTAACAGAAACACAACAGCAACAGTTAAACTATTAATAGATAAAGTTATGAAAAGCTAGACGAGTATAAAGAAAAAATATCCGTGTGTATTGTATTTAAAAATTTACATCTATATTAAATTATACTAAACATAAATAATATTTCTTTTCTTTGATGTAGTTTTAATAGGTTTAATTAGTTGAAATGTAAATCATTTTATATAAATGTATACACACTACATGAATATATATATATATATATATATATATATATTCAAAGCAAAATTAATTTCTCTTCGTGTTAATACTTCTAAAATGACATATTTTGAAAAGTTACCAAAATTTTTGTTTATTGGTAATTACTTCGATTAATTATATGATTAGGTGTGCTCGATTTAATATATATGATTTCCAAAAAACTCTTATGCAATGAAAAGTAAAAACGGCATATGGTAAAAATAGTGAACATGTACTTGAACTGAGCTCCTCTTTAGTTTGTGACATTATGTTGCTTCGAGCAGAATAGGATGCTAAATAGAAGATTGTTCACATCGAGAACTATCTCAATCGTTCGGTCTGAGAAATTCATTAGAAAGCAGGTGAAGGTCTCCAGTGTTTGTTTCAATGGCATCCTGAAGAAAGAGTCTCACAGGACAGAAATCCTCTATATTGTAAATGAAGCAGCCATATTTTCCTCCCTTCTTCTCCAAAGGGTTGACCCGAGATAATGATATTTTATAGATCGTCGAAATTGTTGTTGATTACTGAGAACTCCCATTAGTTCCTTGGAACCTGGCTTACGCCTCTACGGTTAGCAGTTATACAAAGCGATTCCTCACGACTTTATCAGTAGTCGATGGGCGACACAACAGATGCTCAATCAGTCGAGAAGAAAGTTTGAGGGCAGACGCCGGTATAAAAAGATCGGAGTTCATGTACTAGGGTGATAATGTCATGCCAACTCAATTTCATGGACTAATGCAATACCATTACTAACACCAGAACTAGATGGTTGGCAAAGGGAGTTCTGTTGCTTACTCATCCTGTGAAATCCTATGAGATTAGGGGGATTTTTGTACAATCTAGTCTCCTGTGAACTCTTCGACTGATAGAGTCTGGAGAGTGACTGAGAGTGCCTCCCCTCCCCCCTTTTGTCTCCTTACCTGATTATCCGGAGCAGTGATGATTGGGAAATCTGATTCTTGTAATGATCAACAATTCACTGTAAATATCATAGTCATATTTGTGAAAGTTAAACTTATTTGGGTTTACAATAAAATTCTTTAGTCTGTATGTAGGCCTTTTCCATTCTTTTTCCATCTCAATTAGAGTTGAATACGCTACTATATATATATATATATATATATATATATATATATATATATATATATATATATATATATATATATATATATATATATGTCACTAATTAAATAGATAATTCTGTTAGTAATAATAAATGAAAGTCTAAATTCTTCGAGAAAGAATCACAAAAAAAGCTTAAATAGTACATTTACATATAATGCAAAATATTCAGATAAAAAATAAAATTTTTAAAAATTGGACATAACATAAACAGTTAAATAAATTTTTTTTTACAGAATTGAGCTTTTTATTTTTGAAAAGCTTTATAAAATTTAAATACCTGAAAAATAATTATACCATTATATGACAAATTTATCCTTTAAACTTAAATTGTTTTAAATTTTAAACTGAGACCTTAATCGTATCACAGACTAATACAGAGGTTTGTGAAAAATAATATCAATATTTTTTCAAACATTTCAGATATAATTACGTTAGATTCAATAAAAATGAATAAAGGAAATATGAATATTTCGCGCTAAACATAGTGTTTTAAAAGAAAAGGAATAAAACATGCACCGCTTATGAAACTTAAAATTAATAACCCACATTTTATGCTGTAACTTCCATAAAATACTAGTCAAAACGTTTGTCTGAACAGCACATAGTTTCGTTTTTAACAACTTTATTAATCTTGATTTATGTTGTATAAAATGAAATCTTGGAACACTCTTTTAGACTTTGCCATTTAATGCATGAGTACCATTTATTTAAACTGAACCCAATAGCCCATTTGCTAATATTTGAGTCCTGAGCGCTAAGAATTGCATTTTTTTTAATCTTTTGCTTCAAAGTTTCTGGCGTCATATGCAATACCTTAGGGAATATTGGTTTTCGCTCAAAAATTCCGAAGTTTTTGTATTTTTTGAAACCTTTAAATGCATAAGGAGATTTTAATAAAAGCGTTTATGCCTCAGTTTGGCAAAACTTTTATACGAGACATGGCATTTAATTTTGTTTAAAGCGTTAAAATTGTGGAAGAGAAAGTTATTGATGAAACGTAGGGAATTTGAGTGCTTTATGATGCAAGTAATAAAAAAAGGTCTCTGCGGTTTGTAAATGTTTAGCTGTTCGCCTGAGAATAAAGTGTTTTAAGAGGAAGGGATCCTATTTGATTCTTTTTTAAATATCTAAGTTTTTCAGGCTTATATTTATGAATATGTTTCCTTAATAATTTTATTTATGCTACTATTATGTCATCATAACTGCAATATATATATATATGGATACTGCTTGCTTGAGTTTTTAATGGAGTGAAAGCAAAATTTATAAGGGTTATTTCATTAGTATACATTTAATAGTAGAGCTGTATCATCATAATTCCTGATTTGATAACACAATATATAATGGATTAATTTTTTTTCTGATTTCAATAGCTATTGAAATATTTATTTGATAGTTTACAATAAATGTGATTTAAAATTAATATTGCAAAAAAAATTGAATTTTATTCATAATCTTTTTTGTTAGTGAGATACATTTAACACTTGGCATGCGGGTATACTTCACAGCCAACTTAACGGGCGTTTTTCCGTGAATCGCGTGAAAGTTTAGTTATTCAGAAAAATCACAGTAAATCGAAAACTACTTTGTTTTTATGAACAATTTTTTTATTTTACACTTTAATATATACTGTATGATTATTTAACAATAAAAACAATATTTTTACGAAATTATAAAAACAAACGATTTTTAAAATTAAAGTCCGATAATCTGTCAGCGTATATTTCTTCATCACTATCCTTGTCACAACGCCTCATTTTTTCAACTTTGTATTCAACAATAAAAAACCAATATTCAAATTGACAAAACACGACTTGTACGTTCTGGAGCTAGGAATTCGATTGAAGACGAAATAACGCAACAAAAGACCGAGTAACTCGACAATCATAACTTGTGGAAAGAAAAAATGCAAAACGTTGCATAGCAAAGCAAACAACACGCATATAATGTCACACATACATATACGTATTTAGTAGATTTGTGGTGGTTAGCGGGTATCCACCACAAATCTATACAAAACGTGTAATTTTACGTGATCCTCGCTCCAGGGAAATACTGCCAAAAACGTAAAAACACGTTGTCCGCATGCGAAGTGTTAAGAAATTTACTTTAAAATTTTTATAAGGATGTTTTGGTATTGACGAATCTGTAAAATAGAATTGCATAACATGAAAACTTAATTCAACATCCGAAAGTATTAGAACATGTAGTGCCAAGATTTTCGGGCTGTATTTAATGTGTTTAAATTTCTCTATTAAAATGGAGCTCTATAGCTTTTAAGATCTATGTTGAATAAATCTGTATGTTTAGTCCAGTGTTTGCAAATATTGTTTTCAGTGTTCAAAAATAAAACTTTATGTAACAGTTGAGGGTGAACACAAATCTGTTTTGACTTAAAGGTTTGTATGTCTGCATAAATTATAATCTTTCAAAGTCATATGATAAACTTCTTTTCGATTTCAGGTTTTTTGAAGTGGTGATTGTTAAGATTTATATTTGAGTTCCGAAACAAATATTTCGTAAAAATTTAAGATAGAAAGTAAAAAATCTGGTTTGAACTATAGGGTTGTATATTTCGATAATATATAACTTTTTAAAGTCTTATTATATCCTTTATTTCTCCTTTAAAGAACTGCAAGAGTGTTAAAATTTTGCATTTTTGAAACATTAAATGTATGGCAACGACTCATATTAAAATAATATACAAATGAGCCAATAAGAATCATAAATATAATTTGTTTTGAAATGTTTTTCAGCATATCTGAAGATTTTAGAAGTCATATATATTTAATCAGAACACAGAAATTTTGTGTCAAGGGACCATGTGGAAATGTAAATTTATAAAATATTTGTGCTAGGACTCCAAGAATTCTTATCTGTTTTGATTTTCCAAATTGCTAAAATGTCTGGTATTAACAGTTTAGACATGATTGCGCGCACATGTACATGTAAGTGCCATTTGCAAACATGCATTTCATTACATTATTAATGTACTGATGCTCAACAGAGATATAGAATATTTTAATTACAACTATGAATTATGAGAAATTTGAGTTATAATAATAACGTAAAAGCGCGAACAGTGCATAGAAAGCTGAAAATGAAAATTTTAGCTTTATAGAGAGAAAATTGGAAAGCATAAATGTATAATTAAAAATTTCATTCTTTCAATAAAACATACTCCTTTTTACATTAGGATTGAAATACTTTATTAAATAAATATGAAATATAAATGAGATTTGTGTTCCCCCGACAAGTTAAATATATTTCTAACATACAATTTAATTTATATGTATAGTATATTATCATCCTTATGTTAGTTGCATGAAAAATATATACTTTAAACTAGGATCTACTCATGTAAAATTTCATATTCATATCCCTTCTTATAAGGTAAAATTAAAATTTATATTTAATTAATGCATGTTTGTGTATGGAAAACAGCTTTATATATACCGATGATAGGTAAAATATTAGAAACACATAATAAAAATAAATTGTTATGCAAAATTTTAAAATAATGTATGAGTAGCTATTTTTTTACAAATACGAAAGAGTGGAACTCAATTATCTAAAACCAACTCTCTGTTATGAATGGTATAATTGCAAAGAAGGTAAGAACTGTGAAGTATTAAGCACTTAACTGCCATGGTACTTTAAAACTATTTTATATAAAGTTCACATTTTGCATGTAAACAAGAATAGAACATTCAATGTTACCAAATAGTATAAAAAATATATATGATTTGCATTGATTTCAAAATCAATACCATTTGAGGAGCACAGTGCATTACATGTGAATGTTTTCATAAAGTTTTAATGAGTGACATGGAATAGTACTTTCTGCATGTCATCGAAAATCACACTCTGCAAATAGTTTGCGGAGATTTTCCTCTGTTGTAATTTATTTTTATTCAACACTTGTAGATCCTATTATATATCATAGTTCCAATAACAGGTATATTTCTCTCTTTAAGATTTTTTTCATCAAATTAAAACTTGGGAGTTTTTAAGGGAGTTAAAGTTATTTGAATCAACATAGTGTTCTCCTGGTTCGTATACACCGTAGCTATCTGACTCTGTATATCTGTCAATCCAAACCCATATGTATTTATTACTTGTTAGATTCACAGATTTCAGCATTATAGAAACATTGTGTTACACTACAGCATACTACTATTACCTGTTTGAATACTATTAATTATTATATTAACTACTATTACCTGAGATTTACTACTACTATTACCTGAGATCTACTTATTACCTGAGATTACTATTATATTAACTACTATTACCTGAGATATAGAATACTACTATTACCTGAACCACATAGTGTTCTCCTGGTTCGTATACACCGTAGCTATCTGACTCTGTATATCTGTCAATCCAAACCCATATGTATTTATTACTTGTTAGATTCACAGATTTCAGCATTATAGAAACATTGTGTTACACTATAGAATACTTATATTACCTGTTTGAATACTACTATTACCTGAGATATAGAATACTACTATTACCTGAACCACATAGTGTTCTCCTGGTTCGTATACACCGTTGCTATCTGACTCTGTATATCTGTCAATCCAAACCCATATGTATTTATTACTTGTTAGATTCACAGATTTCAGCATTATAGAAACATTGTGTTACACTACAGCATACTACTATTACCTGCTTGTAGTATACAGAATAAATTATTTTACATTACTATATCCGTGTTGGAAATTACTGTATATTTTAGAAGGTTGACCTATGAAGACAGCAATTTGCTTTATCTTGTTGCTATGCTTTTTATACACACATGCCTGCAACCTCAATAAAATTAATTTATTTCAGTATAAACAATTTTCAATATTAGAAATTCATTTACCAAATACACAAACATGAAAAAGAGTCATTTACTAATAAAGTTTCATATAAAAGTGAGATAAGGATGTATATGCTTGAAACATTAACCCAAAAAGTTATCTCTAAATTAAAAGAAGAGTATTATGTGAACACATAACATGATAAATAAACAAAGTGTCAAAAATTAGGAGAAACATAAAAGCACTAATGATCATGGCTGAGAATGGATTAATTAAAAGAGCAAAGAATATTATGCTCAAAATTCATACATGCACAGAAAATACAAAATGATTTATATGTCGGTAAACAAGATTCTGTACAACAAACACAGCAGTTCTCCGGGATCTTTCTAAAATAAGTATTTATAGCTGTGTTGTAAAATTCAAACTTATCATAACAGTCATCAATGATCCAACATTGCAAACACATTAGAACAGAAAGTATCAAAACTAAAAGTTTTGTGAGTAAAAGATAAATTAAGTCTCACAATGCGTCTTTTGTTTAGTTTCCCACGACAGGACAGGTTTATGTTTGATATTATCTAGAGGTATGGCTACTAACTGTTTTATTTCAAATGTAAGTCTGAGGTGGCTCAATGAATGATGTCTGGTACAATTTCTTGGAAATTTTTTAAGACAAATAATTATTATGAAACCAAAACTTTGCTTAACTTAATTTTACAAAAGTTTAGTAAAATATTCCCTGATAACTGCTGTCTTACTTTCAGAGGTTTTAACTCTTTCCTTCATTCATTGAATAAACATCACGGGTAAGTTCATGGACATGTGGATGAAGTAATCATCTAGGCTTAAGTCAATTATTGAACAATTTCTAAAATTATTTGAATGGGATTATGCTGAGTTAAGAAGGCTAATACTATCTTTCATAAAGACTCAGAATTACTAGATATTTTGAAAGTTGAATGGCATAATACACCTTTATCTTGTTGAAGAGATATATGTACATCATTTCCGCTGCAGTACATGATTCTCCCGGCCTATAAACCTCATATGTATTAAAATATCACTTTTTTTCAAATAACATACCATCAGTAAATGGGTTTTGCTAGCTAACATTTAAAAAATTTTAAAATTATTTTTAATTGAAGTTAAATAATTTTTAAATCTTCAAATAAATAAAAAATATTACTGAAAAAAATTTTTTTTTACCAATTTCTTGCAGATATAAATCGCTATGTATATAAATTTATTAAAAAATGAAAGATTTATAGAAAATGTCAGTAAGATAAAATTTTAAAAACATATACCTATCTTTATTATACTAATTAAGCTTATCTCTTCCATTTACAATAATAAATAAATCATATGGTACCTACACCTACTTATTAAGACGTAGCTCCGAAGTTTTACTACTTATGTTGTTAATTAATCCAAAATCAACTTATCAGACTCATTAATTTATGAGATTAAAATAAATGAAGCTAGCTTAAAAACAAATATTTCACATCCTTAATTGCTAATCCTTGCAATATTCATTTCTTCCTAAGCTGTGAGAAATATCTTAATCCTTAATATTTAAACGTCATTTTGCTTTAGCTTTTAGATAATCTGCATTGTTTATAAAACGAGATAAATTGCTTCGTTGGTAGTATTCTTCTTAACATCACAATCAAGCACCATATAAACTTCATTTTTATAGGAGCATTTGGTAAGTGACATTGAAAGATCTGAAGAATGTACAAATTCTCTCTGTAAACAGAAAAGCATTTATCTTGAAACGGGCTATTTTTCATCTATTACTATTTGGACGCTTAGATGGAATAGGCACTTAATTATGCGCGTGCTTACACCACGACTACATAAATTAAAATATTATCATTAGTTATCATACTTGGGTTGTTGACAAAAGAAAGATCTTACTCCCTCGTTCCTTTCCAAAATCCGAGAGAAACATAATTACGAAATATTTTTAGTCATGTAAATATGGAATTTTAAGGCTACAGTGGTCGTTAGCTAAGCAAAATTGCTGAAAATCCAATATATCTATACTACTAAATTGTGAAATGTAATTAAGAATAAGAATAAAAGAAGGTATTTCTATATCCACATCCTTAATATTAATATAATTATTGCAACAACTATTAATTCAGATACTATTAAATACTGCTTTAAACGGTTCTTAAACATATTTAGAACTTTTGAGCAATATAAACAGTCAAAGTGCATTTACAACCGTCGTATACCTTCAAAATTTATAGACAATTTACCTTACAGACTATAAAATGCAGTAAAAGTTAATTAAAAGTAATGTATTTCTTACAGTAAAACTTTAAAATTATTGTACATATATCGCATGAGAAAATGGATATTTATGTATTATTACATTTATTATTAGTTATAATTACTATATTTCAGTAATTGCTTACGATAACAATTAAGATTTATTCCAGAGCTTAAAAAGTACCTTATTAATAAAAATAATATAATTGTTTCTGTTAAAATGATTGTAAGTTAATAACATTTAAAATTTTTAAAATTTTACTTTGAAATTATAAACACGATCACTAAAATATAATAATAAAAAATAGTAAACATATATATATATATATATATATATATATAATATATATATATATATACCGGCTTGTCATAATTAAACTGACAGTGCCCACAGTGTTCTGTAGCACGATCTATTTGCGATAATGACGCTACATTTTGTAGCAAGATTAAACAAGACGGGGAACGAAAGATTCCATGAAAAAACAAATTATTTTCAAAAGTCACAGCTAGGGGAATATTTGGCGCTGTGTAATAAAAAATAGAGTGTTAACAAATGCAAATCAATACGGAAATTACTTTTTATTTTTCATTCAAATGAGGTTCAATGTGGCTGCCGTTGTTGTAGACCACATATTGCATTCTGTGCACAGTATGCACAACAGCAGAAAGTAACATATCTGCAGGAATTTACCGTACAATTAGTGATATGTTATCTTTCAATGTAGCCAGGTCCTGGACCACTCCTTGATAGACCTTGGAATTAAAGTAACCCCATAGCCAGAACTCGCATGGGGTAACGTTAGGCGACCGAGGTGTCCATGCAGTCAGAAAGTAGCAGCTAATGACTTTTTATGTTGAGAATTTCTGTCGTAGCAGCTGTTACACCAGTACAACAACGTGTGGAGGGGCTCCATTTTGCATGAAAATGATTTCTCCCAGACATTGTCTTTGCTGAAATGCCTGAATGAAAAAGCTGTTCAACATGCAGCGATATTTCTCACCGGTAACAGAACAGGTTTCCGGTCCTGTCGGGGTAATGTTCTCATAGAAGAATGGACCTACGATAAATTCCGCTGTGAACCCACACCAAACAGTTACCTTTGGTGAATGTAAGGGAATTGCTGTGACTGCGTGTGTTGATTTGTCATCCCAAATTCGGCAGTTCTGGGTATTCATAGTTTCATTCAGGTCGGCCTCGTCTCCCCATACGATTTTCCACGGCCAAGCATCATCCACCTCCATTCTGGCAAGAGATGTGAGAACAAAAGTCAATCGCTTACCATGGTTCGTGGAATCCTTCGTCCCCCGTCTTGTTTAATCTTCCTACAAAATATGGCTTCATTCTCGCAAGTAGATCGCGCTACAGAACACTGTGAGCACTGTAAATTTAATTATGGATACTCGGTATATTAATCACATGTTGAAACACATTTAGCCCTCAAGATCACCAGTACCCTGTGCGGCATTAACTACTCTACAAGGTGCTTATAGGTAGTCTGAGATAATTGGTACCAAGCACTCATCCACTGGTCCTTCAATACCTGCACATTGCGAGGGTGTAGCGTGGCAGAACAAATTTGGTTTTCGAAATGGAACCACAAATGCTTTATTGGATAAATGTCAAGTGAAGTTTGGGGTCAAGGCATGACTTGAAAATCATTGGATTGTTCCCCGAACCCCTCAATGACGATCCGACCATTATGACATGATGCATTATCCTGTTAGTAAACACCATCACTCACAGAAAATACTGTTGTTATGAATGGATGGAGTTGGTCTGCAATTATATCCACGTACCACAAAGACATCAGGTATTGTATATGGGAATTATGGGCTATAAAGTTCTTCCTGGAATCATTACCCACATCATAACACACTCGCCACCCGTTTGTGTCCTCCCAACTGTGCATCCGAGAGCCATAATTTGCATATTCGTACGCGACAGCCGATGTGATGGACCAGAATACGTGGTTCGTTGGACTATGCAACTTTTTTTTTGTAAAGTCCAATTTCGATGCTTTTTGTCCTAATGTAGATGCAATTGGGGATAACTTGCCGACACTGCAGACGTGATTTTAGCCTCCTAGTGCATAGATACATACGCAGCAATTCACGATGCACAGTGTGTTGAGAAACACTCTTTCGGTTACCACTGTTGTAGCTGATGGTTATTTCAGCTGTTGTAATTCTTCGGTGACGGCGAACAATGAATATGAATTTGATCATAGTCACATTACTTTGTCAACCAATAACAAGTATGCTTATTAACAACAGAGAGGTAATACGAGAGTTAGGTATTGATCCTTCAAAAATATCCATTACTATTATCATGGATTATTAATTCTTAATTGCATATAATCCTAAAATTTCATAATCCACCTATTACCCCCTGATTATTGAATAAGGCTCTATGCACTTCCATAAAGGGACTAGACAACGATACGTTTACAATATTTTCTGCTGCCTCATGTTCATATCTTGTATGTTGCTATCGATGATACATTTATTTTCATTGACAAAAACACACCATGTCATAGAATAGTCACTGTCCAGGAGTGTTAAGGAAGCAAAGATATTCAACGTATTTTATGCTTATCACGTTGAGATGCTTTGGGAAAAAAGTGACAAGTAATGCTTCTCGACAATGTCATCAATTAAACAAGAACATTGTCATCCATGCTCTGACATAGAAATTGGATATTTTACCACAATAGCTGCTGAATAATGTTGTTCAAATCTTGGCATGAGGTGTGCAATCATACATCGACCTCTGTAGTTGAAATATCCCGTAATGACATTTTACTTTAGATTACTACCATAATTGCATTTTTTAAACTTTTATGTATTCAGAAATAAGTAACACATTTTTTTCCTTGAAAACTTCAAATTCTTCTGAATTTCAGAGCACAATAATTAGAATTCTGGCATTATTTCATTTCACTTGGCATCTACCAATTACTTATTACGCATTTTCTAGACGCTTGCGATCTGTTCTTATCAATTATTCATCAATGCATATAATGAATAATAATATTATCATTTTAGACTTAAATAGTCTAATTCAAATTTGATTTATATTTAGAATTTAGAATAGCGGTTTAGTGTTACAATATAATAATTATGTATATTATAGAGACTATTGAAGTTTCTCGTATTTTAACAAATAGACTAAAACTACTGAGGTTTCAAAATTCATTTTGTTACTTTTTAAAGAAAATTTCACACAAAACGTGATTTATCTACTTTTATAGCAACGCAAATGCACTACAACCCTAAACTAAAACACAGCTATCTATTTCATTCTTATATTTTTAAAAGTGAGGTTATGAATAGTGTTGAATAAAGCAGAGCATAATATACTTCACGGTTATTCACAATTAACAGTAAATTGAAGTTGAGGCAGAAGCGGGAAAAACAGTTAGCTCATATCAGCAGTATTACTCCCACGCAGTAAAAGCACTCAGCATTTAATAACATCTTTTTACGGTAATTTAATTTACAGTTTTATCTTTATAAACTGGAGTTTTCCTTATTATAAAAGACTATCTCGAATTAAGATATTAATTTGTCCTAAGTTTTACGTACATGCGCAAGGAGCTTAAAACTAATTAGCAGACTAGAATTAACTGTCCTGTTAATTAGTTCTGGCAGAGCAGCTTAGAACTAATTATCAGAATAAATGACAGTTACTGGAAGAGATTTGACTACCGCTTTACGAGTGACGGGAAGGATTCATAGCAATGTGGAGGAGGAAGTAAGCGCGTTTATCCTCGAGTGCTGCGAATGAAATATTCAAGCGTTTTTTAAGAGCTTATTCAGGAAGTAAGCAAGTATTTAGGAATGAGCATGACAATTGAGAGAGTAATAAGTTTTCTTTTAGATAAAATAGAATGTTACGCTTATGAAAATGTAATGTACAAGCTTATAGCTTCTCTGTGTTTTTAAGATTACAGCATTTACTTAGTATAATAGAACAATTTCAGAATGTTGAATTTTTTTCTGATTTTTGTAAACGCTGAAAAAATAAAAGAAAAGATTAAAAATGATATCGTTACAGGTATTTTACTTTAATAAATTCAAAGATACCTTTAGGAATATAATGTACACTATTTAAAAATGCAGTAGTGCAGCTTATTTCATAACATATTACTCGTTAAGAAGAGTGGTTTATCCTTTTCTTAAGAGTTAAGATATAAACTTAATAATAATCATGGAATACGACATTTAACAATCAATCTCACTTTTAGTAAATTTGCTAAAAATCAGAATGATATTTTACAAATCAGGTAATGCATTTATTTTGCATGGTTTCCATACTGTCATTAAAATATGTCTCTGTATTAATAGAAAAGAAGTATTACTTCATTATGAATCAAAATGTTTGGGTAATTTATAAATGTACTTTCTAAAATACCTGGAGTTTGTACCAAGCAAACGGATCATGTTTTAGAGACCTTACAGTACTCTTAACACTTTACAGAACTCTCCTTACTTTTTTATTCTTGGTTTGTTAATAAAGATTTGTGGCAAAGATTCTCAACAATAGATTATGTTTCAAGTGGAGAGATAATTATGGTTTTAGTATTTTCTTAAAGTTGAAATGAAAATGTAAATAGAAATGGGTTATTAGAATACCCATATTTAATTAGGTGTTTCAACATCATAGATGGGTTTTGTTTTAGTATGTTCGCATCAAATGTTTGATCGAAAATTCATGCGTTTACAACAAACTTGCCACCATTTCCGTTCTAAAGTTTGACACCAATATTGTATATTGCGTTTTTCGATTTCACCAGTGGGTTTTGACTTGAATTTTATGCAAAGCTTGGCTTGGATAATGGTGGAAATTTAAGGGGACTGCTTCTTGGTACCAGAGAACCAGAGAGCGGATCATACTGTTTGTAATGTACAATCTGTAAGGAATTTGGACCTACGGTCTATGTTTCGCAGATGTACATATCTTTGACTAGATCTGCAAAACCAACCCTATTGACCCCTTCCACTCAGCTTTACTTAGAGGAAATTAGAAGCCGGCAGGATAAAGGGGGCTGATAAGGTTTTTCGAATGTGTCGCTGTTTTTTTTGGGGGGTGGGCGGAAATGCATTTTGAAAGGAAGATTTTCCCTTTTCGGAAAGGCTCAAGTTTCCAGAGGCTGATCCTCCAAAGAAGGGAGAGAAGATTTGAGGGCAGGGAAGTTGAGTTGGATTAGTCGAGATAGAGCCTGCGACCTGGAGAGATCTCTCTGTTTTACAGTGAGAGAATTTTATTTTGGAAAGTTTGGCCATCTGATCTGGTTAAAACAGGCTCTCAGACTCAGAACTATGTTAATTTGTTTTACTTTAATTTTCATCAATCTCGTAAAAAAATTGTATTGTCCTTCTAAGCAGTTGGAGGAATTATTTGATTGTGCATCCCAGCGACGGTCTAGGAAAATACCTGCCGTAGTAAAGTAGGTGGGCAGGTCCCACGCTAGCATAGCGCCCCAGAAAGTGGTGCTATTACATAATCCAAATGATTTTTTTTTACCTTAATCGTTCCTAATCAGTAAAGTCAGGTCTACTAAGATTTTGCATTCCAAAAAATGTAAGTATCAAAATTAAAACAAACCAAATAAACGTTTGGTCAATTTGTATAGTCTTTACATAGAAACATATGTTTACTTCTTATAAGATGCTTCAGTATTAAATTGCAAAGAAGACATCAATATTCTATGGACAAATGGACATTTAATGCAGTATATTTGCAGATACTATATATGCGGAGGGCATGGATGGGGATAGCTGACCATCATTAGTTTTAAGAAATAATTCTTGGTGTCATAGACCTCATGTTAAAGGAGAAGAAGAATCGTAGCATTTCAACATAAACTAAAGGAATTTTCTGTAAACAAGGTAACTGTTTTTCTATGTCATGAATTGCTTTGATCTCTTTTCCCCCATTCATTATAAAATTATTAGTGATTGCTTTTTCATAAAGATAAAAATAATTTCCAATTTTGGAACCTCTACATTTCTAGGAATGTAATTTGTCAAAGTCTATTTGAAAGTTATTTCGAAAGAAAGCTGGTGCACTTTTAAAAAATGGAATCATATGGCTTCATAGGTATGGGAACCAAAAGGATTCTCGATACAAAACTAAAAATAAAATAAACAAGTTTATTCCAAGTAGAATAAAATGTTTTTCCAAAAAGCAATCATTAATAAAAATTTGGTGCAAAGACAAGATCATGATTTCAATAAGTATTATTCAATAAACAAACTACTTGCTATCGAAGATCTTTCTTTTTATATAAATTTTTAAAAATATTGCATCTCGAATCAAGCAGTCAGTAGTGCTTCTATATAATGGATATTTATACGTTTTCTAAGAAAATATTTGAGTAGAATCTCTTTTATCTTATGATGTTCCCGGCTTAGGATCAAAATATTTAACACGGAAAAAAGCAGTTTCCAGACAAGAGGTCAAACACTTTCGTCCTTTAACACCGTTCAAAAGATGAAAGGAAAAACATAAAAATAGAGTCATTTATAACATTGTATCTTCTTTTTTAGATGACAACTCATTGTTAAGACTTGCTATGCTAGATAGTATCTATAAGTAATAAAACTTCGGGAAGAAAATTGTTGTTCACCGAAAATTATTTAAAGCTTTCTTATATGCTTAGTAAGTTTAATACTCCTTTTCATTAAAAAATTCTTTTAATAAATTTTACTATATTTTATACCAAAGAATAAAATACAGCAATTTATTCTTTAATTTCGGTGCCGATCATCTTTTAGTTTTTTTACAGAAGTCTATTGCTGATTGACTACAAGATCAACTACTTAAGTGTACTCTCGCAAGGCTGAAAAAATACCGGATTTAAGATTCCATTTTCTTTTATATTTCAGTACCCTCGTTTAAGGTATGAATTAACATTTGCATACGTCGTGACGAAGAGTTATGAAGTAATGGGCAGATATTTGGGGTACAGCAGAAAATCATATTGAGCTTAAATAATAGAATCGGTGAAAAATCAAGCCCATACCCAATCTAAATTAACTATCGCTTTTAATTCTGCCCCTTTCGCTTCAGAATTTCATTAAGGAATATCGCACAATGTAATATATGTGTAAGTTAATTTTCTATGTAAAGATGATTTGCAAAATTTCTATAAAAATCTTTGCAAAATGTTTACGAAATAAAGTTTCAAAATTTTTAATACGACATTAAATTTATTTTAATAACTTTATGTAATATTATAGATATATTAAAAATTTTATTATGTATTATATACATTTTTTTAAAGTTGTTTAAATTTTAAATATTTAAACAATTTTTAAATGTGTAGCAAATATGGTATAAGCTTATAGGTAATGAAAAATATCATTAAAAATTGATTATATTTTTTAAATACAATTTTGTGCTTTAATAATTATTACTTTACTAAAAGAAATCATATCCGACAAGAATAAGATTAAATTCTGCTGAACTAAGGATTGACTTTAAACGATTAATATACTACTTGGCACCTTACAAGAAGAAATTCTTTAGATATACTTCTAGAAGATTAATTTAATTAATAAATTTCACTTATTTATTAACTGCTACTTTAAGCTAACTTGGAAATCTAAAGGTATTGTTTTACAGTTTACTATCGTTAGAAGGGAGTATAAAATCAAAAGTGTCCTGTGTTAAAAATATATTTGGCTGTATGCCTATGGATTTATTTGATGAAAAAATAATCTCGTTCTAGTGATTTCAAAATAATTAGTTAAAAAGTGATTAAAGTGCCCATTAAAATATTTGTAATTACCCAATTAATTGGTGAAATTGTCTGCCTGAAATTATTTTTTTCTCTTTGCCGTCTGTGAATGTATGCAAGGTGGATCTATAAAATAAATGTAATTACTTTAGTGATTTTTAACGTTAACATTGATTAGTCACTCTTAGGTTGCTCCTAAAACGTAATGCTTAATTGCGCTTTAGAGGTTTTATTTGAAATTGGTGATTAGTTTTTTTTTTTAATTCTGCAAATGTAATATAAATGTCAAGAGGCAATAAATATTCAAAATCATAAAATTTTACTTAAAGATTCAATTATACTAATATGGTTAGATATAATAAAGATTTTATTGTACTTTTCATGCTGTAATTTTAATGGAAAATAATGAAAATATTCGATTGAAAAATCTCAATTATGATTTAAAAGACATGTATCGTAAATATGAAATGCAATTAATTTCTTTAATCATGTAAAATATATATTAAAGAATAAGTAATTATTAAATTATCAATTTCAAATTTGTATTTATGTAACGTGTTCTCCTATCAATAAATTATTATATAAGAACAAAATATTTATGCCTATTTATTAAAAGAGTAAAAGGTATACATTTTTTAAAATTTTATAAAAAAATGTTTTCTAGAGCATGAAATACATACATTGTAAAATATTCAGTATATTTAAAAGCGTTTAGTTTATGTTATTTTAAATTACATTCAATTTGTCAGTGTCGAAAAGTTTAGAAAAACAATGATCTGCTGTTGTAACCTAAATGCATTTCTAGTTATTTATTAAATTCACTTTAAATATGTAATTATGCATTTCCGAAGTGATAAGTATGCTAAGCTGGAGAAGACTAAGATATATGTTACTGAATAGGTGGTAACGTCTTCTTTTTTCATTCCTTTTCCAAAAACATTAATGATTTTATTAGAAATAGTTTTAGCAGATTTAACAATAAATTTGGAATATCCATGGCAACAAAAAGGATATATTCTAATTTGCAAAGAGAAAAACAAAGACAATCTGATCCTGATTATATGATTACTTGAGAATCGTAAAGTTACAGTTCTGAGACTTCTGAACCCTTTTGTATGTATAACACTTCACTTCTTTGGGATATTTGGACATATGGTGATCCAGGGTTTGGTAGTTAAACTTATGTAATTTACAATTTGAAATGTATTGAAATTTCAAACTTTGTAATGGAAGTATCAAGAGTAACAACGAATAATGCGATTCCTTGCAGACGATGAATGAGGAAAGAACAAGAACCACCTCACCCCAACCGACATTCCTGTCCGAAATGATCTGCTGTTGTAACCTAAATGCATTTCTAGTTATTTATTAAATTCACTTTAAATATGTAATTATGCATTTCCGAAGTGATAAGTATGCTAAGCTGGAGAAGACTAAGATATATGTTACTGAATAGGTGGTAACGTCTTCTTTTTTCATTCCTTTTCCAAAAACATTAATGATTTTATTAGAAATAGTTTTAGCAGATTTAACAATAAATTTGGAATATCCATGGCAACAAAAAGGATATATTCTAATTTGCAAAGAGAAAAACAAAGACAATCTGATCCTGATTATATGATTACTTGAGAATCGTAAAGTTACATTTCTGAGACTTCTGAACCCTTTTGTATGTATAACACTTCACTTCTTTGGGATATTTGGACATATGGTGATCCAGGGTTTGGTAGTTAAACTTATGTTTGTTGTTCATTGTAAAAAAAATTATTTTTAAGATATATATTAAAGGATTGAATCTTACATTTTGTTCATCTGTCTAATAAATAAAATATTAAAATAGTTTTGGAAGATAAGCATAATTAAACTAGAAAACGAGACAATTAATGATTGATGTTAGCGAATTCAGTAGAATTTTACTTTTTGTCTCTGAATAAAAGAACTGATAATTAAATATCATATTTACGTCAGCAAGTAAAATATCTTCAAAGGAAAGTACTCGCTCACTTTGAGCTTTTATGATGAGCTATTTATGATGAGAACCTGGTTACTTATAACCAGACCAGCTTCTTTCGTCAGATTATTAAAGATCTTTTGCAATAGGAGTAGGGAACATTTTTAATATCAGGAATAATGGGGGCTCACAGAGGCGGTTATAATAGGTGTAAAATAATACATGCAGGCAGACGGCTATATTTCTATAGTGACTGATAGAATATTTACTAGAAAATCCTTGATAGGAGGCAGTAAAATACTATCTTGCACATAGAAATACTTGCACAATAGGATATCTTGCACAATAGGGAGCATTTAAATACTTCCTATGGATTAATCCGTTAAAATCGAGAAACACTTTGATTTTTAGTACTTTGTATTGGATTAAATGGGAAACAGACTATGCTAGTGTATTGTGCAAAATTTTACTACACAATTTTCTGAGTATCGTACATTTCTGAGATATATTTTTATTCAAACTAATTTCTAGAAATCTTTATGTAGTCAGTAGGTGACAGTATGTATACATTAATGGGTCACAAGGTACTGTGTCTAGCACAAGTTATATGTACAAACAAAGGAACGATAAGGCATTAATTGTATTACAAAAATTTAATATATAGCATGCATTATTTTATCAAAAGCAAGTTAATAAATTACTTTATTTTGTTTTATGACATTTTCCTTGTCGAAGGGGTTAGACGATTTTCTAAATTATTTAGATTATATTTCATAGTAGAATCTCCTATCAATTGTGGTTTATAGTTTAATCAATTTCAGAATATGACAATAAATAAAATTATTATGAAATAATTGTGAAATAAATATATTTATTAGATATAAAATTAAATATTTGATATTTTCCGGAAATCTTTGAGAAATGTGAAATGTTTGAAACGCCTCCCAACATCAATATGTACATATAATAATACAGAAATTGATAAAGTAATATAATTAGATTTTTAACTTTATAAATAGTCTCGATGTTAATAATAGTCTAGGGCACAATTTTCATTCTATAAATGATATGAATACAGATTGAGCTCTGATTAAAGTTAAAATTGATTAATTGTATAATTAAAATGAAAAAAATGTCAACAAATAGAAAAGTGCTATTTTTAGTTCGTCTGTATTTGAAACAGGGTCACGATAATTGGAATTTTGAATTTTTCTCTAAGTGATAAATTATAGCATGATCCCTAAGATTTATGCAATGCTAATGAGTTTGGAAAAAAAGTTAGCAATCGACAAGTTTGAAGTGATTGATTACTTGCGAATTGGAATTACTTTGCCCTGAAAACGTTGCAGCTTCAACAAAAACTACCTGCCATTAAATAAAAAATGTTTCCATTTTATTTAAACAGTAATTATAGTATAAATATCTAGATATTAGTCAAGAATTTATGAGAGGATTATGTACATATATTTACATATACTATACGAACTATCTCAGAAATACCATTTTTGGAAACCATAATCTATCAAATAAGGGAAAGAGTCATTGTGAAATACAAAAGGTAAATATAATTTTAAAACATTTACCTAGGAAAAGAAAGCAATAGTAAATTGTATTTAAAAAATAAAATATAACTAATTTTAGCCCATGAAGCACCAGTTTAAGATGTTATTTAGAGTATTTCAAATATTTTAAAATTTCTTTTGAGTAATAATAATTTGTAGAAAGAACTCTAAATAAGATTATGAATTGGAATTAGTTCTGAAAAATGTTTTAGCTTACTAAAGAATGGAAAAAAAATCTTAAGTTCTAGAATATAAATAAAGACAGTAGTCGAAAACTTGTAAGACAATTACGCAAGTATATTTAAGAACATTAAATGTAAAGAAACACAATTCATGAATTTACTGAACTGTAAGATAAGAATAGTTTTACAAATTCTACATTTTAAAATACACAGTTTTCTGAAAAAGCCCTCTTGTAAAGTATGTAGGCAAATACAATAAAAAGCTAACTTGCAGGTATCTGATAAGTCTTTAAATTCTTTAAAGTGTACTACGTATATGTGACTGATTTAGGGTAAAAAAATCATACATAGCAAAAATATAAAAAATTAACTTTTAGAAGGCTGTAGAACCACAAGTGTTAAAACATATAAGGGTGACTCGGTTTACAGACGCAGCTATTTCTGATAGATCATCATTAGAAAGCGGATCTCATTTTGGAGAACACTTAAAAGTAATTGCTTAATCCTGAAATATTTCTGCTATAAATTGAATCATTTCGATTGGCTATTTGTTGTTTGAAATTCAGGTATTCAAAAAAATCAAAATTTGGAATTTTTTTACAGAGTCTTGAAGAATTTTTAAATGTTTTTAATTCTTAACGAGCTATGGTTACTCCAAATTTGACTTAATTCCTCGGAACAATAAAACGAAAGGAAAGAAATAAATCAGAATACATTTTAAGAAAATTTGGGAAAATTTTTCAGGGGATATGTAAAAGGTTACAAGAGTTCAAAATTTCAAAATAAAGTTCTACAAAAAAGTAACATACATTCAATTTTGGTAAAACAGATGATTTGTGTAAGAATAATAAAATATATTTCTTAGTGTTCTAAAAAAGATCCTTTATCCGATATATTTTGAAGGTTACAAGAGTATCAAAAAGTTACAAGAGTACATAATTTCGAAATAAAGTTCCACAAAAAAGAAACATATATTAAATTTCAGAAAAAACAAATAATTTGTGCAAGAGTAATAAAATAAACTTCTTTGAGAGCTAAAAAAAATCTTTTACCGATGTATTTAGAAGGTTACAAGAGTATCAACGTTCGGAAAAAGTTCCGGAAAAAGCAACACATATTCAGTTTAAGAAAAAAATCAGCTATGATAATTAATGTAAGAGTAATAAAGTATAATTCTGTATATGCTAATAAAGTCATTTACTATTGATATATAGATGATCCTAAGAGTTTAAAATTTCAAAAATAAAGTTCTACAAGAAAGCAACATACATTCAGTTCAGGGAAAAACAGATACAATAAATTATATAAAAGTAATAAAATATAATTATGCATATGCTAAAAAAATTTCCTTTCCCGGACAATTTAAATGGTTACATGAGTTTCAAATTGTGGACGAAAGTTCTCCAAGAAAGCAACGTATACTGGATTTAGGAAGAAATAGATAGGATAATTTATATAAGAGTAATTAAATATAATTTTTTATGCTAAAATGTCCTTTTTCCGGGGATATTTATAAGGTTACAAGTGTTTCAAATTTGAAAATAAAGTTCCATGACAAAGTAACATATTTTCAGTTTAATTTTGAATAGCAAGATCTCTATTAGAGTGAGCTATAAAACACCTTTAGACGTTTAAAATAAATACCGCAAACAAAATATCCTTGCATGCATAATGTACTTTTATACTGTGTTTTTGTGCTATTAATCATGTTTTAAGAGCTAATCTCCTGAAAACGATGACTCTTCAAAATGATTTATTCGGCAGATTAAGTTTTCGTCACCTTTCAGCTATTGTATATTCTCTAATATTTTCTATGCCTCCAAACCATTTTTCTTAAAAATTCAAAGGACAGGAAAGATTCATATCGTAATATTTTACAAAATTTAAGGTTCAAAGCGTAATTTCCCCTTTTTAAGACCGTTATTAGTTTCTTAGTCAATGGGTAGGCTGTTTGAGATTAAGGCAATAATTATCCCGTAAAGTATAACTTAATTAATATTTCTATTCGCATAATCAGGTTAATTTATTTTTTCTTATTAACAATGCAAGCTGTTATAGAAATGATGCTTATATTTTATTTGCAATGAAATAATTAATTTTGCAAGGCATTATGAGCAAGTTATGAAGGCAAGTTAGATGGAAATTATATCTAGTATAGACGATTATTTTAATATTAGAAGAAGTTTACACAAAATTTTGAAATGTTTATAACAAATTACGTAGAGGTGAAAGTAGTTATAAGCATTAAAATTTTATATTCAGTTTATCTTTTATAATTTTTTTAAAGTTTTTCAAGCATTTTAATGTGAATACACATGTTAGATTTCTTTAAAAATAACAGTTATAGAAATTAAAGAAGAATATATATTTATTTGATTTTTTTATTCCTGATTATTTTAATCTCAATGAAACTTTGTTGTGAATTAATAAAGATGCATAAAAAATTGTTTTTAAAATATCTAACAAGCTTTATAAATACATCTTTAATTTCTGGCCTATTTTGAGAAATATTATTCAATGGACCTTTTCATTTAAAGTTAAATATAAGGATAGAAATTGCTTAGTATTGTAAAAATAAAAGGAAAGTATACTTACCCGATTATTTTGATAAAAAAAAATATTTTTCTAAGAAATTTAAGACTCTTTCAGAAGATTAATAAAGAGTAATAAATTTTTAAAAACATGTTTAGATTTTTTTTACTTATTTTTAGAAATATTAATTAATAAATACTTCTAAAAATAAGTAAAGCAATTCTAAACATGTTTTTAAAATTTTGTTTAAATTTGAATTTATGCCTAGGAAATCTTTAACAAATTTATAAATTAAAGTAAAATATTGCTATTACTCATAAGAATTTCTTATCTATTTATACAAATCAGCGAAGAATTAATGAAAATGACTTCGATTGCAACGTTATATTATTCTGATTCTGAAGTAATTTCAAGAAATTACAAAATGTTAAAAGTTCTCTGTATAGTTTATAGAAAGAAGTACGTGTAAATATCTATAAAGTCAAATGAAGTTATTATTAGAAAAACTTACAGCAAATTAATTCTGCTGTTATACAGGAAGTACTTAATTCAATATTTTTATTGAATAAGAGTAAGCAGTAGTACTTTATTTGCATCCAACATTTAAAATCGTGTAGAGTTAAAGTATTATCAACATTTGTGAACCAATATTCAACAGCTCTGAAAAATTTATAACCTTTAAACATTGTAGTGTTTAAGTGCTATCACCAGTTCTGTAGTTGTATAATTAAAAATATTCAAATTCAGATCTTTTCGTAAATTTTAAACTGTGAAATATAAAGCAATATTTATCATGAAAATTTAATAATATTTTTTTTTACTTTGACTATATATAAAATACATACAAAATATAATAAAGTATATTTGTAAATTTAAATTTTCATGTAGTAGTCTAGTAGCTATTAAACTTTGTATATGGTAGTCTTTAATTTCTTATTTTAGGGAATATCTCAAGGGTTGATACTCTCTTTGACTCTGCAGAGGATTCGATTCGAACACTGTCGGCCGTTGAAGGGGAGGTTGGTGTGTTCAAACCTTTCTTTGTTACTCTTTTATTCTATTGCTCTTTTGATCGGTAACATATATAAAATAATTTAAAAAAATAAAATAATTTTTCTAACACATAAATTATTATTTGTGTTGTCTCCTCAGTTTTATTACGCGCGGTACAGAAAAACGTGTTACTACTTCAGAACTATTATTGTATTCTTCCTCCCTTTTCTTGTGATTTTGTTTTTTGGTCTCTGCAAAGGCCCTCTACTGTTTATTAGGTTACTAAAACTCTGTGATCTAGGAAAGCCCTTGATGAGTCAAAAATATTTTTGCCACCCACATAACCTTGGAATATTCTTACTAACATAAAATAGCTCATTTACCATGTTTGATTTAATTCAGCAGAAACGATTTTTCTGGGAAAACAAAGTGATGTTTCCGGAAATTTACGATAGAAGTGGGGAATTGAATAATCTTGTTACTATGAAGAGGGAAAAAATACCCCTCTAACGTGTTTGGATTTATTTTTATACCATGTATTCCTCAATGAACTTTGTCTTTATTGGTTAACTTTCAATTTATTAAAACTTTTCCAAAACTTTTTTTAATTACCTATGTTTCTTATTTAGTAGTGACTAGGAATTTATAAAATTCATCGCTGTCATACTATTTCACAATAGTTATGAATATTTTCTTAGATTTTATTTTACTTCGAATTATAAAGATCTGAAAATTATATCAATTTAAATGTTACACATTTTTTACAATTTCTTAGCATTTAATCTCGTTTCTAAAATATTATATGTTTCAAAAGTTAGAATTTAAATGGTATATGTATATCTACAAAGAGATGACAAATATATAGTTTTCCTAACTATTAAATAACTATTTATGTTCCCATAAAATCACTTTATTATTGGCTATTTTAGGAAAATTCTAAACAGAGCATGTATGTTATGTATTAGCATATTTTAATGGTTCACGTAAATCGTACTAAAATGAGCCATTAAGAGATAGAAATTCAAATGACTAAATTACATTAGTAGCTTCTAACAGAAACTAATTGCTGCTGAACCTTTAAAGGGTTCATAAAAATTTGAATACCTGAAGTTTATCTCCTTACAAAACATTTCGTAACATAATTGGATAATAAAGGATTGTGCTGCATATAAAAGCTTATATTATAAATCTGTCTGAGGATATGAATAATATCAGACATAAAAGTATGAAATTTCGGAAAGAGAATTATTCAAGGGCAAATCCAAAATTAAGATTTACGCTATCCTTAATGAAAATTTTAGAAAATATTTTTTTTGTTAATGCTCTATCCTAATACTTGAAAAACTTTCTTGTTTATGGAAGTAAATATTTTTTTCCTATGGCTTACAGTCTTACTTCTTGAAATTTATGATTTTGTTTTTAAGAAAACGAAACATTTATTTTTACTACAAACACTTCAGAAGTAAATATTATTTCATATGACTTACAGTCTTAATTCTTGAAATTTATGATTTTGTTTTTAAGAAAACAAAGCACATTTATTTTTAGTACAAACTGTTCGATCTTTGTATATTTCTTCTCCTCTTCTTAGCCCACTCTCCTGTTTCTAATCATGGATCTTGTTGGTGCTTCAACCACATTTGGCGAAATTGGCGTGCTTGCAGCTTGAGTGCGTGGCGTGCTTGCAGCGTGGCGTTTGAAATCTGGCGAGGGGATCGTAACTCAACAAATTGATACATAAACAAAAACAACATTTTGAGGAAAAATTTTACAAAAATTGAATATTTAAAATCTAATTGAATTAACAAAGAAAACACAAAGGAAACACATAACATTCATACTAAATAGACTGAAACATTCACTTAATCACAAATTAAATAAACTGAGTGTGATTTTCATCACAAATTTGTGATTTAGTGTAAATTGTAAAATTAATTTAAAATAAGAGATTTGAAAAAAAATTTTCAATTTTACAACTCCTCTTCAACCTCCACTCAAAATACAGTTTCTTTTAAGTCAAAGAGTTTTTTGCTGGATGAGATCCCGCCTACCGTTTACCTTTGGAATTGTAAAGGCTTAGCATATGTCATTTTAAGTCGCGCTCGATCATTGCAAAGCCTAAGACTTGAAGCCTTAAATCCTATTGAATTTGTTGGTACAAGACCATGTAATCTTGCAGCGAAAGAGGAAATGGAACGAATGAGAAATGAAAATAACATCGATAATAACGAAATTTAATTGTTAATAGAAATAAATTCACAAAAAAATTGGAAAAGAGAAAGTTCGTCCAAGAGAAAGTTAGTCCAAAGGGATGAGGGAGGGTAGGCGGGATCTCATCCAGCAAAAAACTCTTTGACTTAAAAGAAACTGTATTTTGAGTGGAGGTTGAAGAGGAGTTGTAAAATTGAAAATTTGTTTTCAAATCTCTTATTTATATTTTTATAGAGTGATGCTGGAAAATGGTCGAATACAGAGAATACTGCCTGTCAAAACAGTTCATGAATTAAATTAAATTACTAATACTAATGTTTGAATCGGTTGTTGATTTTAAGCAGTAGGTTTTGGTCTAAATCCACTATATAATAATAGCTTAAGTTATCTCTCCGAAAGTCCTCGAATTTATAAAGCGGTTGGACCTGAAAAGGAAAGAGGCATCCATATCGAATTCTTGATGAGTTAGGGTTAGGTAAATTCACATCAAGTACAAGGCTATAGAAGGTAATGGTGAAACTGGATTACCTGGGTCGAGCCCTCTAATCTAAACATTTATTACAGTAAGCAGAGAAATGACAACGAGCAGAGCATAAAACAACTAAAAGTTGAAAGAAGGGGATAAAGAGTAGAAAATTTAAGGCTAGAAAACACAATACATTTTTGGTCAGAGACAACCGCACAATAACAGAGCAAAGCTAGTAAAGTTTATCTTCTCCCAATCGATCCGATTCTAAAATAAACAGGTATATGCTTCATATCACAGCAAAAATTCTGTTGTCTTTAAAACGTTTGAAATCCATCCCTTCCCCTTGTTTTGAGAGTTTAATGCCATTATTTCAAGCCCTATTTTCCCCAATTAAGAACAGGTGATTAAGTTTATCAATTTATCCCATTATAAGTAGATGGTAAGAACATTTTTTCTAGCATTATGACGTCATTCCTTTAAACATCTCATTTAATCATTTCTTATTTTAAATTAAGTAGATAATTTTCTTTTATATTATGCTTAAATAATAGATTAGGTATATATGTGATAATTTAAAATTTAATCATCAACTAATTTTGTTGCAATGAAAATTTTATCACCAGTATTAACAACAAATTCTTTTCATAAAAGTCTAAGGGCCTGAGATCCACCGTGTTCGTTAAAGGTGACTGGGGCAAGTAAAATATGTTCGTGGTCACAATATTCTCCAAGTTCTCAATCAATACCTTTGAGGTGTGGCAGGCCAAGTCTGTGGGTTTTCTGCTTCAAAACTACGTCCTGCTTCAAAACTACGAGGACCTACTTGAGCGAAGTCGTTTTTAATGGTGCTCATTAAAACGAAAGGCGCACCCTTTGACCTTAATACGAGAGCCTGCAGGCTCAATCGTGCTTGGATTGTCCAAGTGGCACGAGAAATAACAACATCAACAACAAGTAATACAAATATAAACGTAATATTCTTTCTTTTGTATCAAATAATTTCTATGGGGAATAAATAAATATGATGTCGATAATTCTTTGGTAAAGTTGGTTAAAATGCTGTTACTACAGCAGAAATGTGGTGTTATAATGTTATCAATAAGATAATGATATTCAGCTGGGAATATTGCAAGAAAAACTTTTTCTAACTATTCTGTGCTAAAACAGCTATAACCATCGATGAGTGTTTTGCAGTTTCAATTGATTGTAAATTTTTAGGTAGCATTTATTCACTTGTTGCGTCAGTTGAATTTGGTAATTAGTTTCTAGCTATCTTCCTAACTAGCTAGAAATTTGAGATTTTGCCCATACGCTCAGTTAGGCTACTAAATTAAAAACTAGAATAAAACGTAGGTTAAAAATGGAATCAGTGTCGAAATAACGTATTTTCAATACAGATATAATTTTATAAGGGAGCGTTTATATTAAAATATTAATACAATATGTAAAATATTATATGCTGAGGACATCACACTTTTATTTTTAGTCGCAAAACCTACCCTAAAACTAGTCCTCATCCTATAGAGGCTCCTCACTTACTTCTCCATATCAGAACATTATAATTTCATATAAATCTTTTCATATATGTTATCTTTTATGCACTGTTTTAAAATTATTTTTAATAAATTATTAGTGCATTTTTATCGGTTTCCTTGCTAAATAAAACCAGCTAAACTACTTTTTCTATATTTATTTTATTTTTTATTCATCCTTATCTGTTTTGTATAACTTTATTACACTTTTATTTTTGACGTCTTCTCTTAGAGACTGCAGCTTCATGGGAGCAGATTTCTGTAGAAAAACCCTAAAGGGCAAACCTGGCAGTTATTATTCGTTTTGCTCCTTCCAAAGATTGCCGAAAATTGGCCAAATGAGTAACGCCTCCACTTCAGTTCTAGAAAGTCCAAAGCTGTCTTAGATGTTCGTAGATGTTAGGCATCAGTTTAAAGCACTATGTACCGGTCTCATTAGCTCTAGTGTAGCATAAAAGTATATTGTACCACTCTATACAGTGTTACCATGCAAAGCACTGTACATAGTACAATTAAACATGATGCATATACATAATCCTCATAGATATTTCTAGCATCTCTTTCGGCCACCCTAGATTGGGCTTAAACAGTACTTAAAATACGATAACCAAAGATAAAAACACTTCTTGTCTAAACAACATATTTCGTAGAAAATGCTGATTAATCAAAATGTTCTTGACTGCATTAATTTGCTTTAAATTAAATTGTAGTTTCTCCACTCCTTGATGGGTTAAACTATTGTTTCAATCAACTTTCCCTCTTTAAGTTTATTCATATGTAACCCTTTTTTGTCTTATTTTATTTAGTCTTTATTTTTGTAAAACTCCTTTTTAAGTTTTGGAGTTCAGAGTGGGCTTTTCCCCGTTGTGAGTACTTAATAGCCTTGCATGCAATAGGGTAAACTACTGTCAGCAGGCGCTCTTTTTTTATTGAATTCAACTCAAATTCATTGCATAAACTTCCAGTGCAATAACAAGCATTAATACATTAATTATCTGCTTTAAACTTTGGATGTATGTAATAATGATCTGCAATTAATTATCACTAGGATTAAAATTTGAACCAAGGAACATGCATGCAAATTATTAGTCATAATTTTCATGATATAATCTTCAAAATTTTCCAAATAATTTGCCAATAATAATGCCAACTTTCTTCTCAATATTTGCCAAATAATTTTAGCACATTGTTATTTAAAATATATAGACCAATTCTATAAATGAAATTAGGATTGTGAATTAAAAGTAAGAATTTGAGAATTAAAATTTCTTTTTTTTACTAATTTCATTGATTGGAATAAAGGAATCCTTTTAAAAGATCCAAAGATACATGTACTTTAGAGATAAAGTTTAAAGAAATAAATCTACATTTATAGTTGCATGAAGAAAACAAACAAAGTTTAAATTAAATTTTTTTAAGGTTTAGAACTGTATAAATCTCATATTTGTAGTTGACTTTAACAACATTTTTCACTGAAATAATCATTATCCTGTATTACTTTCTTGATTTTAAAAATATTCATTTAAGTGGTATATTTATATTATATCCCTGAAATATATTACACTAATTTTCCTGTATTAAGCAGGAAACAGCTGGTTAAAATGTATGTGATATTAATGTATTTTGATATTTTAAATAGCTTAACTTTTTTTATTTATATTGAGTTTTGTTCGACATGAAAGAAACATGTGCAGTTATTATTATTCAGCGGCTAGTTTCAGTAACATTTTTTAAAGTTTTTGGAAGTTCTAGAATTATAATAAATGCAAAACAAATGCAGTAAAATATGCAGGAGTTAAATACAAATAATGTATAAAGTATCTCATTTATATTGCATTTCCGAAAACCAAAATTTGGTTAATTTATTAAAAATTCTATTACAATATATATTTAGAAGTATGAACAGAGTACTTTATTTTTAATCGTTTCCTTTTTCTAATGCTTAATTAAACCACCTCTATGAAAAGAAACAAATAAATGGGTTTCATTCTTTGAATTTTAATATTCCTCCACAGGGATTTATGATTCGGAGAAATAGATTATTTTCATTTCATCATCTTCTAGAGAGAAAGGGAATTTAATCCTTTGAATAATTTTCAAATTCTTTATATTTGATGCTTTTTCATGATGCGTGGAAAATTTTGAGGGAAATTGTGTTTAAAATGAGACAGTATGTCAATAACAGGCGTTCTGACGATGCAGGTTTAATTGCATTTTTCAAAAGCTATATTTTATGTAAAAGAAAACAAACTAACTTTTGAAACGAAAACAGTTTAGTTCATAGATATTGGCATTTATCATCAATGTAATGTTTATAGCTTTGTGCTTCCAGATCAGTAGTAAATAAAATACCTTACATATGTAAAATTTATTATTTATTATAGCTACAAACGAAATAAATTTCCCGAATTATAAAATTGTTTTCAAAATATTCATAAATATTTTAGTTGCTATTTATGTTTAGAGTTTGAAATACAAATAAATTTTCTTTTACATTCATCTGAAATAAATTCACTGCCTTGCAGAAAATAATTACTAATAAAAACTATTTTTCCAAACCCGTCATTATGTCTGATAGTAAATATCCGATGCAAATTATAATTTAAACCAATTATATATTTCTCGAAATAATTGTGTTAATAAAAAAGGATTAAATATCCTTAGTGACTCTATTTTTCTGCAGTGGGTTCTATCACAAAGCAATAGTGAAAGAACGAAAAAGCATACTTATGTTGCATTACATAGCAAAGTCCCGATGCAAACTATTTTTAAGCAATTTGTGTATTTATCGTGTATTTATCAAATCGTATATGAATATAAACTATTTTTAAATAACCTAGGCGAATGTATTGTTTTCGATGGGTGCTATCACACTACAGTATTGAAAGTTATATAAAAGTATATTTGCTGGCAAGTATGTGTGCAACTGCTTTGTAAATCTTAAATAACCCGACGACCTTCAAATATATGAAACTTCTAACTATGTGAGTGTTGAGTTATAATTATATTTCCTTATTTTGTGAAATCTAGTCAAGACAAATTGTGAGAGGACCCTATAAATATTTAACTATACTGCATAAAATCCTAATTTGTCAGCCATTTTATAATGTTTCTGTAATGGGTACTATCCCAAAACAATAGTGAAAGAAAGAAAAAGTATACTTATGTTGCTTCGCATAGAAAAGTCCTGATGCAAACTGATATTTAAGCAATTTGTGTATTTATCAAATCCTATATGACTATAAACTTTTTTTAAACAACTTACGTGAATGCATTGTTTTCGACGGGTACTATCACACAACAGTATTAAAAGTTGTATAAAAACAGATTTACTGGCAAGGAAGTGTGTAACTGCTTTGTAAATTCCAAACAACATTGCAACCTTCAAAAATATAAAACTTATTTATATGAGTGTTGAGTTTTAATTATATTTTCTTATTTTCTCAAATCTAGTCAAGAAAAATTGTGAGAGGACCCTATAAATATTTAACTATACTGCATAAAATCCTAATTTGTCAGCCATTTTATAATGTTTCTGTAATGGGTACTATCCCAAAACAATAGTGAAAGAAAGAAAAAGTATACTTATGTTGCTTCGCATAGAAAAGTCCTGATGCAAACTGATATTTAAGCAATTTGTGTATTTATCAAATCCTATATGACTATAAACTTTTTTTAAACAACTTACGTGAATGCATTGTTTTCGACGGGTACTATCACACAACAGTATTAAAAGTTGTATAAAAACAGATTTACTGGCAAGGAAGTGTGTAACTGCTTTGTAAATTCCAAACAACATTGCAACCTTCAAAAATATAAAACTTATTTATATGAGTGTTGAGTTTTAATTATATTTTCTTATTTTCTCAAATCTAGTCAAGAAAAATTGTGAGAGGACCCTATAAATATTTAACTATACTGCATAAAATCCTAATTTGTCAGCCATTTTATAATGTTTCTGTAATGGGTACTATCCCAAAACAATAGTGAAAGAAAGAAAAAGTATACTTATGTTGCTTCGCATAGAAAAGTCCTGATGCAAACTGATATTTAAGCAATTTGTGTATTTATCAAATCATATATGACTATAAACTTTTTTAAACAACTTACGTGAATGCATTGTTTTCGACGGGTACTATCACACAACAGTAATAAAAGTTGTATAAAAACAGATTTACTGGCAAGGAAGTGTAACTGCTTTGTAAATTCCAAGCAACTTGGCAACCTTCAAAAATATAAAACTTATAATTATATGAGTGTTGAGTTGTAATTATATTTTCTTATTTTCTCAAATCTAGTCAAGAAAAATTGTGAGAGGACCCTATAAATATAATTATAATTCCCCGTTTTATAATTTCCCCTTTTGGCAGAATAGATTTGTTTTATTCGACATCATCCCCTGTATAATAATAGTCTAAGTTGTCTGTCCGTCTGTCCACGAATTGATGAAGCGGTTGTACTTGGAATGGAGAGATGCATCCATATTGTATTTTTGATGAGTTAGGGTTAGTAAAATCAAAAGCTAGTTCGAAAACTTTCTAAATCCACCCCTTCCCCACTTTTCGAGTGTTTAATGCCATTATTTCAAGTTCTGTTGTTCCCGGTTAAGATTAGAACATTAAATTTATCTCTTTATCACATAATTAATAGGTAAAAGTAACATTTTTTTCTAACCTTATGACGTCATTCCTTTAACAATCTTCTTTAGTCATTTCTCATTTTAAATTATTTAAATATCGTTGGCATTATTTTCGTACGTTTTATCACTAAACTTAGAAATTACGTAAATAATTTTCTTCTTTGTTTGTTTTAAACAATAGATTAGGTACAAATGTGCTAATTTTAAATATAATCATCGATTATTTTTTGTTGGAATGAAACTTTTATCACCGGTATTAGCAACAAATTCTTTTCATAAAAGTCTAGGAGTCTATTTCACGGACTAATAAATATCTAGAGTTTAAGTTATATATCTTTGAAAATTAAGAAGTTTGTTCGTTTGTGTGTTTTTTTATATATAACCACGCGGTTTTCAGTCGATTCCCTAAATTTTGGACATCATATATACCGCCAAATAATCACTGTCAATATTAAAACCTCTCAATATTAAATCACTTAAAATGCAAGATAAATTAAAGTTGGCAACTAACATGCGGTCAATAAAGATAAACAAATTATTGATCGTGTACAGATAATTCTTACCAAAAAAACGAAACATTTTTTTTATCTGCCTTATAGGGTAAAAATTTTACTGATCCCGTCATACGACGGGCTGTATGCTAGTTATAAATTTTGGTGTAAACAATAAACCTCTCCTATTTTAGGTACAATTCTACGAAACTGAAAGAAGATTATCATATTGAAGTGTGTATTGCTTCAGATAATTTGGTTTGTATTGTGTCAAAAAATTAGGAAGCACACAATAAGCTAATGGCTTCAGTGATAAATGCCAATAATTGTGTAGATGAAATTTATTTGAAATATTGATGTTATACGTAAATTTATAAAGTTAACAGGGAATGAACACCAATATGAATGATAAGAATGTATTATATAAAAAAATCGAATAACCAATGATATCATTTTTGTTCATGAAAAAAAAGTTGGAAACTTCGTAAAATATTTCTTTAATATAACCAACAATTACTGATTATATTTTACTGTTTAATATTGTTAGTTCTTGAATAATAACTTTATTCCTGATATCTACTTGAATTGCAATTAAAGGATTTGAGATTATAGAAAATTAATTAACTTCGCAAATTTGCTACTGTTAAATCATTGAATAAGGATATATCTGTTTATACAAGAAACTGCTAACTAATTTTACTACTTAATATACTCTTTATAAAATTTACAGAAAATCGACCAGGAGAATCTTATCTCAAATGTATTACAAATTATAAAGACTTTTGAAATATGTATGCTATTTAATTTGCACCCAGTACAGTGATTAAGGTTTGGTTTCTTTAAGGACTATATGTAGGGATAGATTTTGTACATACAAGTAAAAGAATAATATAAAATGTCTTATTGTATGTACGGAAAATAATTCAAAATTTTGAATCTGAACCAGGTAAAAGTATGAAACTTCTAAAGTTTAAATTAAAAACCTTTACGGCATTTTTCTGACTAAATATAGACTTTTAAAAATGCTAGTTTATTCAGACTTTTTACAGTTGCAATTTCTACTGCAATAATATTTGCAAATTAAATTGAAAGTGAAGTGATAGCAAAATAAATTAAATTTCATACTTGAGGTATTTCATTAAAATTTTTAATTTAATTCTAAAGGCATAATTTTTCAACTCTACAATGGTTTAGCATTAACAACTATTCAAAATTTTTAAAAGAAAAAAATCGTACCTCCCCCTTACCACTTTTTCGTATACTCATAGAAATAAAAGTACCTACTTTCGATAGTCATATTTTTGCTTTTACTTTTTATTCACATAACATATGAATTCTATCACAGAAATATTTGGGGTTTTTTTAGCTATGGTAATACGTTATTTTATGAACTTAAATAACAGCATAGAAAACCAGAAGTAATCTAAAATTTGTTAGAAAATACATTCATGCTATAGTAAATGTAATCAAAATTTAATTTCTCGAAGTCAAAACAGTTTTGAGAAATATTTTGAGTCTTTGTATAAATACAAAAATGGTATTTTTGGATGAGGGAGATCTAAGATGAAGATCAATCCAAATTTCGAGGTCGAAGATTTGGAAATTACAACTTTTTTCCTAAATTATATATACGGTAAAGTAAAAATGAAATTATTTCTTGAAAAGTTTACCTAAATGAACAATGAAACGTTTACAAATAGTTTAGAGATAATTCAAAATCTACACACACAGAATCCAGAAGAATAATTGACAGCACAAGAATAATTGACAGCAATCTTGAACTGAACTTTAAGTATAAAATATATTTCACAAGCTTATTGATATTTAAGTAATTTCCCTCGATCACCATTTACCATACAAAATCTTAAATAATTCACTAAGATACTTTCACTTTCCTTCTCGTTATGTCATATGGGTCCTTAGGTTGAATTGTAAAATTCGTGTAATGCAATCATTCCTCATATGTTTCATCATATGTTTTTTTTAAAACATATGTCTGCCGACCATACGAATACGATAGGAAAATCAGTTAACTACTGATAAAAATTGAAAGAGCTTTTATGTAATACATTTACATAAGATACATTTGCCTTTATGTAAAGAATATATAATATTTTAAAACTGTGAGTGCTAGATTGGTTTGTTTTATTTTGGAGCGCTAAGGTCTACTGTTTTGCCCACGAGGGCTAATGAGACCGGGACCTACTGCTTAAAGCCTATTCCGAAAGGCTATGAACACCCATGCCATAGTGGGATTCGAACCCACGAACTCTGGTACCGACTATCAGCGTCTTAACCAATCTGCTAGCGTTTGGCATGAGTGCTAGAAAATATTTGCTTAAGCAAAGCTGTTGGGATCAAATTCTAATCCTAACTACTTATCAAAACTGGGCCGCGGTAGCCTGGTTCGTAGAGTGTCAGTCTCGTAAACGAAAAGTGGCGAGTTCTGTCCTCGTCTCGGTCAAAGACAGCAGTGTTGCTAATGGTAGTTGAGACACGTTAAATATGTCTTGACTGCAAAGTCCTCCAAGTTCTCATATCAAATTATACCTCTGGGGGTACTAAATCAGGGATGAGTCGGTCTCTAGTTTGGATCTAAATTCTGACTTGAGGATGGATGAATGAGCTTATGAATGAGTTTGACTGGCTCCTAAAAAGGTTGTGTCATGTGTGTCCGAGCTAATTTGTACTTTCATCTTAACGGTGCTACTTAACAACGAAAGGCGCACACTTCTGCCTTAATTCGAAAGAGCAGCGCTCATTCGGGCTTGGTATGACCAAATGGCATTAGACCAGAAGTGGGCAAAAGCCGGCTTTCGGACCGGATCGGGCCCTTTTGCTTACTTTATCCTGCCCGTTTAAATGCAATTTTTTAAATCTCTTATGTGCGATTTTGTTGAAATCAACAGTATTTCTATGTGTAGTGTACATATAAATAATAAAAAATATATAAATAACAGAGAGTGTTATAATTTGACGAAAATCTACACTCGGTATTAAGGATTGCTACAAGTGATTTGGATCCAAAATTTGAAGAAATAATATCAAATGAACAATCCAGATTTCACGTTTCGCATTAACTAAAACTATTCTATTTTAACGTTTGATATTTGTCTTTTCTTTTTATAATTCTATTTACTATTATATTTACAAAATATAATATAAATATAAAAATGTAATAACTATATTCAAAATAAAATAATTTGTATCGTTAATATATAAATAAATATTAAAATAAAATCTTTCATTAACTGATTTATTTATTGACCATTAATTTAATATAATGGATCATATTTCTTTAAAAATTACGTGACATATTTTACTGAGCACATATTGTTCGCTTATACACCTAAGTAAAACAATTTATTATTACTATTATCTTTTATTACCTGTCAAATTTTTCTGTCCAAATGCTTTAAAATGATAATTTTAGTGTTTTTGTCAAAAAAAATTTCTTGGGCAGGGAAAAAACTCCACCCAAAACTTTCGCGTGTGCACAGTGTACGCGATATAGTCCTCTGGCCCGGGAGACATTTTGAAAATTTCATTTTGGCCTGCGCTTAAAAGTATTTACCCACCCCTGCATTAGACCCACCCACCACCAGTTATTAGAACAAATCATTCCTGATTGAGTCTCAGATGTGAACAGTTGTGTAAGGCCACAAATATATCGCGTATCTCTCTATCTCTAAACTCTCTCCTTTCTAGTTATTTTGTGTTTTTTATTCACTAATCTATTTTTATTTATTCTTTCACATAGTTTCAGTAGTTCACTTCTTTCATTCACTGCAATAATATGCTGACTGAAAGAAATCTCTTTTTTAACGATGCCTTTATAATTCTGTTTTCCGACATCGTGAAAGGATATTAAAACTCTAAAAATAGTAACCAAATACTTTTGATTTGTAAGAAACTAAAACTGAAAAATATATTGATAGAAAAATATATTGATGTTCAAAATTAAGAGAATTTTCAGGTTTAGCTGATTATGACCAGAACTACGGAACAGATTTTTAATGAAATTTGGTTTGAAAATTGGTTTATATAACACAAGAGAAATAACTAATCTATTGTTATATTAAATGGCATAATTGTGTGTAAATTAATGGGAATTGGAAGGTATGAAATAGTAGTTACGAAACTGAACTAAAAAAATATGTTTAAAAAGGATATGATCTCCACTGAAAGATATAATGTGACGTCACTATTTGAACGTGAAAATAAGTCAGTATATGAGTCCTGTGAGTACACTCTTTAAAAAATGCTGTTTACAATCCCTGGATGGTTCTCAAAGTATGAATGCGAGTTTTTCCTTCTCGGAATGTATCTGAAATTACATATATTCTGGAGATCTAGCTGCCTAATCTATAAGCCAAATATCTTCTCTTGCAATATAATTGTCGACGAGATAAAATATATGTTCTCATACTTTGTTTTCCATTAAAATTATTTCAGGGCCAACTGAATTTCTGTAAGATGAATAGTGTCCAAGATATCAATCCTATACCTCACACCCGTTACAGTGTATTTTTGAAAGACTTGGGTCTGTCTGCAGCCGTACAACATGATGCCTATCAAGTGTATTAAACATAACATCCCATAATGGTCCAATTTCTTTCCAACAGAAGGATAAGTAGCGGGTCTCGTTTTTTCATATAACTTTTCGTAGAATTTATTTTTAGAATAATCCAGGAGTCATCAGTGCAGAAAACGGTTTCCCACTAAAGTAGGACGCAAATAGCAGATTTTGACCAATTTCATGAATCTTTCCAAACACAGTAACTGTTGAAACTCGACTTAACGCAGAGGCACACATATTACGCCTCGCTGCAATGGATAAATATCAGAATTCTTTGGTCATCATGCCTCTTGGACGATCTTGTCCAATTTTCTTCCGATCAACCCGGTATTGGAAAACTTTTTGCAGAATTTGGATTCGATCTGGACTTTACATGACTTGTCTTCCTCTACAAGACTTGCCTTGAGACTGACATGCTTCTAGCCATCCCACGGTTTGTCACTTCCTTTAATACAGTGAATATTGGTGGTTATTCATATTTATACATTTAAATTCAATCAATTGATTCATATAAATCAAAACGAAATTTGTCAAGTTGTGTAAGTGAGCAAAATGTTTATATTGTCGCATCCGCATATAAAATCTTTTTTCTCATAGTTCCACGTACTTACAATTATACGTTTACATATGTGACAGACAAAATTTGTATTCTTCTTTTAAAGCATTTGTTTTACATGTAGTTCGATTATTTTCAGGAAATGCGACAAAATATACAAATGTCCTTAATTTCTCAGAGCAGTGTAATAAAAAATACAATTTTTAATCTCATAAGTAATTTCTCTTGGCATTAATTATACATTTTGAAGTATATATGTGGTACAAAATATATATTACAAAAAGTATTGTATAAAAATTATATTAAGATGTAACTTAAAAATAAGTATATAAAAGGCATCAATTAAATGGTGAATAATTAACTATAATTTTCTTTTGAAAGAAAATCATTATACTTTATAAAAAGAATATTCCTTATTTAGATACATAGCAGTTTTGTATATTGTGCAAAAATATTTTTCTATTAATATAATGAACCCATTTTAGTAAATTAAACTATCATATTAACGAAAAAATATTTATTTTTTAATGTGTACTATATTATCATTAAATATATTTGCATTCTCTTGTTTAATGCCATTTTGTGCTGTATAAAAAAACTAAGACCTGTGATTTAAGAATTATATTATTGATTGTTTTAAACTAAAATAATACTTTAACAATAACAAAATTAATCGCTGCTTTTTTAAAACGTAAAAGAATTCAATACTTCTCCTACACAAATATATAATTTTTCTCTCGTTTAAGTTTTAGTTAAAATTTCGTTCTTTTGGGAAAAAGAATAAAATACATTGATTCTTAAAAAAAAATCTTAAATTTCTTTTCACCTGAATTCATTCAAAGCTTCGAATTCTTCACATAGTATCAACAATTTTTACTTCACCGATTTTTAACACTTGAACTGAAATTTAACACCATGTCCATGTAACGTTTTTGCAGGAATCAAAAAGGAAAAATTCTCAAAAACCTTTTTATAAAAGTTTTAAAAGGCTGTAAAAATTCATTGGAATTTCTGAATGATAAGGAGAATTTCATTTTAAATAAAAAGAGAAACATTGCACTAGTTTCCAAAACACAATGAATAGTTAAAATAGAATAATGAGCAAAAGTTTGTTTAGGAGGCAAAAAAGGAAGACAACTGAAACAACAGAGTAACTATCTTCTTTATTGTAAACGTTAGTTTTTTAAACAACTTTAAATTGAATAGAAATAACATTTTTTTTCTAATTGTAAAGGCTTTATGGTGATGATACTAATAAAGTTGAGTTTTATATTATGCATTTATAGTAAGTAATGTCAATTTTAAATTTATTTTTTATTTTTAAATTTTTGTGAGGATTATAGAGCATAGTTTAGAGGCTTATTAGCGTTACAAATCTGAAGGAATTATATAAAATTTTGCTGGAATTACAGTCTCCAAAAGAAATTGCGGAATGTCTTAGTGGGTTATATCCCCCCCCCTTAATTTATAATATACATTATAATAACCGATATACCCAATAAAAATTTTCCTTTTCAAAATTAATTTTAAAGTTAGCACTGGTAATTTAAAATTTTCTAGTGGACTAAAAGATATGTAAAATAATTTTTCATGTAGAAGAAATATTTAATCCCTTAATGCACAATTTTTTTAAAAGGCTGGTCAAAAAACTCAATTTTTTTTAAATGTAAAAAACATAATTTAGAAAGTTGAATTTTGAAGAAACTATATATATTTTATACTTGAATAAGTAAGTGTTATAGCTTACAATCCCATGTAAATGATAAATATCAATAAAACGATTATTTTTGTTTTCTCATTGTTATTTTCAATTCTCGATTGCATTCGAGTTTGAAAAATTATAGCAACATAAAGTACAAAGTCGCTCTAATTATCTCCACTGTGCACCGTTTGGCCAGTTTAGCGCGCTCGAGTTAATTCGAGTGTGTACGTTAAGGTGTTAAATAAAAAGTCAGAAGTCAGAAGAAAATAAAAAATATGTGAACTTGTCAAACAATACAATACTTGCATGTCATAGTTATTAACAGTTAACATACCATGACCGGTGAATTATATGTAAAATTTTTAATTCATTACCAATTGCATATTTTACATATACATTTCCGGTCATGATATGCTTACTGTTAATAGCTATGATATGCAAAGATTGTATTATTTGACAAGTTCACATATTTTTTATTTTACCAATCTCTCCTGACTTTTTATTTAAACATTATTTCTACGTGAACAGTTATTTTATATAACATTTTGTCAGTTAGAAAATTTTAAAATACCAGTTCTATTTATAAAATTAATTTGAAAAAGGAAAATCTTTTCTGGATATATTGATTATTATAATGTATATTATAAATTGTGGGGGGATATAACCCGTCAAAATATTCGGAAATTTCTTTGGGAGACTGTATAAGATACCATCGGTTTACTCAATTTTAGCTACAATAAATTAACTTATTTATTTAGTAAAAGATGTCTTGAAACTTTAACAAAGATAGTTTAGTGTGTCCACTTTGTCTATGTTCGGTAACGAAGTTCATGGGTTCGATTCCCACTTCTAGCTTGGATGCCCATAGTCCTTGGGAGTTTGTTTTAAACAGTCGGTAACTGTCCTGCTCTAGATTATAAAATATTTTAACTAGTAAACCACATTATCACTTTCAGTTTTATAGCATCTTTTGCTAAACAAGTGAACTCAACTAAAAATGAAGGGTGTCAGAGATGTTACACTTATCTGTTTTCATAAAAATATATTGTAAAGGCTTAAAATAGGCTCAGCTAAAATATTTGTGATTATTATTGAATCTTATAAAAGTTTCTAAAGCACATTGATTTAAAATCACATGTAACAGTTAATGTCAAATAGTAAAGAAATTCAAGACAAACGTTAAAAAAAATAGAGTAAATATTTTTAGTCATGTGATCGACGACTTTGTCGATCAAATATTTTATATGAATAAATAAATTCAACCTGATAAGTAAAAGAAGATTATAAATGCTATCAAGAATTATTTCCTAAAAAAGAAACGTATCTTCCCCTAATTCTCTACTGTAGAACTTAATTAAAAATTACTGCAATTAAAGATAATCTAAATTATATTTCATTCTCTGCCATTGTCATAAATGAATTCAGCCTGATGAATAAATAAATTCAACCTGATAAGTAAAGGAAATTAAAAATTCTATCAAGAATTGTTTCCTAAAAATATAAGAAACATATCTTAATCATATCGCCTAATTTTCTACTGTAAAACTTAATCAAATATTATTACATTTAAATCTATTGGAAATTATATTTTATTCTCTGGCAGTGTAATAAATGAATTCGACCTGATGAATAAATAAATAAACCTCATGAATGAATAAATTCAACCTTCTAAGCAAAAGAAAATTAAAAATATTATCAAGAATTGTTTCATAAAAAATAAGAAACGTATCTTCGCCTTATTTTCTACTGTAAAATTTAATCAAATATAATTACAATTAAATCTATTCTAAATTATATTTCATTCTCTGGTAATGTCATAAATGAATTCAACCTGATGAATAAATAAATAAACCTCATTTATAAATAAATTCAAATTGCTGAGTAAAAGAAAATTAAAAATTGTATCAAGAATTGTTCCCCCCCCCACAAAAAAAAAAAAATTAGAAACATATCTTCCCCTAATTTTTTGCTGTAAAACTTAATCAAAGTTTATTACGATTAAAACTATTCTAAACTATATTTCGTTCTATGGCAGTGTCATAAATGAATACAGCCTGATGAATAAATAAATAAACTTCATGAATAAATAAATTTACCTGGTAAGTAAAAGAAAAATTAAAAATACTATCAAGAATTGTTTCGTAAAATGTAAGAGACATATCTTCCCCTAATTATCTGCTGTAAAACTTAATCAAATATTATTACAATTAAAACTTTTCTGATTTATATTTCATTCTCTTTGGTCCTATATGCTTATCAAAACCGAACTGTCTAGGGTGATCTGTTTGAATTTGTCACACAGATTACGTACCACTGAACTATTCAGGTGTTGTGTGGAAGTTTAAATGCAATACAATGGATGAGGGATTCTGCACCTGTTCTGCTCTATTCATCCCTTTCTTTACATTCTTTCAAGCAAAGTAGGATGTACGGAGAATGAAGTTTTTACAGATAGTATCTTTAATCACAGATTCAGACGTTATCAGTACTTCTTTCAATGTTGAAATATACTTTGTCTCTCTTGTGTTTTCTTATACTGTGTAACAAATTAAGCTGAATTTTTGTAAAGCCTCATTTGTATCTGCTTCTAAAACTAAAGATTATCATTTCTCGGCGTTGCAACTGTTTTTTATGGAAATTTTAATTTTAATTAATATTTTTGTAACAGTATTATAATTTAAATTATTGTTACGAAATATTTTTTTTCATTTAAATGAAAAGTAAAAGTTGAAAATTAATAACAGAAACATGTTCACATATCAATGGAATTTGCTCTGATTTTTGGGCTAATCATTTGATTTGAATTTTTCAATTGTTGTACTTCTTGTTGAAAATGGCTAGCCTTTTTTTTGGTATTATGTAAGCTCTAAACACAATGCTTGCGCAGTTTTTATAATTAGGATAATTTCTAGTATTATTTTAGAGTATAATTTTAATTTTTAGTTCATTGGATATCATTGAATCAAATTTTCTAATTAATTACTTAGTTTCAGCCCTGTAAAACTAGAATAAAATATCGCCTTTTATGAAATTCTTAAATTTTCTTAAAAAAAAAACACGATTGTTGAAACTTTATACTACATAAAATAGAGAAGAAATAATTCACTTTCAGTACATAAACAAAACGTTTTCAACGGTTTACATTGATTACAGATGGTTTACGGATTAGTTTACAGATGAACACATCTGAGTAACTCTATATATATATATATATATATATATATATATATATATATATATATATATATATATATATATATTGTAGGACTCTGTGCTTTTACTTCGGATTTGTTCATTTTTCTGAGAAAAATACTTATCGTTTACAAACATCTAATTTACTCATCATAATTTTAAACCTTTCGAGTGAAATAAACCTAAAAGTATCTTGACTATTTTTAAACGGAAAGCTGTTGAATGATAGGCAAATCCTGTTCGGAAAGAATTTCTAATATATATAAGGTCTAACTACTCGCATATCCTATTTTATATGAAAACGTATGTGGACTATATTCAAGTAATTTAAAAATATTGATGAATACTATTTTCATCTAAATTATGAAGTCATAAATTATCAGAGAGGAATTTATCGCCAGAAATTGTGCACAAAAATAATTGCATGGAAGTATTTGCATTTATATATGAAAATTACTTAAACATTTCTAAATAAATCAAGATCCTAACAGTACATGGAGTCTTCCCTAGATATCTCTCTCATTTTCATCTCGTGACTGGGTCTCCAACTGCATCCGTGGTCAGGAAAGAAACTTTCTGTATTACATTTTCTTTTGTAATCTCACAAATGATTTCTAACTAAAAGAGCCCCTAACAAGAGTAGAAACGAAGTGGAAGAATAATTCTTAGATAGCTTTTATAGTTATGATAATTTCTAATATTATTTTAGAGTATAATTTTCCTTTTCAATTTATTGGATATCATTGAATCAAATTTTCTATTTAAGAACTAAGTATTTACTTTCAGCCCTGTAAAACTAAAATAAAATATCGTCTTTTATGAAATTCTTAAATTTTCTTGAAAAACGTGATTGTTGAAACTTTAAACTACACAAAATGGAGAAAAAATGCATTCACTTTCAGTACATAAACAGTTTTCAACGATTTGCATTGATAACAGATGGTTTACGGATTGGTTTACAGATGAACACATCTCAGTAACTATATATATTTTGTAGGGCTCGGTGTTTTCATTTAAGATTTGTAAGTTTTTATGAGAAAAATCCTTACTGTTTATAAACATTTAATTTACTCATCATAATTTTAAAACTTTCGAGTGAAAAAAACCTAAAAAGTAGCCTGACAATTTTCAAACGGAAGCTTAAATCCAGTTCGGAAACCATTTCTTGAATATACAAGGTCTAACTAATCGCATATCTTATTTTATATGGAAACATATGTGAACTATATTCAAGTAATTTAAAACTATTGATGAATATTATTTTCGGCTAAATTATGACGTCATAAATTATCAGAGAGAAATTTTCGCCAGAAAATGTGTCCAAAAATAATGACATGAAAATATTTGCATTTATATATGAAAATTACTTGCACATTTCTAAATAAATCAAGATCCTAACAGGACAAGGACCCTTCACTCAATATCTCTCTCATTTTCATCTTATGACTGAATCTCCATCTGCATCTGTGATTAGGAAGGAAACTTTCTACATTACCCTTTCTTAAGTAATCTCAAAAAGGATTTTTAACTAAAAGAGCCTCCAACAAGAGTGGAATCGAAGTGGTTCAAGCTATTACATACAAAGTCCTTCGCAATAAGGTACAGAAACTAATCGCCTGGATGATTGAAAACTCTAAACTAATCCCTAGCCATAGCTAAAGGTCAAGACATATAAAGCCTCTATTTAGTAAGGTAAATAATGTTTGAAATTGTTAAATGTAAATATTGTTTAAAAGCTCAATCAATAATAGCTTTATTTTCAATAAGCAATTTCTCATGGTTATAAAGTTAACATTTTTGCTGTAAAATTATCTTTCATCTTTTCTTATTTTTAAATAAAAAATATTGTTCAAGTAGTTTGTAATGCTTTTCAGTACCTAATAGCACAAATCAAAATATATGAATAATCAATCGTAATTGTTTCATATCACTTCCGGGGCTGAAATCATACTTAAGGACCTCCCTCTCTCCCAAATATTATCGTGTTAAAAGTAACTCCTGCTTAATATCATTCTGGAATCCAATTAACATCCCCAAATATAGTGCATAGTTTTAATTTTGGTTAGCTTTTTAAGTTTGATTTTGCTAGATTTAACTTTTATTTTTGCTTTAATACTACAAATAGCACAATTATACCTTTTTCTGGAAATTTGATTTGATCTAATGAAACAGACATCTTTCAGGAATAGCTCATGATTACTTTTATTATAATTTTTTTTCTGTTTTGTTTACCTGTTTAGAAGTGAACTATTTCGTGGTAAATAATTCAAAGTCTAATACATAGGAAAAGATGTTTAACCTCAAGTGTTAAAACAAATAAGAACTCCAAGATCAGAAAACAATGTAGCATTGAAAAGAAATGAAGGAGTGGGTTTGGGAATAAATTCAAGTTAGTTCCACTGATCTTACATCTTTTAAAACTTAATACGCTAAAATTTATCAACGATTGTTGGTTTGTATAACACACATAGAAAGTGATTTCCTCTTTTATTAAAGAGTGAGACAAGTTATATTTTGTCAGCATAAGAAACATAATTCTTCAATTATTATATCTACAGGGTCAAAAAGTTCAGATTTTAACAAAGATTTAAAACTGGTGGGATATTGAGATGTTTTCAGTAAATAATATGCTGAAGCCTCAAATTCTTCCCATCAGGTAGATTTATATATATATATATATATATATATATATATATATATATATTTACACACACACACACACACATATATATATATATATATATATATATATATATATATATACACACACACATATACATACATATATATACATTTAAAGTTCGATTAAAAATACTACAGAAATTATAAAGTTAAAAAACAATGTATTTTCATGTTCCTTTGAAGTAAATTCACAATTTATCTTATTTTATTGAATTTTAAACAAAAGATATCAATTTTTCTTAAAAAACTCAACGAGGGATGTATATAAATATTAAGCTCTTTTTATCCCAACATATATATTTATTAGAAGAAAGATTTATTTTGTTGTCTGGTACTTAATAAAAGTATTAACATAAAGCTGAGAAATTACTGAGATCTTAACTATTTATAATGTATGTTAGATAGATTATACTATTATTTTAATGTCAGAACTTTTCAGACGATGTTCGCATGGATATTCGTAGCCGTTCGGAATCGGCTTTAAGCTGTAGGTACCGGTCTCATTAGCCCTCGTGTTGCAAAAAGTAGACCGTAACACTCGAAACCAAACCTAAAACCTAATACACTAAAATTCATCAAAGATTGTAGGTTTGTATAACACACATAGAAGGTGATTTCATTTTTTAGTAAAGAA
>CM063498.1:116455160-116457660 GCA_032207245.1 Pardosa pseudoannulata
CAATAAATTAAATTGTATTAGTACTTAACGTTAGAACAAGGCATCAACATCGTTCAGAATATTGGAGTAGGTTTCGTAACTGATTGTAACACTGTTATAACTATCGTCTTTTAAAAAAATATGTGGGATCATAAAATATAATTTTTGCATTTCTTCACAGATTCAAGTTTCAATACTCAGTATATCAGTACTGTCTGAATAGGGATCAAGCATTATCATCTGGAGTTAACCAGCAACGTAAATGTCTTATATAGATGCCTTGTAATAAATCTAAATTTTGAAATGAATTATGTACTAAGTACAATGAAGTAGTAAATGCTAAATAAATAAAAACTATTTATGCTATTTCTGCAAATACTACAATTCTAATTCTTGTTTTTTGGATATAAACTTAAAAAGCATTACCCCGAGTCCATAAGAATACTTTAGTATATTTCTTTTATATTGCTCCAAAGTGACAGCAATATGTCCTTTGAACTGAGATTTTGTCATACAGATTTTATATACCATTTAATTTGTTATAAAATTACTTTGTGGTTAGTTAGAAAAATTGATCCATTTAGGAGTCTTAATATAAAATTTAAGTATTATATCATTAACATTTTCTTATACGAGATACGTAGAACTTACAGATGTCAAGAGTTAAAGTTGAGTTATAAGTACTTAGACATATCAATAAAACTTGCCAAAATTTATTAACCCCTTAAAGCACGAGTTTGGTTTAGAAAAAATTATAAAATATGACATATTTTCTTCACAGAAAAGGGATATATAGGTACAATGTAAGTTATTTTTTACAATTTCAATTTTGGGGGTGACTAGGGAGCTTGGAAAGAGTAAAAAATATATAAAAAAATTGTTATACAAACAAAGTGAAAACGATTTTATTACATTCTTAATTTGAATTTCGCCCGTGTCAGACACGGGCAAATGCGTTAAGGGGTTAAAGATTGGTCGAAATAAGTATTTCTATCGAAATCTCAACACTGCACTTTTCTTTACTTTCACGACTTCTGATGAACTGATAGGCATTTAAAAATATATGCAGCGTAAGGCACCTAAGTTAGCTAGTTGTTAATAAAAATTATTGAAATTATTGAAGCTTGATTCAAATTTCTACTTGAATAAAGTATACATATTCTGCTGTAAAAAGTTTACGGTAATTTTATAAAATATGTTTTGCTTTAAGAATCAGTAAAAAAATATCAAGGAAAAAATTAATTGTTACGCGCAATTAAAAAATGTCCAAAACAGAAAACGGCTTTTTTAATGATCCCGAAACATTCTTACTTAATATTAACCGAAGATAGGTCGTGTCTGTTTTAAGAACGTTAGTGCTTTATTATCATAAAAATAAATATTTCCATATATTTCCTGTAACATATTAGATATATTTTCAGTTTAAGGGATTACAATGAATTTTGTAACATATGTAATGAATTTTCTTTGTAGAAAATTGTTAATTCATAGAAAAATTAGCAAATTTAACTACTAGGGACTAGGTCAAAAAGATTTACTGTGTAGCTTTTAAAGGTAAGACAAGATGAAATAAATGTAATAGTGACATAAAACTACACTAAATTAGACGTTAAAAATTCAAGGTCAGATACAAGGAGTCTCCCTATTTTACTTTAAAGAGTGATGGGTAAATGTCAGTAAAAAAATAGGACGGGGAACCGACCAATAATACCTGAGGTTTTCCGATGTAAACTGAACAAAAGCAAAATGATAATTTATTCAATAAGCAGGCTCACAAGTAAAAGATAAAAGGGACCTTCTAAGAAATTTCAATACTATTGAAACTACTGTTTTAAACTATTTCTAGCATTAGTTTTGTATTCATACATTATTTACGTATTTAGGTTTTCTTTTTAGGTAATGTCTATTTAAATGTTACATTGATATAAATTGAATAATTAGTAATAAAATCTATAAAATTATTTCTCTAAACATAAACCACAGAAATGTTCTTAGAATGTCATTGATAAAAATTATGGTTCGTCGTTTAAAAAAACTTCTCCTCGCAGAAAAAAAGTGTATGCACAGAATCTTAATTTTTAATGATGTTTGCTGAACACAAAATACATACGGAACCTTTTAATAAAGCCATCAGTCAAGAAAAATGTATGTTTAACTGCTTTATATTTATTCAAATTTTCAAAAATTCATTATTTTTTAATGAATTCTTAATGCTTGTGGGAAAATATTTGCTGAATAAAAATTCTTCGGAAAAGAAAGCAAGATTAAATTTTTCTTTTACTTGAATTTTTGTCACTTTTTTCTTAAAAGCTAAATGTTGATTTAATTTTTGTAACTTTACAAAAAAAGGCTCTAGACATAAAAGAAATTTGAATATGAATCGATGTAAAATGTTTGTTCATATCTTAGATGGAAATATATAGTAATATCTTGTAATGTACTGAAATTATGTAGACTTTACTACATAACAATTATTTTATAAAATATAAGGGAACATAGTACCTGTCAAGCTGAAACTTTT
>CM063498.1:116462660-116467660 GCA_032207245.1 Pardosa pseudoannulata
GGTGGGTAATTGTTATCTGTGTGTGAAACACCACACTAGCTTCACTGTAGACGAAAAAATAATTACAAGGAAATCGTAAAAATTCTACAAGCATTTTTTAATAGTCTCTAAAAAGAGGAGACTATTAGTGGTTTAACATATTTTTTTGTGTGCACAATTACTTTATGCTTCAATATAAAATCCTTTGTAGGCATGAGTGTGTATGTTCACTATGCATTCCAAATGGGCAAACCAATTTTGAAAACATTTACTCAGATGAAATAGCTTGGTGATCTAAAGCTTGGGAAGATAGAACTTTCATTTTAATCTGAACTGTGTTTAACGCTATTAACAATATTTTCCTTTTAATAAAAAATTAAAATCTTTTAAACAACTAAAATCTTCTGATAGCTTTCGAAATTTGATAACACGTTATATAATTTTTCTTGATACTTCACCATTATTGGTAGAATCTCATTTCCGAGGACCCGCCGCCATGCTTTATTTTTGTACAAGTGATCGTCAAATTGTCGCCAAGTGATGTTTACAATTTGTGTTTATTTGTATTAAGTTTATACCCAGTTTCAAAGCATATTTTGAACAAAAAAATAGATTTTAATTTTTGTTAAGATGAATACAAATTTAAAAAAAATAGAAAATAAAAAATAGAGCAAGGTTTGCCAGAAAATTGGGTTCTAGAATTTGGCGACATCGGTCACGCATGGCGTGCGCACTGGACTTGATTCGGCGAGCCCCCTGTACTGGGATTTATCCCCATTATTTACTGGACTTATTTATTCACATCATTTTTCTATTTAGTTTATTTTTACTATTTTAATTTCATTTGCACAGTTCTTTTCATGAAATCTTTTATCTAAACGTATAATGCTAACAGAGTTTGAAAAGGTATTTAACATGTATATCTCGAGAGAAAAATTTCCTATTGGCCGATGCATTTGCTCACTATAAAAGATCTGCCAGAAATCCTTTTTGTTAGTCATTGCAAGGATAAATCACTAGATAAATTCAATTAACATCGACTGGGAAAGCGACTGTATTCTGTTCAATATTTGATTTACTTTCCTATTAATTACTAAAATGACTGAAATATCTTAAGCAGCTTAATTCGTCGGATAGCGTTTATATTCGTCTAATTCATTTTATCAAATTTATTTTAGAATATTACATTAAGTTTACTTTAGTTGTATCTAATTTTCAGACGTCAACGTTATTTTGTCGTTAACAACGTTAATATTTAAAAACCAATTTAACATTTCTGTCACATGATTAATAATTTTACTTATATACACATTTGCCCTTTTTTAAATGATGAGGCAAAAAAATTCTCCGTTATTCTATGGAGATATAAATTGCCAAATATCACCAAATATACCTTTTATTTGTTACTATAATTTTTCTTAAGTTCATAAAAAATAAATTTAAATGAGTAAATTATTCGTTTTACGAAAATGACTTGCTTTATTTTTGATTTACTTTTAAATTTAGTTTAAAATAATATAATCTAAAAACTAGTTTTAATTTTAAAATAAATGCAACTCTCATTTGTAAACTTTAATTACCCAAACCGAAGGTTTATATCGAAGTGGATTGTAATAACTAGTTGTTATTGTTGTTGTTGCTAATCTCCGAAACCAGCTACTGCTAGAGCAGATCTACCAGTTTTTCCCCCTCAAAAAGTTATAGACTAGCTTAGGTAAATCTGATAGGTCGTCATAGGACAAACCTAGGTACCAAAGAATACTTGCCGTACAAGCCTGCTCTTGATTACAATTCGGACAAATCGGTTAAATCAATGTTATGTAATAACTAGTAGCAGGTAACTAGTGCATTTAGGAAAAATCAGTTATGTCAATGTTATGTAATAACTAATAGCTCCTAACTACATTTCGGACAAATTGGTTATGTCAATGTTATGTAATAACTAGTAGTGGATAACTAGTGCATGTGAATATTTTCCTGAAATAATTGGTTTAGACTGTTTAAAAATGGCTTCTCCCGAGAAAGGAATTTTGGTAAATTAGCTTTCTTTAAACTTAAAATTACACGCAAAATCTTTCTTCATCTGTCAGAGGTTATAAAAACAGATCATACATCTAGCCAAGATATGGGAAAAAAAGTCAGTATTACAAGTGATAAAATATGGGTAATTTTGAAAATTCTTTTCACTTAGAACTCAATAAAAAAGGAAAAAAATATAATTTACCTAACTTATAATTCTTTATAACTTTAAATAATAATAATTAATTTGTATTTTGCTTAGTAACGAAGTGAAAGTTTGCCAATATTTACAAGAGATAAAAAATAAGAAATTTCGAAAATCTTTAGAATGAATCTTTTTGGCTTTTGAATGAAACAAAAAGCAAAAATTCTAACTTATACAAACGATTATTTTGAACATGAAAATTATTATATTAATTAAGATAATTATGATAATTATCGTAAAGATTGGAAAGAATGCCAGCGTGTGCAAATGCTTATTTAAACGGGTTAAAATACGAGTAATATTGAAAATTGTTTCCTTTATAGCGAAATGGAAAGCAAAAAAAAATCTAACTTATATAAATTATATTTTTTTATATCTTAAAATCGATTTTATCAAATTAGATGAGTGAGAGATATGAAACAAACCCAGTGTTTACAAGTGATAATTTATAAGTGAGGGAAAATAGTTAATATAAAAAATATTTTCCCTTAACACGAAATGGAAAGCAATTACTCTAACACATACTATAACTTTTTTTAGAACATCAAATTGATTTTATTAATTTAGATGAGTGCAATGATTATCTAATAAAGATATAAGAGAATCGCAGTTTTTTCAAGTCACAAAAAATCGATAATTTTAAAAATATTTCCCAGAAGAAGCAAAACCTCTAACTTGCACATTGGGTGAATTTTATTACGTTAGATGAGTGTGATGATTTATATCATCATAGTTTTCAAAACTAAACTTAAATTGAATTTTCCGAGGTAAAATTTACAAATAATTAGCAAATTACACTATAAATATATAAGTTTATCTTATTTACAAATGATAAAGCATGTTCAATTTCAATATTATTTCCCTCAGTACGAAATTGGAAAAGAAATTCTAGATCGCACTATTCTTATCCACTTCAAGTCGAATTTATTATCCTAGCTGAATGTGATAATCTATTTCTCCTTAGGTTTCACTTCAGTAAATAATCCACTTAATTAAGGTGAAAACGGTGATTAACCTTTACCGATAAACTTAATGGCTAATAGAAGATCAAGCAATCAATGTTCTATCATCGGTAGGTAAAAGAGAAAAATATCTTATTTGAATAAAACTTCATTTAACCCCAAATACTTTCACATTTTTTCGTGAATTAAAACTTCAATCGTACACTGAGAAGACTGAATAATTTATGCATGTGGTTGATTAGCTGCAATTGTGCATTTTGTAATTTTCATTTATCCGCCTTCAAAAATCAAACTCTGTATGTATATATATATATATATATATATATATATATATATATATATATATATATTATATATATATATATATATATATATATATATATATATATATATATATATATATATATATATATATATATATATATATATAAAAGATATTCATCCGCAAAAATATAAAAATTTTGAATTCTTATATAATTTTACTCCGTTTAAATTATGTTATGTTTGAGGAAATAATTTTTCATCATACAAAATAATAGTAATGTCTAAAAGAATTAATTTAGGAAATATAGACAACTTATATTTTACAAATTAATTTACAATACGGTGTTTCTTAATCTCTTAACATTAAACAGACTTTTAAATACAGACAATTACACATTTACGCTCACACACTTATATAGGTATGTATATGTATGAATATATATTTATACACATATACACACACACATATATATATACATATATAAATGTATATATACAAATATACATATATATATATATATATATATATATATATTTCTTGTATGAAAAATAACTTAATTATGCCTATATGCGGTTAATAAAATATTCAGTAGCAGCTTGAGAAGTCATAATAAAAGTATTTTAATTTATGGAAATGCTGGCTTTTACTCGTTTAAAAATCGAAATATAACATAATTTGAGTCATATTTTATTCCTCATTTTTTATGAAGGAGTTTTCATCATGTTAGGTAGTTTGTAGCGCGATATTAATATTTTAACATTCTATTGTTTTCCTTAATATTTTTCTTTAAAGCATATATATATATATATATATATATATATATATATATATATATATATATATATATATATATATATATATATATATATATATATATATATATATATATATATATATATATATATATATATATATATATATATATATATATATATATATATATATATATATATATATATATATATATATTATATATATATATATATATATATATATATATATATATATACATATATTACCAGTTGTAATGTGTCACTTGGACTTTTCAGACTTAATTTACTGTTACTCGTCTCTGAAATCTAACACTGGTTATTTTTCTATCTTCTGGTCACATTTTTTAACTATCCCAAGAATATAGTATCTCTTCTACAATAACTTAACAAATGGTAAGAATCACTATTGATTGCCAAAAAGAGCTAAACAACCTCTAGACTCTTGGAAACAAAATGTGATCTCCATATATTTTTATTGGTTACATATATATACCGGGTGGTCTAAAAGAAACATCCCTAATAAATAAAAATGAAAGTGTATATATAGTTATTTGAATGTATGGGGTCCAGATTGGGATGATTTAAAATAATAAACCTTTCACAGTTACAGTTACACTGACAAAATTTCGAAATTTTCTTATAGAAACACCGACTTTTTTGTGTGCAAATTGATTAGAGCATGGAAAAAACTTAAATGGATTTGGATCGAGTGACCTATGACGTAATGTGGCTGCGTACAGCATTTGCAAAGAAGGGCATCATAAATAAATAATCACAATAAAAGAGAAGGTGTATTG
>CM063498.1:116472660-116487660 GCA_032207245.1 Pardosa pseudoannulata
AAAAAGGAAACAATAAAAAAAATTGGAAGAGAAATTAAGAAAAAGAGGAAAAAAAGTCAATTTCTAGAGTATCTAATCACAGAAAGTAAAAAAAAGTTTATTTTCCTTTATAGATATGACAACATACGTCAAAATTTAATATATACTTTGATGAATAAAAATTACAGTTTGAGTGCATCTTTTTATTAAAATATAAACCATTGTTAATGTCAACGATTATAGAAAAACAATAATAATAAACCTGGAATTAGTTTTGACTGTACCTTCCATATAGTGATATAAATAATTTTGTACCTTTTTTGCCTAGATTTTCTATTTAACTGCTCATATTTTATTATATTTACGTATTTATTAATTTAGTTAAGATAAACTATGAGTTATCTTATATATATATATATAACTCATAGTTTATGTATGTAAGTATATATATGTATATATATATATATATATATATATATATATATATATATATATATATATATATATATATATATTATATATATATATATATATATATATATATATATATATATATGTATATATATATATATATATATATATATATATATATATATATATATATATATATATATATATATATATATATATATATATATATATATATATATATATATATATATATATATATATATATATATATATATATATATATATATATTATATATATATATATATATATATATATATATATATATATATACATATACATATATACATACATATATATATATATACATATATACATACATATATATATATATATACATATACATATATATACATATACATATATATATATATATACATATATATATACATATACATATATACATATATATATATATATATATATATATATATATATATATATATATATATATATATATATATATATATATATATATATATATATATATATATATATATATATATATATATATATATATATATATATATATATATATACATATATATATATATATATATATATATATATATATATATACATATATACATATATATATATATATATATATATATATATATATATATATATATATATATATATATATATATATATATATATATATATATATATATATATATATATATATATATATATATATATATATATATATATATATATATATATATATATATAACTTTTAAGTTGCCACTGAGATCAGGATACTATTGTTCCTCAATTGATGCCATCATAAAGAAATATAACTTGAAGAGAATATCAGAAGGGTTATGATATAAAGAGTAACTAGGAATAAATAATTCAAATTGCTAGAAAACAATCTAATTTGGTACTATTAAAAATAAATTTAAAGTTTTTCACATAGACATGAAATATATTTTACTTATAAAGTATATAAAAATTATTACTCATAGACTTTCAAATAAATATGACATCGAGAAATTTTTTTTTAAAATTAAGTCATCAGTAATAACTGTATTGTATTATGTGATAGTAAATATAATCCCTATAGAATACTGATGTTATAAGACCCTTTTACATTCTGATTGTTACTCATATATTAGAATTTGGTGTTAGAGAATTATCGTATATTTAGTGAAATTCCGCTTAGTTGAATGTCTCCTGTCTCCAAAAGATTAGTCGAAGGCGTATTCTCATCACCGGGAAATATATTCACTGCTGTCTATTGCACACTTTCCTACGCATTTTCACCACATTTTTCTACTTTAATGTGAATTTAAAATACTTTAAGTTTCAGAGTCGACTTCATCGCCATCTGGTTTGTAAAATGACATGATTTGCAAAATTTGAGTCTTAAATAATTAAGTTTTAAGGGTAAATGAGTTACTGGATATTAAATAATACTTATCAATGCATAATTAAAGTCATGAATAATTGAATGGTTGGTTTAACAATGATCTTTAGAGTCAATTTCAGTCCACTCAAATAATAATTTGTTATATAGATGGTTTGGTTTTCGTCAGTAACAGTCTTCATTAAATAACATATTATCAATTATTTCTTTAACGAATATTAATGTAGTTCTGAAAAAAGAACTGATCTAGAAAAGAATTGATATTTAGAACACAAACTTAGAGTTTACCTAAAGATTAAACTACATTTTATGCAAGATGAATCTGAAATAATTATTTTTAAAACGATGTTTGTCACAGGATATTGAATAATATTTCATAATCCATTAATAAAGGTTACGAATAATTAAACGGTGGTTTCAACAGTTATATGCAGTGATTAATTTTTAAAATTAATGACGTGTAATTACGGTACACTAATTGATTAACTAATTAATTATTCTACTAGATACTATAATGGATGTTTAAGAATTTATTTGATAATTTGTAATTGAAATTTTTCTGTTGTAGAATATAAATTACCTTATGAGGTCAAATAATTTTCAACCCGATTAATTATGTAATCATATGTTAAAATGTAAGGCAATGTTTGAATAATATATTATTCAACAATATTATATCTTACAAAATTCAAAACTCAAATATTTAAATTTCATTTTTATTCACTATCTTTAAAATACGTACTGTGATTTGAAATCTCTGTTTGCATATGTAATCCCTTCATTATAGCATTTTGAATGAAAGATTCATATTAAATAAATAAAATATTATTTAATAAATAATTTACAACATGTAGTTTTCTGTTTGTTGATGAAGGAAAACTAGCAATGTTAAAATAAAAAAAGTTGAACGTCTAACTAATTATGCATTTAAGAAATGCTAATAATTCAATTTCAGAATAAGGAAATATTTATAACTTTTTGATGGGTTCCATTTAAAAGCACTGAGATTTTAAGCAGCAAATTATGAAACCTCATATTTAAATTAGCATAAAAATTGTCATATTTACGCTTGTTTACGATCTATTAAATATGAAATCTTTATTTTGGTCTTAAACAAAATAAATTTTATTCTAAATGTATATAAAAGAATTTTCAATGTATTATTTATCAGTAAGTTTAATTTATTTCTGGTTAAACAGTTGGATTTTAGGTTTTACATAAAAATTATAGCACTCTACTGCATTGAATGATTAGATTCAAATGTGAGTTTCTACATCTTTATGAAATTATTTATCTGTTGTAAGTTTTCATAAATAAAACGGAATTAAAATATCTAATAATATGGAAGGTAAAATCTTTTAATTGCTAAAGTCCGGATAATCTTTGGCAATGAGATCTCTGTGAAGACGTGAATTATCATGCATGTAAACTAAAACAGAACCAGAGTGCATCCTTAGCTTATATCACTGCTGATGACTAGCATTTCTTTCTTGTGCCAGATAACACTCAAAAACTCTATCTGAAGCTGTGTAGGTTCGTATCCAACAAAATCTTGTCCAATATTTCGTTTATACCATATCAATTTGACTGATATTCGGAAATTTTCTGAGATGACAGCGTGTGCCTAGTTCTCTAAAAACTTACATCCTTGGTTTTGGGTTATCGGTCAAATATCTACTCATTCGTGAGTATAACATTGCTCCAACCAAAAACAGACCAATTGCGATGACATCAGTTTAATCATGTCCTCTAAATTTGTGGGACAGTGGAACTGAAATTAGAAGTACTCATGCATACTCATCTATTCATATGAAGTATTCGGTGCATATCAATATCCGGTATCGTCTTAATATTAAGGCATACGTGTCTTACGTGTGGATTTTCGTCTCCAATTTCACTAATATGCAAAACCAACATGTCGGTCTTCTGCGAAGGTTGTAATCATTGTACACTGGTGTGCAAAACTTAAGCCATAACTCCATATGTTCGATTTGATTTAAAGCCTATTCAACATAATGCCTTCCCAGATAAGAACTCCAGGATCACCGTAACGGTGTCTTTCCTTGATGTTTAGGATAAAACTGGATCTCGACATCTCTCCAAATCAAAACGAGCTGAGAATTGCTTCTGGTACTGAACCGACTCTCACCTATAAAGAGGACACAACTCCATTGATCAGTTGTCCAGTTTTTGTGATCTCTCCACCGCTGTGAACGGGGGCATCGGTGGACAACTTTCAACTGGAGACAGCGGGCAGGACTGTGGGCGAATAGGCTTCCTTTGTAACGGCGTCTGGCCACAGTAATGCAGACAATGCACGGCCACATAGGACTCTTGCTGTTGATGAGTTACTGGAATGTGAAGATATCACACGAATAGATTGGCCAGCGTACTTCCTTGATTTAAATCCCATCGAACATGTGTGGGATGCTTTGAGCAGAAGCAATGCAGCATGCTTACATCCTCCGAAGAACACCCAACAACTCAAAGAGATGCTGATTGAGGAATGGACACTCCTACCTCTAGAAATGTTGGACCAGCTGGTTCTGAGTATGCGGAGACTGTGTGGAATAAGAATTGCAGTTAAGGGAGGACATATTCATATTAAGGAACATCTGATTGTTGTTCTTCCAGTTGGATAGACAATCATGAGTCACGATACTATGTGATCAATAAAGCTTGTTTTTGTTTGATTCCATACCGTATGCATTGTATTCCTTTTTCAGCGATGCTTTTGTCATTCTTTACAAACATAATACTCTCAATCATTTCTGAATTTGCCTCTCAGAGGATTTCTCGTGTAATTATGCCAAAAACCCACCTGTTGCTTAAATTTTGCACACCAGTGTATGACTGGTCACAGTTATTAGGACTGTTTGTGTAGTAAGGAATTTTTTCCAATATCGTGGGGATACGAATAATAACACCAATTAGAAGAGCAACATCTGGGATTGTCCAGTTTCCATGCATCTGACATCACACTAATCAGAATCAGCGATTCACACTTATGGAAGTCACATAAACATGTCTAACCCTAAATCAAAACAAACAAAAGTTCTAAACCCTTTTCATCAACACTTACAGACAATTTTTGTTACCATTCAACATTATAGACTTTTATACTACCTTCTTTTTTATCACAATCCTTGGTACAAAATAGTAATTGTCTGACAAGTAAGATATTTGATTGATTAGTAATCTCCACATAAAATACCGTACGAATACTCAACAGTGAGTTACATTTCGTTTCATGTTAGCATTTAAATATCATATAATTTTTAAAGGAAAGTAGAAAAATGGGTTTAGTGTGATTAAAAATGAATTAATTCAGATTTTCTCTTTCAGACCTTGATTATTATTACAATAAAATGTACTTTTTTACACAGCAATTTTTAACTAGCAATATGTGATATAATTATATATTAAATATTTATTGTATAAATTTTTAATCATACTAAATACTAATACTATATACTTTTCTCGGTTTAAGTGTTATAAAGAAAGATTCTACAGATGATGCTATGAACAGAGAAAAATAATAACATTTTTATTTGATAAGAATTTGTTTGAATTTGATAAACTTTACTAAAGTTAAATGCCTTTAAATATAATATGCGATAAGGAATAATATGCAATAAATTTCTTTAAAAAATTGTGGGATAAGATAAATAGGTATAATTTTGTCATATGAAGCTCAAAAATATAATCATACTACTTTATTTCCTCAAAAAGATTATATAAATTTAATATCCTACTAAGTGTAACAGAATAGAATAAATACATGGTAGATAATAATTCATACATACAGTATAAATACAATGTATATGGTAATATATACAGCCAGACAGAAAAATTTCATTTCTTCCAAAATGTTAGTTACAATTTGGTTGATGGATTCCTTCATAATAACCTTATGTTAACAATGTAAATACAAAATGTGAGATTAAAATGTAGCAGAAAGTGTGAATAGTTTAGCAATCCTCAAAAGATATTTAAAATAAATCATTGGATCTCTATTAGACAAACAATAATTATTTGTTGTGAATGCCTTTACCTTTATACATTTATAGGACAAATTTATATGGCAGGATACAAAGAAATCTGTTTATCTCAAAGAAGTATTTCTTCGGCCAAAAGTATTTTAAATTCCGTTTCTATGTATAATTCATGACTTAAATGCTTGTGTAAATGTACAATGACACGTCATATTTATTCAAAATTCATGTTTTTGACATTTTTCTCTTCTCATAAATATGTTAAGATATATTTTCCTGTAAATATTCTTTTTATGTCATGCAAATGGAAGTAATATAAATTATAATTTTATTCTTTTTATTACGATTTGAAAATAACTGTTTATTTTAGAACACAAATATCTTACTACGAAGCAAATAGATAAATATCTTTGGGAAATGCACATATTCTTTAAGAAAATACTATTAATATTTTAAAATCGCTCTTAGTAAATGTTAAATAATTTTCCGAGCATGGTGTTTTGAAGCCAATGTTAAATCAAATGAAATTTGAAAGTATGTGTTCAAATATGAATATTTCCTAGAAAGTATTTGAAAAAAAAAGGAAAATCAATTTTCTATATTTATAAGCTTATAAAACTTTCTCTTACAATTCAATTTCATGAAAAAATAATGATTTGTATTTCTTGGAAACACATTTGACTACAATTTGGTTAAAGAGCAGAGTTAAGTCAGTCATCAAAGACAGCGATCTCGTAACTGAAAGGTTGTGGGTTAGGGCTGGAGTCCGCCTAAGATCCACCGTGTTCGTTTAAGGTTACTGAGGCAAGTAAAATATAAGGTTGGGGAAAAAGATATCCATTATTTTTGAGTGATATTAATGACTTTATTTAACATGATTCGGATTGTCCGATTTGGGTCAAATATGCACCGTTTTGATTATAATTTGTTGACATAATACCTCTCTCATAGAAGTCTTGATTCTTATAGAAGAAAAACTCTAGTACTCGATTTTTACAATCTTCTCTTGATCCCAATTTCTTATCATTCCAGAAGTTTTGCAATGAGAGAAAAATGTGGTAATCGCTTGGTGCCAGGTCAGAACTATATATTGCATTAAAACATTACAACCAAGCTCTCTGAGTTTCTGGAGAGCCACTACAGACGTGTGTGGCCTGCCGTTGTCCTGATGGAATACAACACCTCTTCTGTTGGTCAATTCTGGCCGTTTCTGGTCAACCGCTAGCTTTAAACTATCCAGTTGTTGAAAGTAGAGATCTGAATTTAGTGTTTATTCATGAAAAAGCAACTCATAATAAATGATTTCCTTCCATTCTCACCAAATACACAGTAGAACCTTAATGGCCGTTAGTCCTGCTTTGGCCACCGTTTGAACTGCTTCCCTGCGCTTTGACTACGATCGTTTTCGCACAATATTGTCGTATTTGACCCATTTCTCATCCCCAGTCACCATCCGTTTAAGAAATGGGTCGATTTCATTAAATTTGGTCAAGGCTTCGCAGACGGAAATTCGATCCATCAGGTTTTTTGATGTTAATTGGTGTTGTATCCAAACATCGAGTTTGTTTTGGAATCCAGTTTTGCGCAAATGGTTTAAAACTGTTTTATGGTCAATCTTTAGCTCTTAGGCGATGGTGCAACTACTTACATGCCGTTCAACTTCGATTATTTCTGTGATTTTACATTCATTTCCGACGACGGGCCTGCCTGTGCGAGGTGCATCTTTAACATCAAAAATGCCTGAAGGCAATCGGCGAAACCAAAATTGTATATAATTATCTGTTACAGTAACGACATCATAATCATCATCCACAATTTTTGCCACCTGGCTTGCAATTTCGCCTTTATCAAAGAAAAACTGTAAAATGTATCAAATTTTCTCTTTGTTGACTTCCATTTTTAACACCATGTAGCTCACAATTGAATGGACCAAACAAAAAGCAGTAAAAGCAATTTTTATTATTACATGTCACCTTGACAACGAGCATAAATTTGAAATTATTTGATTGATGCTTTGATTGATGATTGAGATATCGATTACTACAGCCATCTACATAAAAAAATAATGGTTTTCTTTTTCCCCAATCTAACATAGTCGTTGTTACAATATCCTCCAAGTTCTAAAACGAAACGGGGTTGGGAGGCCAAGCCTGAGGGTTCTTCTGCTAGGTCCCTGCTACTAAATTATGAGGACATAGTTGTAGCAATGTTACTCTCGTTTGCAGCATATCTTAAGCTACACCGGTCCTCCGGGTGGCACTAAACGGGTAACAGCTTTGCAGCTTTGTATAGGCGTTATAATAAAGTTTGTATTGCCTGATGCATTTAAAAAATTCTTTTTGGTTAAAATTTTCAAACAGTCTAGTTATAAAATGTTTTAAAAAAGATATAATTAAAAATTTAATATATTGAACAAAAATGATAAAAACTTTTGTTACATTTACATCCGCTATTAATTAGTGTACTGAAATGTGGACTAAAAATCATATAATAAACATTAGTGAATAATTATATCATATATTTTTCTTTTAAAAAATTGTGTAATAGTTATGAAAGAAATTTTTTTAGTGTACATCTTTTAAAAAAATGTTTATGTAACAAATATATAGTGTTATAACGGGTAATTTTCATTCTAATCCCTTATTAATATCAAAAAGATTTTGTTATTTACTTACACTTCAATATCCTCTTCAATAAAGCTTGAAAAATTCAATTAAGTTGACGTTTTAAACTGGAAGTTGTTAGTTGATAGATTTGGAGCACTAGATTCTGCTACAAAACTGGTGTACTAAGACTAATGAGACGCACTGATTAGCTCCAATTTCAAACGGCTACGAACATCCATGCATAGAGTGGGATTCAAATCCGGTACCTTAGAGCATCACCTTCAACATTCAAGTTTCGTTCTGAATAAAAAGGAAGAGAGGAAATAGTACAAGATGTTTTCTGTTTGATACTTTTAGACATTAATTTAAAAAATTATATACACCCGTGCTACACTCGTCAGCAAAGGGCAAACTGCTTTGCATCCTCCATCTATTTTTTTCATATTTTATATGTAAGAAAAATTATAGTAAAACTACGTCAGTTTAGACAAGGAAAGTTTAAGAAAACTGTGCAGAAAATTGGTCATTAGTACGCAAATTAGTTTACAAGGTAAACTGTAAAATAAAACTGTCGATACAATTTGGTCATTAGTATGGAAATTATTTTACAAGGTAAACTGTAAAAAAAACTGTCACGAAAAATTGGTCATAAGTATGCAAATTGCTTTACAAAGTAAACTGAAACCAAAAAAAAAATCTGTCACAAAAATTGGTCATTAGTATACAAATTATAAATTTGATATTATTTATGCAGTGAAGTATTAGCAGTTCTATTAAAAATAACGATTTGACAGCTGATTTTTTACGGTTAGTAAAAATGGTGCAACAAGGGGGTGCCGCATGCAATACAGTCGGTGAAGCAATGCAATTAATGCATGAGACATTTCGGTGCCGTGTACTCTCTAGTTAATGAGGTCAAAATTAATCCTTGGATGGTGTCATTTAGCACCATTTGGTTTATTTTTGGGGTTATTTGAAGTCAAATGTTTATGCCACCATGCATGCATGCATTAAAATAGGAAATTCAAGGCTGCATCATGGAAATTTAGTCACATTTATGCAAAAAGATCATGCAAAAAGGAAAGTTTAGACGAAACATTGCATATGTACTAGCAAAGAAGTAAGGTCATTTGTTTTATATGTTATTTAGTACATAATGCTGTCTTGTGTAATTTAAGATTCAATAAAAACTAACAATTTATAAAAAAACTGTATTTTATTCAATTCAAATCTTGCTTTAAATTTGGGACAGTTTTATATGTTTGCATATACGTTTTTACAAACTACATTTTATTAATGACATTCTACACAATATATAATATATATATATATATATATATATATATATATATATATATATATATATATATATATATATATATATATATATATATATATATATATATATATATATATATATATATATATATATATATATATATATATATATATATATATATATATATATATATATATATATATATATACATATATATATATATATATATATATATATATATATATATATATATATATATATATATATATATATATATATATATATATATATATATATATATATATATATATATATATATATATATATATATATTTATATAAATAGTTAAGAAAATTCATGATAAACGGGCATTGAGTTAACAGAGTTTTCTAAAATATTTCCTAGCAGTAAAAAATGAATAACATAGAATGAAAAATTTATGAAGTTTCAAGTACATGTATTGTAGGCAAAATATATTATTTTATGTATGATGCGTTTTATTCTGAGTTTTGAGTTATTTTTCCTGTCGGTATCTGTTGTCTTTCAAGAGGCATTAACTTGTCGAATTTATTCATTTTTCTGTTTTATTTATTTACTTTTTGTTACCTTTCATCGATACATTTTCGGGCACATTTTACTGCGGCTTTAAAAGTGTCATAAAACTCGGGGTTTGAAAGTGTGGTTTTTCTTTGTTTTATGGTTTATTTTAATGGCTCTTCCTGCTTTATTTTTTACAAATTTTACTGCTTCTCCCTCAATTGTACTTATAGGATTAGATAACCATCTTTTAACGTGATTATATATTTTAATTTATTCATTTTATTTAAAATAGTTTATCGAGTATCACTGACATAATTTATATATTAATAAGTATAAAAGTAGGATAGAGTGTGTTTTCAAAATATTATCCTGAAATGAATTATTCATGCTGGTGGGAAATTTCGGAAACCTAACTATTATAAAGGAAAATTAAGATGACAAACTTATTAACAATATCTATCTACTTTTCAATTTATCTATGTATAAATACATATACATATATACATATATATATTATAGATATTAATTATATATATATATATATATATATATATATATATATATATATATATATATATATATATATATATATATATATATATATATATATATATATATATATATATATATATATATATATATCCGTTATAAATGCACAACAGCCCCTAGGGAACCAAGGCTTACGGTGCCAATCTCCGTTTGCGTGAGCAAAGGCACTGGAGTTCGAAGTTCCAGTGTGAAATATATATATATATATATATATATATATATATATATATATATATAAATATATATGTTGATAAATATATATATATATATATATATATATATATATATATATACATATACACATACACATATATACACATATATATACTTATACATATATATACATATATATATATATATATATATATATATATATATATATATATATATATATCAGAGTCAGTAATCTAAGCAACTTATAACAAGTCTCTTTTTCTGTTAAACCATAGTTTATTAAATTCAGTCCTTTCGTTAAGCTTTGGATACGCCATTAAATATGCACCTTTGTCTAATTAAATAGTTGAGTAGAGTAGAGGGTGTTGCCCAACCAACTTCCAGCGAAAATGCTCCAAAAACTTTCTTGCGTAAACTTTTTATTCCTGATGTCCCTCAATAATTAACTTTTTCCGCTGTGTACATCGGCCCGAGGGTTCGTCTCTCTCCTCTTACGTGATATTTAAATAGTTCCACTTATTTTTAAATATAACTCTCAAGTTTTAACACTCCATTTTCACACCATTTTCAAACCATCTGATGATACATCTGATAGTAGCAATAGAATATAGCTGATACCTTGTACTTTGTATGACTTTTTTTCTGCAGCCTTAACAATAGGTAGATACAGTTTTTAATGACTTGGTCAAAAAAATTCACTTACCTTCATAAGACAGTTTTTTGTCAAAATCAATACCATAATAATTGTCACATAACAATTTTCTATAATTTAGTTTCAACCACTGTCGTTATTATTGTTATTATTATTTTGCTATTCGAAGTTCCTTAAACCATGTCCTAGTATTTGAAGCTAATTTTGAATGGTTATTATTTTCCTACCAATTGTGGGATCAAAACCATCATGCTTCGTATCGTTTGGCCTGTTTGAATTTCATATTTATGCATCTCACTATCTTTCCTAGTGGTTTATTAAAATTATGGCCATCATAACAAAACCTTGTTAATTTTCGAATTTTTATATAAATTATCTCTGATATAAAATTAATCTATCCTTAGGATTGAAAAATGTCCGGGAGGTTACTAACAGAACGACTCTAAAATGGGAACAGGAAGCGTTAATAGATTTATTTTTTAAAGCTCAGAAAACTCTATTAATGTATTCTACGTACTATAAAGTCCGTGAAATGTTGTTGTTACTCATTCTCTGGTATAACAAACCCTGTCATCAGGTCCATTTGGAAACAGCGAGGAAGTGCGAAAGATAACATCTGACAAAACCTAAAGTGGATCCGAGTAATTTAGAAACATATATTAAGCAGCAGACACTTAGGCTTGTCTCGTTGTCGTGTAGTCCTCGTTTATATTTGAGTATCAACCTGTGATCAAATGTATAGTGGTGATTTATTTTTAAGTGCGTTGTGTAAAGTATTTTGTACTAAATTTAACCACAGGTTCTGATAAACTACAGACATAAATATGAAGATAAACTAAAAGCTAAATTAACAGCCTCCGAAACTAGCTTAATATAAAAAAGTAAATTTATTATAATATATATATATCTATATACATACAAAACTGATGCTAGTTTTTATAAAATAAGCTTTGTCCACATCTTCTAAATTAGGTCTGACAATTTTTTTATACTTAAGTAATTTTGTAAATAGAGAGATGACCTAATCTTAATTTCAAAATGTATGTAAAAATGGGGTACCTTTGTAGGTTAAAAGGTTGGGCTCGGAACGCTGCTGGTTGAAGGGTATCTATGGCTGATCAGGAGTGGGAACCTATGGATCATCCGTCGGTCTCAGGAACACTTCTTGTCGGATTTGGCTGGACTCTCACACTCGTTCCGTCGGATACCTCTTTTCGCGTCGACTTCCGAACTTGTTCTCTTCTCGACTCATGAACAACTTCCGTCGGACCCCGACTGGACTCTCGATTCTCGAACACCTTCTTTGGGACCTCCCAACCTCCTCCGGGACCTCCGAACCATCGTCTCATCTTTTAGATTTTTCATATTTAATTATTTCAACCTTGTCCCTTCTTCCTTTTTGTCGTCCAATCGGGATAGTTGTAAGAATTTCATTGGTCTGCTTCAATCCGGCCTTAAGACCGCCAACGTGCCAAACCTTATCCCTTCTAATTGGGCACTGTCCCTTAGGGACTCATAAATACTCCACAAAGGTATATTCTTATTTAATGTCAAGTACGGAGACGGGATTCTAATCTGGGACTGGGATCAGACCCCTCCCGAGACCACCGTACAAGACAGCAATATCCGTTAAATAGAAATTTATGGTCCTCCATCTCTTTACAAAGATGTGAAGAAGTCAGATTTAGATCCCTAACATTTTACTTCTTGTATGAATGAATCAATTATATAACAGATCTAAATCGCCTCATCAAACTCGTCACCTCAAAAGGTATCGTTTTAGAGGAAAATCCTATTTTACATGTACAGGGGGCCACTAATGAACATGACGGAGCATGACTGTCTCGAACCTCCATGCAGTAACTCTCCAGTTACGAGATATTCTGTGGCGTCTTACAACCCTGATTACCACGGCTTAGTCTGGGAAATAGAATATATAATTCGAATATGCAAAGAGTTTAAATACTAAAGGTTTAAATATATGTTAAGCATAAAACATGTTAATGTATAAAAATATGTTAATAAATAATAAAAATATGTTAAGCATAAAAAAATTATACCCCGAATACGATTTGAGAAAAAAAGTTTATATATTTCACTTTTACTATTTTAAAAGTTAATCTTCTGAAATGCAACCTTTTAAGATTACATATTTAAAAGTGTAATTTTAGTCATAAAAGAAATCATAAAAACCACAAAACTAATGCATATATTCGAGATAATCAAAGTTCGATTTATCGGAAAGAGCATTCATTTTATTTTGAGGTACCTAATATTACTATATGCAAAACTATTGCACATCCCATTCTTTTGCCTATTATGTATACGAAAAGTTTTTTTAATTTTATACAAAGAATTAAATATGTTTCTCTAATCACTTTACGTGTTTTCATTTACTCAAAAATTATTTTTAATGCATTTTTAACCATCTGCATTGCGTACCCATTATTATCTAGGTAAGTTGGAAATAGTCGTTCTCATTCATGTGTTGTGGAGTTTGAGCTAAAGATTCTTAAATATGCAGATACAAAGGAATTTTAACTTTTATTTTTACTCTGCCTGTTATAACCAACCTATATTCGGTAATGCTCAATTGTATTCATATTATTAGAGGGTATTTTGTACAATGTGTTTCTCAGTTCACCATACTTCAGTTGTTTTCTTAATAGCAACATTTTATATTTTTAAGTATCCTCAATATAAGGTAATTGCTAGTCCATTGTTTTAAAAATTTGAATGTATGAGAAATTACATGTAAAATATCATTAATTGAGGTTCCCCCTAGAAAACTTGCCTAATTCATAGAGTAAATTTTGGGATACGGATGAAATTATTCTATTAAATTTTATTGATGTAAATTTGAGATATAGCGATAAGCAGCAAGTTGGGATAGATGAAGTCAAGAAACTTAAGATCGACTCTTTATATTAATGGTCTTAAAAAATCTGGAAAAAAAATTAAAAATTTTGAATTCTTGAAATTAAACTAAAATACATTAAATGCTTATGAAATACTAATTTTTTTTAACACTCGGCATGCTGGTATACTTCACCGCCAACTTACGCAGCTGACGTTTTTTCGTGAATCGCGCGAACGTTTAGTTATTCAGAAAAATCGGAAAATCACAAAAATTCGAAAACTACTTTGTTTTTATGAACAAAGCTTTTTTTATTTTACACTTTAATATATACTGTTTGATTATTTATCAAAAAAATAATATTTTTACGAAATCACAAAAATAAACGATTTTTAAAATTAAAGAAAATCTGTCATCGCATATTTCTTTTTCGCTATCTTTGTCACAACGGCTCATTTTATCAATTTCGTAATTAACAATATAAAACCAAGCTTCAAATTGACAAAACACGACCTGTACTTTCTCGAA
>CM063498.1:116492660-116520160 GCA_032207245.1 Pardosa pseudoannulata
AAAAACTTTCAAAGCAGTTATATTCCACTAAAAGATTATATTTTATATATAGAATCAATAATAAGTTAAAATGGGATTTCTTTTAGTAAAAATGTATAAACAGTAATGATACTACACGCTATAAGTATAACTTAAAATATATTTAACTTATAATAGCTCGACATTTTAATAAGTATGATTGGATGCAAATTACGTGAAAAATGTTTAAGTTACATTCTAAAGCACATAGATCATTCTAAAACAATTATTATAGTTTTAGTGACCTCCAGGTAATGCATATCATTTTATTAAAAAATACCTTTTCATATAAAAAGTTTCCTATAAAATAGAATATTTCGCAAAATAACCTTTATAAATTAAGATAAATTTTTTACATGTTTCCTTAAAACTACTATAACTTACAAGAAAGCTATATTTTATATTTTATTAAGTCTACTTAGTAGTCTAGAATGTTCTTTATTTTAAAGAAAAGATACAATGTATAATTATAATGCAGTTACATTGTTTAGATAAAGGCCATTAACAGACAGGCAGTTAACATTTTTTCCACTTAATATCAGCTTTAAATAAAATTGGAAATAAAATAACTTTTGATTAAATTTCAATTAGTTATGTTTGCAACCTAAAACATGTAAATTCCTTCTAAAATGGCAATTACTACAATAAGTAAATTGTGTATTGTGAAACTAATGTTTAGTATAAATATTTAAAAAAAATATCTTATAATAATTCTTAGTAAATTAATAAAAATTGTGAATACTCTGCTATATTAAATTCAAAACAGGGCAGTTTTGAACTTAATATAATTAATATTTAATATAGCTATCTTTCACCCAAAAACGATGCTTTATATATGTATTTAGTGGTCTAGAATGTGTATCCTTTCATGAAATAACATGTTAATCACATACAAACATGGCTTAAAAGCTATGTTTTTGTAATCAATGAATATTTATTTATTTAATATCTAAATGAAATAAATAGCAGTGAATTATTTAACGTTTACATTACAAACAGTTTGAATTACAATCTAAAATTTGAAAAGACTAAAATATTTGTAGTGCTTATAACATTTAAAATATTCTTTCACATAAATAGTTTGTAAAATCTTCAAAATGGCTCAAAGTTTTTATTTTAAATTTTAGTAAGTGAAATACCAGCATCAAAATCGTAAATTTAAGAACTTTTATAGAATTTTAATGCAATAAATATAATATATAGTTTACAAATTACCGTAAAAGAATTTTAAATAATTTGAATTAAATTTGAAAGTTAGTTTTAAATATTCATAATTTTTCTAAAATATATTTGAGCAAATAAGCTACAATTTAATGTTGTATTTATATACATAATTTCTATTTGACTTTGCTAAAAACCTTTTATGTTTACGGTAATATAAATATAATTAATTTCCAACACTATAAGTGCTCTGTGGGGCAATATTTTAAGAAAGTATGGTGCTTAAAATGTTGAGAGAAATTCAAATAAATTGTAGCGTTCTGGGGCTCTAATTGAGCCCGGAAAAGGATAGCAGAGGCCTACGTACAGACTAAAGATTTTTATTAGAAAACACAATGTTGAAGTTATGATGAAGGCATGAAGAAAATGATGAATATCTACAAATGAAATGATGATTGTTACAGGAATCAGCTTCCTAATTGTTTGGAGCGAAAAAGGGGGGGACACGATCGGTCAAAAAATTTCCCCTGGGCCATGAAGTCCGGTCTTTTTATCTCGTCGTCTGACCGCAAATGTTCGTCTTAGCTGATCGGACATCTGGTTGATGACGTGGGGTGGAAACCGCTTGTAGAAATTCTAGCAGGACAAGTACATCCCGGTTCCAAGGGAAGTTTGCAGTAATCGGGAGCAATCTCGCCGATCATTAATCGATGTCTCTGGACAAACCTTTGGAGAACAAGTAGGAAAGTATTGCTGCTTCCCTTACAATGTAGAGGATTTCTGTCGGATGAGACTCTTTCTTCGGGATGCCATTGAAACTAACACTGGAAACACTTCGCCAGCATCCTAATGAATTTCTCAGACAGAATTATTCAGATGGTCCTCGGTGTTAACAATGCTCTATTCAGCATCCTATTCTGCGAGAAATAATGTCCTTTAACTAGGTAAAGAGGAGCTCAGTTCAAGCGCTCACAAAAAGTTTGTTTGCTATTTTTCTAAGTTTTGCTAGTTTTTTTCATGGTTGTAGATAAGTCTGTATCTGGAAATTTAATGTAACGAGAATTCTTTACAATATCTATTGGCTCAAACTAATATGCCATACTCTGGATACATGTATGTAAAATTTAAAATCTATACATTCAAAACTTATTTACTGATATAATTTTTTATATAGGGCTTTTTTGAGAACAAAAAACTTAATCATTCAAATTGCTAAGACTTTTATTGTGTTTAAGGCACGTGCGCTATTTTTTACAATTGTTTTACAATGTATAGAAAAAACATCAAAGGTATTAACAGTAAGTTCTTTATTCTATTTTTATGTAAAAATATATGCAAGAAGGTGTTAAATTTTTAATTTTTTTAAACTTCAAGGGAGTAAAACAATGAAACGATACTCACATTAAAATTTTCTAAATGAAATAAAAATTATGTAGCATATTTTAAATATGTTACAAAACTCATCTTCTGTAGAGGTCATTAATAAACCTATACAATAAGAGTAAAAGTGCTAATATTTAAAAAAAAAAGTGGTGATAAGCAAACAATATATTCAGAAAGATTTAACAAGAAATATAAATTAACTGAACTGTAAATTAAATTATAAAATACGAAACATTGCATAAAGTGATAAAATATTGAATGGTTATCATGTCCCTATAAATATATTGGAATATTTTTCAGGATAGGATAATCCCTGCTGATATCTACCTCAGGTACTTTCATTAAACTTTTTACAAATAAACCATAGTTTAAAAATGTAAGCTTATAAACATACTGGAACAAAGATTAGAAGTTAAACGACTGGGATTTCAAGAAAAGATAAAACTTAAATTTACCTTAAGAAAACGTCTATATAATCCCCTAATGTGAGGCTTTTGTTTCTTTCTTACTTTTTTTTGCCTGGTTAGTTACGTTTCTTTTCTAACAGTTTGCAATTTTTTTCCCACTGTGTTGTTGAATAGATGGTTCAAGAAAAACTGTTTTTTTTCCTTTCTGTTAATTTTAATCCTTATTTTGCCTTTCACTTTTTGCATACTTTCTCAGTCAGAAAAGGCGTTCGCTACATCATTTTCTTCCTATTTTTTTATTCATGGCTTTTTGGGTTGACAGGATTATTAAGTTAATCACATGAGTGGAAAAATTAAATTTTACTTTTTTTTTTCTCCTCATAAGACATAGTTTTTAAAAATAACTTATGTAGCAGCTTTGTTTTAATAATATGCTTATTGTGCTCTCAACGGATTTCAGAATTATAATCAAGTAAGTAAAATCTATTTTCTCAACTCTAATAAAGATTTGATTATTTTGTATGATTAATGGGTTCAAATCCGAGTATAATAAAGCAGTGTAAAATAACATTTTAAAAATTTGATAAAAAGAAACTTCTAGTGATTTTTGCTTTATTTTTTTAAATAAATCATGTCTCTAGAGTGTAATGTCTTTCCTGAACAATTGGTTCCAAAGTAAAAACTTTATATATTTACTCGTTATAATTTAAAAAATTATTTTTTTATTTGTTAAAGAAATACTTTAGATAAGAAATACTGATGTTAAGAAATGCTGAAAATTTATGTAATCGGATATTAGATTTATTTACACTGTTTGCATATCGGAGTATCATTATTAATGATTGAAAAAAATCTTATTGATACTTGCCTTGAGCAATACCTAAAATCATGCTTTAGTTCGATCGTCATTACGTAACTTCAAACTACTATGTAGAATAATGACGCCTACCTTTTAAGTGCGAGAACACGCGCTCCAGGTAACCCCTACGCTCAATTCTCCCTACCTACTCATTATAAATAAAATATATTTTCAAAGCGTACTTATTTGTATGAAGTGTTAAGTAAGACAAATTTTAAAATTATTTATACACTGTAAAAATTCAGATGCATTTGATATTGAGGAAATAAATAAATTCTTCATATAATTGACTTAATTTGGAAAAATTACTTTTTTAAATTTTGTATTGTTTGAACAGTATTTATAGGAATTCCAATAGACAATAATGCTATAAAAAGAAATTCCTTTATAACAGGTGCTCAAAAGGAACTTACAGAACAATAAGTGTATGCTGATGATTTTTCATGCCACTTAATTCGCAAAGCGCATATAAAAAAAAATAAAATTTTGAATAGTTTAAAACGTTAATATCTAGATAATTATTTTTAACTGTATAATGTAAACATCAAATATACAAATGTGAAGCAAATGTTTTTATAAATTGCAGTATTTTTATTTTTAGCACTAGAACCACGGAAGAGATCATTTTAACACAAAATCTTTTTTGTGTTTAAGGCCCAACTTACAAAATCTCTCAATTATTTCCTTAAATAAATTGTTATGGAAGTATAAAAAAATCTTCGAAGGAATGTTTATATAACTAAATAAATTTTATTTTAAGCATCTGGAGATCAGGCTATAAATATAACTATCCATGTATTTTAATAAAGGAAAATCCATAAAATACTCAAAATGCAAGTGATATTGAAAGAATTAGAATAAAATAGCATTTAAAATAATATTTAGTCTCAAAATTAAATCATCTTTTGCATAACTATATTGTTACATATCGTAATTACTAAATTATAAATGGCATCTTTTTTTTCCAAAAAATTATATTTGGTTTTATTTGGAGTGCTACTGTTTAGTGCTTTGAAACAGGGCACAGCTAATGAGAAAGCGTCCTACTATTGAAGCCGATTCCAAATAGCTACGAACAGCCATGCCATGATTAGGATTCTATACCGGCTCTGGTACCGAAGGCAAACGTCCTAACGAAGGACAATCCTCTGGATAAAAAAACTTAGTTCAAAACCTCTAGTTGTGCGTGATACACTGATAATATTTTCTACTTCATGTAGTCTCTGTTGTTGTTGTCGTTTATAAAGTAAGGCACATTTTCAAGGGAAAAAGGGTAAAAATCTCATTTAGTAGAAGGATTTCTGCATGTATTATTGCACATCATTCATACAATACTGCTAGATACAATAATTATTTTTAATTTTGAGATCGGATATCTCACCTTGAGCACGGTCACGGTGTTCATATTCTGTTCGTATTTAACAACATTCAATATAAAAGCTTCAAGATACTTAAATATTTTCTCCATTTTACTTGCACTATGATGCAAAATACTGTTTTCTTATGTAATGATAGTAAGTAAATGCAACACCTCGTATACCAGGCTCTAATTAAGGTGTTAATGTAGGGGTCTTCAATTTCAGTCCCATGGTGATATAATAGCAAATGATATATATAAAAATTATAATTCGACCGATAATAAGCGTGTAGAACTTCTCTAAAACGGAACAGATGAAGACGGAGAATGGAATGTTGAACATACAGAAACCTACAGTTGTTTATAAATAATAGAGAGACAGCAAATTTAAATTATAGTTTGACTTGAAATATATCATTTTTGTATCATTCATTTTGAGCTTAGTAACAGGATTGGTTCAGAAAGGATTGTTAAAGATAGAAAAACGTACATTTAAAGTTTAAAGGTGGTACACACACGCAAAAAAAAAATAAAATTAGAGTTTGACTTATATAATTTCCCTATTATTATTAATCTAGAGCTCGATTACATGATTGATCCAGAAAATAATGTTAACCATACAGAAACATACAGATGACATTGACTTGTAATATGTGATTTTCGTTTTTTTTTCTTTTAGAGCTCAATTACAGGATTTATTCAAAAAGGAATATTAAACACACAAAAATATACAGTTGAAATTGACTTGCAGTATGGGATTTTTGTATTGTTCTTTTAGAGCTCAGTTATAGAATTGATTCAAAAACGAATATCAATGATAAAAAAATACACAGTTGTGATTGACTTGTAATATGGTATTTTTGTATTTTCTTTTACAGCTCTATTACAGGATTGATTCAAAAAGGAATAGTAATCATACAAAACATACAGTTGAAATTGACTCGTTATATGCTAATTTCGTTTCTTCTTTTAGAGTTCAATTACAGGATTGATTCAAAAAGGAATATTAATAGTACAAAAATATATAGTTGAGATTGACTTGTAATATGAGATTTTCGTATTGTTATTTTACAGCTCAATTAAAGGATTGATTCAAAAAGGAATATTAATCGTACAAAAACATACAGTTGAGATTGACTTGTAATATGCGATTTTCGTTTCTCTCTTTTAGAGTTCAATTGCAGGATTGATTCAAAAAGAGATAATAATCATACAAAAATAGACAGTTGAGATTGAATGGTGATATGGGTTTTTGTATTGTTCTTTTGGATCTCAATTACAGGATTGTTTAAGAAAAGAATGATAAAGACACCGAAACATACAGTTGATATTTTTAGGTGACAAGTAGAAATACAGTATAGTTTGATCTGTAATTTGTTATGGCCATATAATTAACACACATAGATATAAAACTATTTTGGTAGATCTTATATATCAGGTGTCTGGTAGTCTACCTTTTAATCTTTTACTTACTTTAGCTGAACTATTAGATTGATTCCCAAAATAATCTTATCAACATAGAAACAAATTTAAGAATGACAGAGAGAAATATTTACAGTAAATTATGAACTGTGATATTTAATTTTTGTATGACAGATAATAGACACCACACAACTGTTTTGGTAGCTGTTTAATACATTAGAGTTCTAGTAATTTAGGTTTTAACCTGTCATGATTAATTCTATTTAAAAGCAGGGAATTAAGATGTTAAGCATAAAGAAGAGCACTAGAGAAGTTACAGGCAAGAGCACAGCTTTATTCATTTCTGAATTATGAAACTAAACATTTGCATGCGGTAATTGATATTAACATTTAGAGTGATAAGGGAAGGAATTTAATCAATATATCATTATTCGTAAGGACTTTCATTTGGGAAGGAGACGAATATATCGGAAAATCATCATTTATAATGGAAATTGTAAAAATACGATAAATATTTTCAGATGAGATTGTTTTTATATCAAGTTTAAAACAAATTTTAATATATATATATATATATATATATATATATATATATATATATATATACATATATATATATATATATATATATATATATATATATATATATATATATATATATATATATATATACATAATATATATATATATATGTATATATATATATATAAATATATATATATATATATATATATATATATATATATATATATATATATATATATATATATATATATATATATATATATATATATATATATATATATATATATATATATATATATATATATATATATATATATATATATATATATATATATATATATATATATATATATATATATATATATATATATATATATATATATATATATATATATATATATATATATATATATATATTATATATATATATATATATATGTATATATATATATATATATATATACGTATATATATGTATATGTATATATATATATGTAAATATATATATACATATGTATATATATGTATATGTATATATATATATATATATATACATATATATATATATACATATATATATACTATATATGCATGTATACATATATATATATATATATATATATATATATATATATATATATATATATGCATATATATATATATATATATACACACACATACATTTTCTTAAGTTTTAGACTGACTTAAGCTTTCCATCTATTCTTCCTTTGATTCTTACTTAATAATTAGGTATTCTTTGATTGACGTAACAATTAAAACTAAATTATTGATACAAGATATTATTACTACAGGCATATACTTTCTATAATTTGTAGCATTAATTAAAATCTTTGAAATCTCATTAATTTTCGCATTGTTGAAAAATTTGTTCGAAATTAAACCAAACTTAATCTATTAAGGATATTATGTTTCAGTTACAATAACCAGATTAAAAAAATAATAGGAATTTGATGGTTCTTGAAACCTTTTTAGATGAGAACTTGAGATGAGGCGTTTGAACTTTAAACTATACGAATACCGTTTATCAGAAAAATTTGCATACGTGCCCTTTCCACCAGAGAAGTCCTGATAGAAAATCGCAATCTATCTCTTGACGCGAATAAAAGACAAAAATTCATAAATTTCTTTCTTGATCTAAGTGAGAATATTAAAAATTTTGGGTGTGCTATTTTTTCTCCCAAATTTACTTTTGCGCCGACGTATCAGGGGAAGAATTTCTTTATCTTTCTCGGGCGTCAGGCGAAGCAATATATTTTCGCATGTTGGAATTTGTCTCGGAATGTCTATCAATAAAATGCATCATACCTTTCGAAAAGCCGCTACAATAGTTTTCTCCTGTTTTATGGGACTTATGCATCACTGATACTCACTATTGAGTGAGGATATTTATCACTTGCGCCTCTAACATATACGAAAAGTGCATTTCATAGTCGACCGAATATTAAAAGAAAAGACTTTTATACAGCGATAGGGTTGCTACGATCTTTTTTTAAGATTTTTTTTTCAATTAAAATGGTATAAAATATTTTGTTATAGTAAAACTTTATTGTGTTTATTTATATTTTCTTACATAATACCTGGTTTGAACAAGAAATTAGATGCAATTTTGATTACGAACTCTTCTAAATATATTTATTTTATCTGTAACGGGAAAATGAATTGTTAACAGTCAATTAGCCTTGTCAATTTAGTTTGGTTTGGTTTGGAGCGCTACGGTCAACTGTTTGGCTGCCTAGGGCTATTGAGACCGGAACCTATTGTTTTAAGGTAATTTTGAAATGATACCAATATCCATGACACCAGCGGGATTCCAAAACTCGATATTCGATAACGAACAGCAGCTCTCTATCATTCGACCATCGTTCGGCTCTTTATCAATTTAATTTTGGAAAACTGGAATCTTAGCTTTAGTTTGGTTTGGTTTGGAGCGATACGGTCAACTGTTTTGCTCCCTGGAGTTAATGATACTTTGACCTATTCTTTTAAGCCAATTCTGAACGTTTACCAATATCCATGCCACCATCCTGATTCGGAAGCGCGAACTTCGGAAATGAATACCAGAGCTCTACCATTTGGCTATCTTTCGGCTCTTTGTCAATTTAATATTGAAAAACTGGAATCTTAGCTTATTACAAATTAAAATCTTTAAATTATGTAATTACTTCAAATAATTGGACTTTTGGTGCCTTGGTAGCTCAAAAGCATTGATCTCGTAATTGAAGGGTTACGGTTTTGTTGCTCAAATAGGCGTAAGAATTTGGTCACAATACAATTCATGTCCTCAAACGATACCACTGAGGGTAGCAGACCAAGCCTTGTGCGGGGGGGGGGGTCTTCTAATTTATTTCTGCTTCTAAATAATAAGAATCCGCTTGTGCTAAGACTATTTCACCCTAACGTTGCTAGTCCAAACGGGTCTCATCATTTATACTTAATTAGTTTATCCTTTGACTGAAGTGCTTGGCTAGTCCAGGTGACATTGGAAACAACAATGATTGTATTTTTGTTTAAATATCTTACTTTCCTCAACACACATATCTAAGTAACGAAAATGCCTATATAATACAAAAATAGGTCACATATGTATTTAATGTTTTATTGCAATGTCACGCTTCATGTCTCTCAGTCAGCATTGTGATTAGGGCATTTTATCTCAAAAAGAAAGTAAGTTAATCCTGAAGTTCTGTAGTTTCTAGTTCATTACTTTGTATATGTTTCTTATTCACCCTTTGAACTAGGGTGGGAATCAAACAAATGCCCTAGGGTCAACTAATTACAGCAAAGTTTCATACATTTTCATTTAAAAGAAATATTATTTTTAATATGGTTTATTATAATTAAATAAGTACAAACTCGCTCACTGACATCATTGCAATTTTTCTGAATTAGCAAAACATAAAATATTACTTAAAATAACACGTGAAGTGTTATAAGCAGTCTTTCCTAAAGCTATTTTTTATATACATATTGCTGTTCGTGTTTACACAGTGCTTTTGATCATAAAACTCGAAATATCTATGTGCAAGGACAAGAAATAAAAAACAATATTAAAAGAAAAATTAATAATGTTACACTATAAAATATATAAAACTCTCAACTCTATAAAGAAATAATTAAGTGTTAAAACATTCTTTGGTTAAAATTCAGTGCATTTGACATTTATATTTTATATTTAATTCACATTTATTTAACTTTAATTTTTCACTCAATTTATATTATTTATAGCATTTGTTTATACTTCACAAATTGATAATTTACATAATTTTTTTTCACGCACACAATTTTATGTAAAATACTTTAATAAAAATGCTTAAATGCTTAAGAAAAACCATAATGCTTCTAGAAAATATTTAATCACTCAATATGTTAAGAAATTTCTTTTTAAGATTTAAAATTTTGTATTGAAATAATAGGGGTTTATTTATTTATGTGAAAACATTTGACTTAGTTATAAAAGAGGTAAATTTAGATTCATAATTTATGTTCAAACTAATTTGAATTGATGTATATTGGATGTGTTCTGTTTTTTTGTAAATTGCTATCACCGGGATATAATAATTTTATAGCCCTATAAAGGAATTCAAAACTCTTAAAATTTTGTAATATAAATTTAAAACTTATAAATCTTAAAGTTTTGTAATTCTGTTTTAAGTTTCTAAAATAGTATTAGTCGCGAAAATCTTGTTTTGTATATAAATATACCTAGAACTTTTGAAGCACTATAATACCTATTGTAAAAGACAGTCAAATTTTCAAGCGTATAAGTGTGGATATTACATAGGGACTGCACTAGAAATGCTGAGATTATTAAGTTAAAAAATCTTTTTTGCATTTTTTTACACTGAAGACAGAAAAAAATGAAAATTTCAGTGCTTTTACTTTTATGCTACACTACCATTTCTAAATGTGCAAAAATATTTTGCTAAACTTTCAAAGAGTTTTATTTGTATTTGTGTTTTACACAAATTATATTAATTCAACAATATACTTTGGACTTTTGCAGTATTGTAATACTTTTAGTATAATGTAGACAAGTTGGTCTGGTTTGTGAGTGTAAATAATACGCAAAATGTGTTTAACTTGACTGCAAAGTACGCTATTTAATGTACACCGTTTCAAGTAAAATCTTTCAAATATTTTACTTTATAAGTCAGACAAAATGTTTAGTGATTTCGTTGGTATTTCCTCTTTCTGAAAACGATAGTACGAAACTTTAAAATCTTTACTTTAGAATGGTGGAAATGATTACAAAAAAAAAAATTGAAGAGCAAAAAAATCACTGGGGTGAATATAATAAAATATTTCTTCTTTTAAGTCCCGTTTGTCTCTGTGCAAAAAGTGTTTGGTTTTTCTGACACATTCTTCTTACCATTCAGGTATTTACTTTCAATTTCTTTTGCCTGTTCAGATACCTATAAAATTGATAAAAGGGACTACATTCGATTTATCTGTTTTTGCAGTCAGATTTAGTTTTAAAAGGTATATTCATTCTGACTACTTTCTTAGCCTTTAATGTATTTTAGCAACTTTAGTAACCGATAAATTACTCTCTTTTCGACTTCACTTGTTTTAATTCAGAAGTGAGGTGTTGCAATTCATACAAATTGGAATATTTTTATAAGAAGCCTTAAAACAAAACTGTTTTATTCACATAGACCAAAATTGTGTATCTTAAATTTTCTGTAAATCTGCATAAAAATTTCTATAAAGCGCTACATAAAACATGTTTAGTTTAAGAATTTATGAAAAATTAAACATAATCAAATAATAAGACTTAGAATTAAAATTTAAAACTATTTTAATTATTCATTTGTGCTCTATGACTTAATATTTTTCTATAGAAAAAATGATGAAATAGTAACTTATAGCTTAAAAAATGGCTTCTAATGTCTACGAATATCCATACCAGTAGTGTGGATGCGATAACCTTATCGGTATCAAGTGGTACCATTGTTCGTTAAAAGTAGCAGTGTACATTCACAAGTTTCACAATTTTGTTATTCATAAATCGTTTTGAAAACGTAATACTTTGTTTTTTATCAACTTATGTATTTGTAGGTTGAATTTTTAGATATATTATTAGTTATTCAAATTACTTTTTTATGGTTTCTAATAATAAACTATATCAAAATCGTATTAATCTTTTACTTAATACTACAATTATTAATAATAATTCATGTGATTTATATTCTAGATCTTATTTTTATTTTAAGCTTTTTCGAAATATATACCGGTTGATCAAAAACTGCGTATAAATTTTAAAAATTCATTATAACCTGAAAAATAACCAAAATAAAATCAGTTTGCAGGGTTAGTATCGCTAGGGCATGGTATTTTTTTTAAAACAGAAAAAATAACTCAAAAGCAGTCGATAGAGAGCGCTGATGTACACAAGTCTGTGGCGTCACTCTTCAATGCAAACCACTTTCATCCTGGTTGAATCTTCTGTTGTGATATGCAGATTTCACCGTGTGGGAAATGCAAATTTCCGGAGCGAAGAAGACGTCTGTTACCTTCCCGACGAGTATAAATACTCAGCACCAACCGCTACTATCGCGGCGGTTAGACGTGGCTAGGTTATCTTGCTGCCGCTGATGTAAATATCTTGTAAATAAAAATTTTAGTTAAGTTTTATGGTCTTTTTCCACTTTAAGTTAAAGAAAATGAAACGCAAATAACAAACATATTGACACTAAATCGTTTATTACAACAGTATGTGTTCCACATGACCACCACCATAGGGTATAACACACTGCAAGCGAGTCACAAACAGAGCAACTACAGAGTGCAGCAGGTCCGGTTATATGCAATACACCTCTCGGCGGATCCCATCTTTCAGTTCAGAGAGATTAGATGGATTATTCATGGTTACGGTGATTATTAGATGGTTTACAGTGGTGAACTGGTTATATATTTATAGGAGAGCAGGTTCTTATAACAGGCTCCATTGCATATTTCAATCGAAGTCGCATGTACCAGCGCCATCTGTCGGTTGCTATTGAATTACTGTTTTTTTCTGTTTAAAATAATCCCATGCCCTAACGATACTAAACCTGGAAACCGTTTTTTATTTTGGTTATTTTTACGGTTATTATGAATTTTAAAGTTTATACGGACTTTTTGATCACCCGGTACATAGAAAAATGCAATAATAGTGAAAATAAGTTCAGAATTACAGATTCATTAAAAAAACATATTAATAAAAAATTTGGTTAATATTTTGTAAGGTAAATAAAATTTAGGATAAAGGAATATAACAACAAGAAATACAACAGGAGTGTAATAATAATTAAATATTCCTAAAAACTTTATTTCTGTAGCACATTTACAAGTTTTTTTTAGTCATTTAGTCATAATTGTATTTTTTTAGTGAAATCATTTATATTCAGTTTAAGGTAATTGATAAAAAAAATCCTTTTTATTCTCTTTCTTAGTTTTTCATTTCAGTAAGATAAAAACATCAAATTTTCAGTCAAATTTCATTCATTTAAGTGTCTATTGTTGTACCAACGAAAATTAGCTTAAGAACATTTTTTAAACATTTATTATAAATGTTTAAAGTCCTATTCAAATTTTTGTAGAAAATTAACCAATTTTGAATAAAAGTTTAAAATTATTTTTGTAAAACATTTAAAGTTTTTATTAGTCATAATTGTATTTTTTTAGTGAAATCATTTATATTCAGTTTAAGGTAATTGATGAAAAAAATCCTTTTTAATTCTTTCTTAGTTATTTCTTAGTCTCTCTTTCTTAGTTAGTTTTTCCTTTCAGTAAGATAAAAACATCAAATTTTCAGTCAAATTTCATTCATTTAAGTGTCTATTGTTGTACTAAAGAAAATTAGCTTAAGAACATTTTTTAAACATTTATTATAAATGTTTAAAATCCTATTCCAATTTTTGTAGAAAATTAATAAATTTTGAATAAAAGTTTAAAATAATTTTAAACTTTTGAATAAAAGTTTAAAATTATTTTTGTAAAACATTTAAAGTTTTTATTAGTCATAATTGTATTTTTTTAGTGAAATCATTTATATTCAGTTTAAGGTAATTGATATAAAAAATCCTTTTTAATTCTCTTTCTTAGTTATTTCTTAGTCTCTCTTTCTTAGTTAGTTTTTCCTTTCAGTAAGATAAAAAAATCAAATTTTCAGTCAAATTTCATTCATTTAAGTGTCTATTGTTGTATTAAAGAAAATTAGCTTAATAACATTTTTTAAACATTTATTATAACTGTTTAAAGCCCTATTCAAATTTTTGTAGAAAATTAATACATTTTGAATAAAAGTTTAAAACTGAATACCATTTTATATTCATAAAATTTAGTCTTTATTAGAGTACTTTTATAAAATAATGATTTTACAGGTTATTATTAGATTCTGTTTGGAATGTGTTTCCAAGTAATGATTTAAAATAAAGAGAAATTTCACTTTTAGGCAGGAAACATGATATGTATTTATAAGAATTGAAATTTTCGAAGTTTTTATTTGCTATTAATGATAAATTTTCTGGTATCTGAAATTATTTCCAAGTAGTTTGCTTTCATTTGAATTACAAGGTATGGAAAAATTCTTATACTTATGAAAAAGTGTTTGTATCTTAATACTTAGTAGCATACTTAACTCTTTAAACAAATATATTTAATCTAATGTTTTAAAAGAGAAATTCTTGTACAAATATTTTAAATGAGAGCTTTTAGTGTTGCAAAATATTTTGAAACACTCCCGAAACTGTTTTTAAGAATTAAACTAAGGAGATTACATTTTACAAACAAGTATAAAAATACTATGTATTTATTTTTAAGACAAAAATACTTATTTGAATAAACAATTTTTTTTAAATTATAATAATATTCTATGAAAATAAATATTAAAAAAGTTACTATGATAGAAAACTTTATTAGGATTTATTACAGTTGATGTATTTAATTCTATATCTTAAACATTTTAGTTGTATATTAAAAGATGCATTATATCAACATTGTTTGAATATTCTTGCATTTAATATTTATTTGAGAAATATTTTTAATATTTATATATCATTTTGAGCTAACATGCATGCATTTTTATAAAATGCCTCTTTTCTCTAACAAGCATAAGCAATAAGAAGAAAATTTATATTTCTAATTACCTATGATGAAAAAACAAACTAAATCACAATTAAACTCTTGCGTACACAAAAGTTTTATAATCTTTTACGTTAAGGTGTATTTAGTTTTTATTATTACATTTTCAATGGTTCTAGAAAATACTGTACAAAATTATATGCAAGACATTCTAAAAGAATACTTTTTTAAAGTGATTTTAATGCAGCATATAAACTTTTAAGATATTTTATATTGGGAAATAAAATTATGAATGAATAATTATTATTTTTTATAATTTTTGTTATAAATATATTAAACATGATATATGCTACTTTTACAACATTTTTATTGTAATTTTCGTTGCTTATTTAACTTAGAATGGTCGTTGATCAAGTAAAAAGAGAAACGATTTATGGTAATATATTTTTTGATAAAATATTTAGTTCACTATACCTTAGCTTAATTCTAAAGTAAATCCTATGAATACCCTTGTTTTCAAACTTAATATAACCATATTACTAAGCTATGATCAAATTATATATACGGAAAAAAATTAAGCTCTCTATTGTAATGTACTTATAACACAAGCACCAGTGATCTTTCTTAAAGGGGAAATAAAGTAAAATATATGCTATGGAATTAAAGGAAAATGCCTAATATTTAAACTAAAACATATATTATGTACAATATTTACAAATTGATACATCTCTTTTTTAGTTTTTAACATCACCTGCAGTTATTTGGTTTTGCTATTCATCATTCTCTTGGAATAGTATTCCCTATCCAAAGATTATGAGACCCAGGTAATAATTATGAATATTATTAAGTTTACCTCGAGTAATGCCGGCGTGGGGCCGTTATTTTGCTGGACATCTAAGCTGGCGTGCCTGTCATATGCATGCGAGTTCGGGAATCGGTTGCTGACCCGGGCTTTTTAGCTTGCTCACGGGATCTCGATATACAGCAACTCTTGTATCTAGACATCTAGTTCTTTGCCCACTTTCTTTCCTTGCCTTTACACCTCGGGTCAACGCCCTTTTTTTTCTCTGTCCCAATCGCTTTTTGGTGAAATCTCCCACATCTGCACCTCTTCGGGTGTGCAGGTGGGCTCATTAAAATGGCCCCTTTGGTAAAAATTGACATTATGGCATCCCCTCTGCCCTCATATCTCACGGCCCCATCCATTCCTGGGCTTGACCTTTTTGCTTGTGCCACTCCGTGAGCTATAACTAATCCGCATGAGTCCCCACTGAAACTCAAAGTCAACAGCTGCACATAAATATTTCTTGGAAATTTAATCTACAGCTGTGTATGCACGAGATTACCATCTTGGGAAAGTACATCGTTACACACCATCATTTACATATTCAATTCTAAAAATAATTTTTGATTTTCGTATGAATATGTTAGGGTGTGATCAAGAAGTAAAGCCTAACTCAAGCCAGTCAAAATAATTAATATCATTATTTAAAAAAACTATATTACAACATTTGGAATACTGTTAGGAGTTTTCCATATCAAATTTTATAGCTGAAGAACTAAAACTGCAATTTTTGTATATAATCTTTACTCAGAAGTTTATTTATATTCTCATGAATGAACAAATGTTATGATTAATATCACTAAAATTTTCAACAGTAAAGACTTTAAAAGTAGTGTTAATACTTGAATAAGATACAAATACGTCCATATTTTATTTTGTGAAGGGTATGATCACTAAAGCAAATGATTATGTAGGCATTCAAAACACAGTAATGGTAATTGTAGTGCAAGAGGTAGAACCATTACAATGCGAGTGGTATGCTTTTCTCTCATAATCATGTAACTCATACTGCTGATAAATGGTCTGGAAACGTTGGAGAATTAAGGGCAATAAATAAAAAAAGATTTACCCTTATAATGGTTTGGAAACAATTATTTTTATTTTGTATGTCGGCTATTTAATAATATTTTTGTGTCTACCTAAGTGCATCATTGTATCATTCTATTAGGAAAGTTTTTAAAAAGCTTCTGCAAATATACTCAGTCCTAACACAGTTTAATCTTTATGGCAGATTATAAAGGATTTTAAGTATTATTCTCGTGATGTTTAAAGTTTTAAAACAATTCATACTTTTAGAAAATTTATTATGTAACATAACTCTATTATCTCATCCAAAATTATTTTAGGAACAATAAACAGAAAGAGTTAATGTTGTCATTTTTTTAAAAAAATTCTTCATTTTGTGCTCCATAGTTGTTTAAAATTAGCTTTATGTCCAAACCTGTTTTTTCATGAAACATTCTCTCAGGAAATTAATAAAATATTCCTTAATGTTAAATATGAGGTGTTTATAACCAGAGTGAATTAACTTCATTTTTCCTTTTACAAAATAATACTGTTTGCCAGGGTTAATAAATCATTAGTTCATATGAATGCATATGTATATTAGTACATACGATAGTTATTAAGCAGTTTCTAAAATTATGTTGAATTTCCATGAATAAATAAAGATTTAGCCACTTTAAGACGCAAGTTCCTTACTTTTTCTAAATGTTCTTCATTCACTTTGGTTGTTTGCCGTTCTTATATTTGATGGTATTTTTACTTTAAACTTATGGGTAAAATTTTCATTTTTAATTGTTTTATGTATTATTGTTGCACAAATAGTTAAAATATTATACTTAAAATATAAGTCTAAACCTCAAAATGGTAAAATACTGTAATTTTCAAAAACAAATGTGGTTTCTGAAAGCATAAATATCTAGTTTGTAGAGGAATATTACTTATGTTTACAATACATCAATAATAATTTTAAAATATTGTAATAGTATTTTGAGATTTAAATCTTAAACGAGATTTCAGATGGTTGCGAAAATCTAAGATAATTTGAATAATCTTAAATGCAGATTAAAAAATAAACCTTCCATCACGCGATTTAAAGTTCATTAACAAATACTATGGATAAAAACTACTCAGTGTCAACTCTTTGAATATATTAGTTAGCTTTTGCTTATCTTATATTTTTATATTAATTTTGAAAAAATTCTAATTTGAAATGCCTTCTCTCCAAATAATACGAGACTGTAAGTTTGTCAGCTTTAATGTAAGCATAATTTCACATAATTTTCAATAACACTGTTTCTTATTTTGTTGTTATTACTAATGCCACTTGGACGAGCCAAGCACGTAAGCCAGAGGCTACTCGAGTTAATGAAAATGGGAAAGCCCTTTGTTTTTGAAGATTGCTACTAAGGTGAAACGACTTTGCTCAAACTGGGTTCACATAATTTAGAAGTCGAGACCAAACAAAAGACCTTCAGGCTGGCCTGTCACCTCCACAGGTATCATGTGAGAACTTGGGGGACACTATGGTCACGAACATTTATTATGTGTTCCAGTCACGATTAATGAACATGGTGGATCTTAGGTCGGCTCGAGCCTCGAAACCTGAATTCTTCAGTTAAGAGATTAGTGGTTTTGCTCACTAAGCTATGGCGGTAATACTGCCGAATGGGCTACCCTTGGCAAATTTGGGGAAATTATTGGCGATGTTTACTATAACACAAACATATTCAATCCGATCATTGTATCCCTTACTTTTTGGGTTATTTTAATCGGTGCAGAGTACGCCATTGTAATAGAATTATATAATTTTATTCAATTAACCAAAACCACTTACCACCGGGCATTTATATTTATGGTCAATTAATCCGTCAACTGTTTACAAAGCCAACAGCTCCAAATTATTAAAAATTAGTCATCCATTAATGATTCATTTTATCTATTTTTTAAGCATCACTTGCACTTAATATATAAGTAATGGGTTCCACAAGGACAGCTGTATACAAACATAATATAAATTAAAATATATAAACAGATTGCTTGGTCATGGCGAGATTAGAAAAAATGTTAGACCACCGTGTTCAGAGTTTTATCGCCAAGTTGGCGGGGGCTATCTGTTCTTCAGTCAATCCGCTATTGAGACTCTCTTTTTTTTAATTTCAACACTTCTAGTTGCACACTATGATTTTAATTCTAGATCATTTTGAAAGTTACATTAATTAATAGTGTATCATGTAATTTGATACGAATAAAGTTGGTTATGATTTAAATAAACTTTATTATTGGAACAAAAAAAATTAAGTTTCATCCATGTTTAAAAACGCTTAATTAAAAGTTATTATTTCTAAATGTAATACTAATAAATCTTGACTTTACAACAAGAAAATATTCTAGTCATATAAAAACAGAAACTTTCAAGTTGTTAGGTAAATATTTTTTAATATTTTCCGAGGTCTGTGAGATTTTAGCTCTTAATATTATTCATCTCCATTGGTATCTTTCGAGAACTTGGAGGACACTGCTATACCGAACATATATTTTGTGTTCCAGTCACCATTAATGACCATGGTAGAGCTGGAGCGACGAACTCTCATCCCTTCAGTTACGAGATCACTGCTTTTGCGAACTAAGCTACTGCAACACTTTTTTTAAAATTATTAACACCTCCGATGACACAATATGCATTTTATTCCAGATAATTTAAAGTTGCATTTATTAATAGTGAAATATATAATTTGATAATATTAAGTTTGCTTAGGATATAAATAAATTTTATTATTAGAAAAAAATATTATGGGTAGCTCAAATATGTTTAAACATGTTTAATGAAAAGTTATTATTTCTAAATTGAATAATAAATACTAAATAATTATTATTTTAGTTAAAGTAATACTTCTGATTTACTTCAAGAGTATATTTACACTTCAAAATATACATTTTAACACCTCTAAGGACACAGAAGGCATTAAATTCTACATAATTTTAAAAGTTACCTTTATTAATAGTGATATATATATAAGCTTACTTATGATTTCAATAATTTTTATTATTAAAAAAATTATGTGTAGCTTAAATAGTTTTAAAAATGTTTAATGAAAAGTTATTATTCCTAAAATGAATAATATTTACTAAATAATAATTATTATTTATTAATTATTACTAAGTATTACTAAATATTAGTTATGATATTTACTAAATAATTATTATTTCAGTTAAAGTAATACTTTTAATTTACTTCAAAATTTTTTTTGCACTTCATAATATAAATTTTGACAACTCTACTAATGACACAGAATGCGTTAAACTCTACATAATTTTAAAAGTTACCTTTATTAATAGTGAACCATATAATTTGATACGAATAAGCTTGCTTATGATTTAAATAAATTTTATTATTAGAACAAAAAATTATTGATTGCTCAAATATGCTTAAAAATGTTTAATGAAAAGTTATTATTTCTAAATTGAATAATATTTACTAAATAATTATTATTTTAATTAAAGTAATACTTCTGATTTACTTCATTAGTATTTTTTACACTTCATAATATACATTTTAACACCTTTGATGACACAGAATGCTTTAAATTCTAGATAATTTTAAAAGTTACCTTTATTAATAGTGAAACATATGAGCTTACTTTTGATTTCAATAATTTTTATTATTAAAACAAAAAATTATGTGTCGCTCAAATAGTTTTAAAAATGTTTAATGAAAAGTTATTATTCCTAAAAGTAATAATATTTACTAAATAATCATTATTATTTAGTAATTATTACTAAGTATTACTAAATAATAATTATGATATTTACTAAATAATTATTATTTCAGTTAAAGTAATACTTTTAATTTACTTCAAAAGTTTTTTTTACACTTCATAATATACATTTGACACCTCCACTAATGATACAGAATGCGTTAAACTCTACATAATTTTAACATCTACCTTTATTAATAGAGAACCATATAATTTGATACGAATAAGCTTGCTTATGATTTAAATAAATTTTATTATTCAAACAAAAAAAAAATGTGTAGCTGAAATATGTTTAAAAAAGTTTAATTAAAAGTTATTATTTCTAAATGGAATACAAATAAATCTTGACTTTACAACAGGAAAATATCCTAGTAATATAAAAATGGACGCTTTCAAGTTGTTGGGTAAATATTTTTCAATATTTTCCTAGGTCTGTCAGATTTTAGCTCGCAATATTATTACTACCACTTCTGAATGCTCATACAAAAGAAATGCTCTTTTAACGGAGTGGTGATTGTGAAAAGCTTTTATCGGATTATTCTTTAATATCATTTTTTCTTGATTAGGAAATACTCGTGTTTTTTTTTGTCTTTTATTTTCTTCCATTATGAATACGCTGCAAGAGCTTTCAGTTCATCCGAATTGTTTCTTCTTCACATTTATACTCATTAATTAGAAAAACTAATCTTTTTGGTGAAACTATGATAAAAAAGCAATTATTCAGTCTAATTAAATTCATTTTTAATAACCTAATTAAAATCTGTTCCATTCGAAAATCTAAAGGTAACTTAAATATGTAACTTACCATTTAGTTTATTACACTTATTAAAGGAAGGTCGGGAATAAAATAATTTATTATTCATTAAGTCTTTGAGATTTGATTGGCATATAAACTTAATATTTACTAAATAATTATTATTTGAGCTAAAGTAATACTTCTAATTTATTTCAAGAGGTTTTTTTTTTTACAACTTTAAAATACAAAATGTATTGCTGGAGGGAGAATTTTAAGTAAAATAAATTTTTTAAACATGGTTATAATGTAAAATTTTGAATAGTGTATATACATTAAATAATATACATTAAGTCATTAAGATTTTAACATTTCACTACCATGTAAAACAAATGTGTAAAATTATAATATTTCTACATTACTTCTCGAGTTATTTTATATAATAAAATATATGTAAGAATATATATATATATATATATATATATATATATATATATATATATTATATATATATATATATATATATATATATATATATATATATATATATATATATATATATATATATATATATATATATATATATATATATATATATATATATATATATATATATATATATATATATATATTATATATATATATATATATATATATATATATATATAAATATATAAATATATATATATATATATATATATATATATATATATATATACATATATATATATATAATATATATATATATATATATATATATATATATATATATATATATATAAATATATATATATATATATATATATATATATATATATATATATATATATATATATATATATATATATATATATATATATATATATATATATATATATATATATATATATATATATATATATATATATATATATACATATATATATATATATATATATATATATATATACATATATATATATATATATATATATATATATATATATAATATATATATATATATATATATATATATATATATATATATATATATATATATATATATATATATATATATGATTCTTCTGTCCGTGTCTTTGTAATAGAAATCCTAAACGGCTGAACTGATTTTCATGAAAGTTTGTGTATGTATTTAAGTTCACAATTTGATCCAATAGAAAATGCTTTTTTATCAAAAATGTAGAATTGCCCTCTTATTGAGGTTATTATAATGCCTCTTGAAACCCTAGAGTCTAGGGTTATTAGTTGTCTAGGGTTGTACACAACTAATTATTAGTTGTACACAACTAATGTATCTGTGGTGCTGTGGTCTGCACAGCGAGCTTCAGTACAAGAAGTCCCAGTATCGAATCCCCGTGCAGGTGAATATCAGACTACGAATTTAATTTAATCTAATTATGTCTGTGAAGACTGTAAGCTTGTTGGCGTCATTTAAAATATTTTTGTCATTACTTTTTCATCAAAACGATCCAATTTATTTTTCCACAATATTGTAATAAATATGGAGAGTTTAAACCTGTTTTTTCATGGAATTTGAAATTATTATAGCTACATCACTACAAAAATCCTAAGAAACATGAAATTTTTAAGTTAAAAATATATTTCAAAAGCAATCCAATATTTATCATATATCGATCTCATTTGTTTTTTGAATTTATTATTGATTCTCTTTGAGATAGCTTTATTATTAATGACATGCAAACCCTAGGCATAAGTATTTACAATCATATTTATATAAGTTCCTCTTAAGATCAAATTGACAAGGGCTGGAAGCTCTATCACTTTTAACTCAATTTTATGAGGCTCTTTACTTAAATGCTTTCCTCTATGGAATATTAAGCATGTGGTTTATTTAATAAGTATAACCTCGCGTTCATTAATGAACGTGGACACTCTACAAGATTTGGACACATTACTTGTGGGATATTTGCAAGATGGATAGCTAATGAACATACGATGAATGTATAAAATTTCTGATATAAGGTGCTTTTCTGCAACATTCAAAATTAAAAAAAAAATTATTTTAATGAGTTTTATTACTTTATTAATGTAAACAGAAATAAAATTTAAAAATAATCATTAGATTTAAAAATATAGGTATGTTTTAAAAAGTTTTAAAGGAGCATTAATCAATACTAAAAATCTGCAATAGTTTTCTAAGAATGTACTAAAATTATATTTTTATACTTCATACAACTTGCAAGTCTATCTGCGTCAAAAAAAACAATAAGAGACTTATTGCAATGTTCTATAAATTCTCACATTTTCCTTATAAAACTGCCCTATTTTTTTAAATGTCTATCAAACAAATCTATCGATGTTTGTTTTTAGTTTATAACATAGACGGAAATTCGTAAATCATTTAAACAAAATAAAATTTTGATAGCACATTTTTGAGAAACTGAGTATTGCAAATAAAAATATAGTTTCATAGAAAACACAGTTATACATTTTGTTACAACTGCCAGATGTTATTATTAATGTAATAAAATATATATAACGGAAAACTTGAATCTACTGTTTTTCTATACAAGTAGATTTAGAAAGATATACATTGTTTAATCGTAAGAAAATAGTACTTAAAGTGAACTATAAACACTGTTTTGACAATATTCTAAATCGTAGAAATTCCAAGTTTTTATCTGTTATTTAGTATTTCTATTATTTAGTGCTTGACGCTGAAATTCTAAATTTTTATCTTCGATTTGTTTATTCTTTGATTTTTCATCGACATCTTTTAAAGTCATCTTTGGAGTGCAAATGCTTGTTTTTATAAGTAAAGAAATAAATAATTTTCAAAGAATTTTACTGAAGCTTTGAGTTTAGGTTACCTTTAAATATAAAGTAAGTAAATAGTGATTAGAAAACAAAGAATTTAAATAATAAAAATAAAAGCAATGTAGTTGATTCTACATTTAAAGTAAAAAGTTATATAGTCTAAAATCATTTAAGTACTTAAAATTTCTATATTTCTGAACCTAATATGCAAATTAAATATGCAATTTATATTTATAATAAGAAAATTTAAATAAAAAAAATTTTCTATTATTATTGGAAATTTACTCATAGTATCGGAATTTTGGGGTGAATTATGGATTATTTTGGGATGAGTTATAGATAATAGAGATCTAATTCTTATTTACGAGATTTTGCTGAAATCAGTTTTGTTTTAAGATATTTACAATACTTTTAACAATAAAAATATGTCATACGTAGAACTATAAAATTTTATGTACTCGTACCTGTAAATTTTTATACTAATGCAATAACTAATTTTGCAAATATTTTCATTGGAAAGTTCATAGTAGTCGTGCTACTTATGAAACTCTTTAAGGAGAAAATTTCAGATCAATATCTTAATTACTTAAGAATTTCAAATAAAATGATTCTATTATGAATAAAAAAGCATAGAAAAACTAAAAATTTAAATTCATCCAAAAAGAAATCCACATTATTTTGGACACATATTTAAGAATCTTACATAGTGGCAGTCACCTTATAAGATTTCATATCTATTACAATTCATTTTTGTTTTGTGTAATATTTAATACGTAGTTAAAGACATTAGGATATTTCCTGCGATTTTAAAATCAGTTTGAAATAAAAATCAGTATACATTCTTACTTTAATTACATAAATTTTCTGGCCTTACATGATCTAAATAATTTTTTCTAAGTTGGCTAAAAATAAATTTAATGTTACATTTTAGTGTTGTCATTTAAAAATTTATGCTTTCATTTATGAAAATAGACCTTTACAAACATCCATATTCCAAATACAAACAATTAGTAATCTCATGTTCATACAACTAAAAGTATTTTGTTAATTTTATTTATTCTTTTTTCGCTAAAATTTTAATATTGATTAACAATTTATAAACATTCATTAACACTTTAAATTTTAGTAGTACATAAGACAAATTTGAATTCTGATTTCATTTACAAATTTCTACTGGAGCTATAACTTTGGTTTGCTATACCTAATAATTAATGAAACCCAATAAAATATATTCCCTATCTACTCTAAAGTACCTATCCGGAAACTTTCCATTTAGAAACTGATTGATGTTGACGGCTGTCTAACTTGAGATATGACATCAGGCTGCAGTTGCTATGAGGGTCTTACAGCAAAGATAACAGTTTTGATAAAAAAAAATGAACCAGTGATACTACTGCATATATTTCAAAACTGCTGAATGACCTTTGGACTGTCTTTTTCTCTTTCACTTGCTAAATTGGGCCATTTTGATCTCCATACATGAGCGACATGATGATTCCTTTTTCCCAATATATAAATCATCGCAGATGCATATGATTTCTGTAAAACATTGTTAATATCAGTCATAGTTAGCATATCCACTTTAAACTTTTCCGATGAGTTTACCCTTAGGCTGTGTTTGAAGCAACATCATCTTGCAGGTGTGGGCTCTGAAACACGAATTGTTTTACTCCGAGTCATAATATATCTAAGGCATTACCAGGCTGATGTCCGTTCTCGTGTGATTGATTTCCATGCAAAATGTATCTTTTATTCATTGGCGTCTCAAACAGAAGGGTGGTCCGGATCTTTTCATAAAGAATAGCACCTATCATCCCAGATAAAGTAAATCAAGACCAAATAATTGGTTTATGATTATCTCCCATAATATTTCTGAAAGTTTCGTTGCTCCTAAAATTGGGCAATGTCTGCATGAACCAGGCCCCTAAACTTTCTAATGTGATGTATAGTTTTTTATTAAATCAGAGCACCTGGAAAAACTATAATTTATGAGTTATTGTAACAGGATAAAACTGATTCATACTATCTAGTATGAATTTTAAGTTACTAAAGATGCAACGATATTTTATCGACATCGTAGATATACGTATATTATATCAACTTAAGCACACATAAAGAAATGTAGTATATAACTATTTCAATGCTACGATTCAAATAATATCCTGGTTCAAACAATATTTAATTATTTTAGTCTGTTTTAAGCACTTGTTTACCGTGACTTCAATATGTTTATTCAAAATTTGTAGATTTGACACTAATCGATTCCCATGGAGATAATGAAATATATTCTTATTTTAAAACTCACAACTGGCATTGCGCATTAATTTCTTACTCTTCCTTGCATGTGTAAATTGTATAATGAGAAATAGATGTGTTTTTATTTTAGCTTTGAAATAATCCATTAATATCTGTGTAATATATTTTGTATTGCATAAAAATGGTATTTTGCCTTTAGATTTTTATATTTATATCCAACCATTTGGTTTTATTATTAAAAAATATGTATTTATTTCAGACACGGGGAAAATGCCTTTTATTGTATTTAGTTTTATAGAGGAATATTGAAGCGGAACAAAACTACTCGTCAACATTAGCTTTTGATCAAAACGTTTTTATTAAAAGACTAATAAGTAAATAAAGAGTAAAAAGGTAAAGTATAAGGACAAATTGGCTCTGATAACACTAGCGGCAAGTGACTAACAGGCTGACAAAAAGTTCTTTTATTCCAGCACGCTAATTCCAAAGCCGAGAGTGATTTTCCCTCCGACTGAGCTGTGTCTCTCATCTTATATACTGCAACATGCTCGCGCGAGCAGCATCGAAGGAAATTTCTATCCATGTCAATCTGCATTTGACAGGAGCTACTTCGATGCGGTTAAAATCAGAACGCCACAGGACTCCCCCACCAGTCAGCAACATCAAGAAACAGGAAATCTGAACCTGACGAGTCTGCCGTAACGAGTCCTTGTGGACGTTGTGGCTTGCTTGTTCGAAGCCCCGGCTTGGTGACTGTAGGGTCTTTAAGCTTCGATTGTTGCAGTATGTGAGCAGGTTTTAGTCTGTCGATGGAAATCCATTTTTGGACACTTCCAACTTCGAGCTGGAAACACTTAGGTTTACGTTACAGCACAACATATGGGCCAGCATACGGTGACTGGAGTGGCCGAC
>CM063498.1:116525160-116570160 GCA_032207245.1 Pardosa pseudoannulata
TTAAAGTATTAATATTTATTAATATCTTCCGAACATCTTTCCGTCAGTGTTTTAGATAATGAAGGTAAATGTAAAATATGCTTCATAAACGTAAATATCATTTTTAATTGTTATTCAACTTTTTAAAGCTATGAAAAAGCTAAATTTCGTATGTTTCTCCACTATCTGTAAAAACCAGTCGTATTCAAACTGAGTGCTACAAAACCGTGTGATACCACACAATGTCCGTAGTGTTTTCAAAAATTGCAGAGATATGCAACACAGTCCGCAGTTTTATGTTAAATCTATGTAACTATCTCAACTTCTATAAAATAAGGTATTATAAAAAATGAGCAGAAGTTGCCATCAAAGTTAATATTATTTTAGGTGTCATTGAAAGTAGCATGCTTATTTTAAATAGCATATTCACTTCACTGGCAATAGATACGTAGTTTCGAAACAAGGTTGAAGTGGAATATGAAATGCACCAACACATATCATCCATGAAGCTGAATTTCATAAATTTCCGTAAAAATGATTAAGCCCATTCCAGTAGTTACACTCGATAATGTATGAATTATTAACTCAAGCAGCACAAGGTATTATAATATTTAAATAAAAATATAACATTAATTAAATTTAAATTATCTGCTCCACTTGTATGTACTTTCATTACAACTACCAAAGCTTTCCTAACTGAAATCTAATTTATGGTATAAGAAAAAAAAAAAAAGTTCATACACTTTCAAGATATCGTGCTCTTTAAATGTTTGTAGACTACAGCAAAAACCATAAATTTGCCTTATTTTTTACACTTTTAAACTAAATTACTAAAGTTTTTAATTGACATTAAAAAATTTTGCTATTTATTGAATAAAGAAAAACAGCTCTCTTTTATTGGTAATTATTGTATATTTATTTCGATGACTTTCGTTTGAAAACGATTCAGAAAAAAAGGAAAATACAGTTATTTATTCGTAGATAAATTGATGTTGAAAATAAATTTACATTATTGTATCACTATGTTGCATATAAGAATATTTAAATCTTTAACTATTTTCTTCTAAAAGTAAGGAATAAGAAATGTTTCCTTGCATACATGCATAAAATAAAGTGGTTTGAGAGAAATATTTATACACTAAAAACTAAGATATATGTTATACAAATTGCTTAAATTGTAAGTGTTACAGAACAACTTATAGCAGACCGAAAAGGACTGACACAACTATTTATCATTATAAAAGAAAAATCTAGACTGCAATTGTAAAAGCCATAAATTTCCATGCATATATATGCCACTTCAGTTTATAAGTAGCCTTTTAAAACCGAGAGTAGGATATGCATTTATTTTTAAACAAATGTTGCAGTGAATGGCTTTAAACGCTTTGAATTATTGCCAGCAGTTGATTAAATTCCGCATAGAAAAGAAATTCCAATCAGCTGCCGTTCCTGTTGGGTATTTAGTTCTAGGAAATGCAGATTAAAAGGATTACAATGGATTATACTTTAAGTAAAAATGCTAAACAATTACCGTCTTCTATCAGGAAGGAATGCATCATATTAACATTATCTGAAAAATTGAGTATTCATTAAATTGAGAATGTGTGAAAAAATTTTTATTATTGTCTACGCATGTACCCTCCAAAAGACATACACTGTTTGCATCTCCATGTTAAACGCTCGTATTTCTATTTAGTCATTATGACTGCTTATTCATTTTCAAAATTATTTGATGTTTAGGTGTAGAATATAATTAATGCACCAATCTATTTTAGTTAATTGCTTAACAGTACTAGATAGTACAATACAAATTCCTTAATGAATCACTGAAGCACGATGAGAATAGTTTATGAATCAATGAATGTAAAATACCGGCATTTAAACGCATGCTATGCATATTTATGCACCCTCATGTTATTTGACTGTTGATGTGTTAAGAAATATTCAGGGCTATCAGAATTGTGGCAAACTTACTTATTTCCTATGTGAAAACACGTCATTTGTTTATAGTATAATTCACGGATCAATTGTATTACAGCAGGTTAAGACAGGTTCTCAGCCACAGGAAGCCTCCCCAATAAACGGAAATTTAAAGTAGTCTAATATTTCATCCAAATAAAAATGATTTCATTTTTAGATATCCATTTCAGATTAAATATGCAGTTTTTAAAACTGCATATTTAATCAGAATGCAATTTGTCAATAAGAGTTATATATATATATATATATATATATATATATATATATATATATATATATATATATATATATATATATATATATATATATATATATATATATATATATATATATATATATATATATATATATATATATGGGCGAGATTCATCCAAAAACACAACACATCTTATTTATGGTGAAATACATGAAATCCATACAACAGGTCAGAACTTCCTTTTTAAGTAGGGATTTCTCAGGTAAAAGGACTACGAATAATCCCTAAAAATACCCATGTTTAAAGAGAACGTGTTTACTATTGACTAAAGAAGTACAGACAAAGGCGGAATTAGATCTATAGTGTGTTTGGAGGGAAAAATCAGAATTACCACTCACACCCGAAGATAATTTATAAAAAAAAAGTTATTAAATTAATATTATAATATGTAAATAAGGGATTTTAATATAACACACATACACACACACACATATATATGTATATATATATATATATATATATATATATATATATATATATATGTATTTATTATATATATATATAAATATATATATATATATATGTATTTATTATATATATATATATATATATATATATATATATATATATATATATATATATATATATATATATATATATATATATATATATATATATATATATATATATATATATATATATATATGTATATATTATTTATATATATATATACACAAATTAATTTAAACTAAATGATATAAGGTGCACTGGTATAAGTATATTACAATATTTTTTATGGTTTCTGAAACTGAGCAAAGTCTAATAAAGTCTAAAATTAGACAAGAAGATCAAAATAAAATAAAAAATTACATAAATATTAAATAAAAGCTCTAGAATTTAAATTTAAAGTTATCAAGTTTAGAAGAAGAATGATCAACTTTTTGTGAAATTCAAGGTAAAAAATTCCATGTGCCTTAAATATTTCACTTAGTAGTAAACGTAGAACAAAGTTGTTATAATGCAGTGTTCCCAACACATTTTTGAGGTTATAATACTCAGTGCTCTCAAATCCTTTTAGATATAAGGTACATCATATATTAGCTTAAAAATTTGTCAGAATCATTACAAATAAAATATCAATTTCAATTCATTCATGGCAAAATTTAATTTAATAATAAAATGGAAAGCTAGTATGATTATCCTCTGCGCTTTCTCCGTATGCAGTCATCCGATCGTTGAAATTAACGATAACATTTTCACAGAAGTTCCTGTCGATTTCACCCATTACCCATTGATATTTTTGGGTTACATCTGTTATAGATTATTCGGATTTCTGCAATAACCCTGGAACTACTATTGAAATTTAGGCATATTCATTTGTAAACTTTATGGGAAATGCATTGAATTCTTATTTTGAGAACTCATGACAAAAATAGCATGAGTTTTCAAAATAAGAAAGCATTTCTCAGTTTTGACACTTTCCACGGCTAAATACGACAATAAGACAAATGAATCTTTAATCAGTGTGATAACGATTAGGGAAATTGGAAAATTAATGAATAAATTACCCTACGGAAAACAAGAACTCTTACAAAATACTTTTTAAAATATATTAGGGTTTACAATATATTATTACAGATTATTTCATATTAGTTAAGAATAGACTACGCCTTGGCGAATTTGGCGAAATTAATGGCTATGTTTACACAAAGTCACAAACTAAATTGATTTTATAATTTTAACTACTAAAAGAATGCTGCAATGGAATTGAACCACAAACAAGTAAAAAACCATATATAAACAGAAATGGTTGAATACTAGTTAAAATGTTTTGGATTTTCGGTAAAATCGTCTTAATTTACTATTCTTTTAGCGAATCAATTTAATTGCTCAAAATTAATGACAAATAAGAATTCATGCCTTTAATATGTTACAAAAAGTTTACAAATAGATAGCAGGATACCAGAATAATGTAGATAATAAAATACAGACACGAATTCTTTGGACATTGCTAGATCAAAGGCATACTTAGGTGTCCATGATTATATCTTTATTGCCAATTTGGCAGGTGGACTTTGGTCTTACGTCAAACCTTATTTCCTGTGTTTCAATAGCAAGATAAAATATTTATAAAAACAAAAATTGAAGTAAAACATTTAAAACAGTTCTAAATTTCAGAAAAGTATAAATTTTTATCGTTAGTATAGGACATGTTTTTTGTTTCAGGATATGAGCATTTTTACAATATAATTTTGAAAATGAAAATTGGTTGTGCAATTATTTAACGGTAAAAATTATATTTAAAATATTAGGATTTGCAAACATTACTTTCTATACATATACTTTTTTTTATAAAATTTTAATCTATTTAAAGAAGTTATATGAGGATAGAAAATGATTAATTTTGGGAAGTATGATATTTTCCAGGAAAAAGTTATGAAAATGAAATTTGACTAAGTTATTTTCATGGTACATATCATATTTATAACATTGTGATTTTCAAAAGTTAATTTAAATGCACATATTTGTTATGAAAAACATCTCAGTCTATTTATAAAAACATTATCTGTTATTGAATAGGAAATGTTTATTGTCTGATAATAAGAAATTTTTAAGAAACATATATGAAAATGGAAATTGGCTAGGTTATTTTCATGGTAAATAAATCATATTTATAATATCAGAATTTGAAAAAATTTCTTTCTATACGTATTTTTGTTATAAAATCTCAATTTATTTAAAAAAACATTATACCAAAAGTTGTTTTACTTCCCCATACGCGAATAAATCTAGCGCAATGTACGCCATACAAATGTAATTCCAAGAATTTTAAAATAAAACGACATTTATATCTGTGTTATACTTTCTTCGCAGTTTTTTTAAATGTTATTTATACAGGAGCAGAAAGTATTTCTCAAATCTCACAGCACAGAAAGTGGAGTTTGGGAAAAATAAACATCTCTCACATAACAGAAGAAGATAAAAGACACCGAAATACATCGGGAGGAAAATCGTTCTTCAATAGCTATATTTATGGTGAAAAACTCAATCATGGCATATAGTAAAATTTTCCTTAGGGTATCATACTCTAAACCAGTCAATATAATCCCCGTCTTCTGGGAAGAAAAGGAACAAAGGCGAAATCTCGTTCAGGACCGTAAAATTTATTGTGAGACTGATTTTTCTAGGGGAAAAAAAGGAAATGGCTTTTAAAATGAAAGGAAAAGGAGAAAAGATTATGGATTTCAGTGTTTAAAACAGAGTGTATAAATTTTTCGAAACAAAAATATTAGGAATATATTTTCAATTTTCATTCTATTATGGGGATGAATTAATGTTTACCTTTTTTTCAATTAACTCAATTTTGATATATTAAATTATTTCTAAATTTTTGTGAAATAAAATGTAAACAAAAAATTAATTATAGTTAAATAAAGAAACAAGAATTGATTTATCTGTCAGTAAGTGAAATTAATATTATACCAAATATATATGTTTAAGTTGTTAAAGAAATACATTTAATTACATTTTAAAAACTATAACAAACATGATGTGTTTCTTTTGAAATTCACTGTAAGGATGATGTAAGTATCGCGTCCGTCTTTTTCGGGGGTCATGAAGAGCGTTGGTTAAAGGGAACTTTTATTCATTGTAAGGCGTCGAACATTTCAAAACACCGAACAATTGAAAAACTGCAGTATTGTACCAGTAATGGTCCTTTTGACGCACGGACGATTAGAAGTGTCAAGTGTGCCGCTTTTGTTAACGCACCGACAGAGAAAAGAAATTTTGTTTTGTGTTACCGCGTCGGCTAGGCGCCAAAGGGCGTTTCGGCTACTCCAAGGACAAAGGTCAAAGAGGGGGGGAGGGTTCGATCTCCCCTAAAACCGAGGTTTCCTGTTTGGAAAAGAAGAAACGGGAGGGGACTCCCGGCTGAAGTTTGAGATGAGCAGGTTGTCTAGAGTAATTTTCTCTCTGTACGACTTTACTTATACACTTTAATATTTCTTTAAATGTTTTTTGTTAAATAAATGAACAGTTGTTAAGTTTAATCTTCTACGGCTGATTATTTCGCCCCCATACCTGCTCCTTATACGGGACCCATGCGAAATCATATCCAGATGATTAGGTTATGACTTACAATCGGAAGTAGAAACATCGCAAACCTCTCGGCGAATTTACAGATGATTTGAAATTTAATATGAGAGTTTTCATACTGTATGTTTTATTTAAATCTTTTAACACATTTTAGGAACTATTCAACATGAAATAACTAAGATTATTAATTATGTTTAAAATAATAGCTACTACTGGAGTTCTCCCCTGCATTGCTTATAATCTTTTAGCCTTTTCCAGTATAAGTTTCTAAATAACAAAGAGACAGAAAATATAAAATAATAATGATGCATAAAATATAAAGTAATAATGATTCATAGAATATGAGGAAATTAGTTTCCTTATTTATCATAAATATTTTGTAAGCAACAAATGCATTATTTCGTATTTCATTTAAAAATATAAATATTACTGTTACAAAACATGTATAGATAACAAGAACACTATAAATGTCACCTTTGTCCTATATCAAGCTAGTATCAAAGAAAGAGCACTAGCTTGATGTTCCACACTGTTTGGATAATCTATGGAAAATACAAGGAGTTTCACACATTAGATAGTAATGGCATTTCTGTAATTCTTCTTATGTTAGATATGGTTGTATTGTGATGTCTGAAGTATAACTCATGTGTTTTGCTTCATAATTGTAATAACTTTACTATTAAAAAAAGACATAAGCTAGTATGAAAGCTAGTACAAAAGAAATATCACTAGCTTAATTTTTCAAACTGTTTGCAAAATCTATGAAAAATACAAGGAGTTTCACACATCAGACAGTAATGCAATTTCTGTAATGCTTCTTTTGTTAGATATGGTTGGTCTTATGATGTCTTAAGTATAACTCCTGTTTTTTGGCTCATAATCATAAACACTTTACTATTAAAAAATGTCTCTTTTCTGTTACCATGAAAATGATGTAATTTCAGTTGGAAGTCTTAAATACATGTGATGCATGTTACACCTGTACGTGTTGAAAAAGCAACACATTTAGCTCACTATTCCATTTCCTTACGAAGAATGGGTGAATTTCTAGTATTATAGTGATCCATTTTCAGCTACTAAATGGCCTAATTATAGTCAAACTGAAAAAAATACCACATTCCATGAAAACGTTTTGTAATCAGAAGAGAAATTACACAATTTTCACCAAAAAAGAAAATCTAAAATAAATTCACTGTTTTTTTAATGCAAATTAATGTATTTTAAGGCCTGGAGACTTTTTAAATATGCAGTATCATCAATGGTGTTTTTGAAACCACTGCAATATGCTTTAATGCTAGCTAGATGCGCATTTACCTTCATAACGCAATTGTTTCTTTCCTTGGACGTTGTATATCATTATCAAGTATATTTAGTTATTGCAAAATTAGCTAATTTATAAGAAAAACTTAAATTTAAAATATGAATAAAATCTATATACTTGAAATATAAGACAGCATACATTAAAAAGAATCTCAGCATAACTATGAGTTATAAAAATATAAGATTCATAATAATTATTACTTAACAGTTTTAATTCAAAACTATTTCATTCACAATTTTTCGATATTTTTCATAATTTACGCCATATTTGTATGTTCACAAAGTGTTTTTTTTTATATAGGATTTGTAATGGTTTTCTTTTACTTTTCAATCTTTTCAATATGCAATGATACCTATTAATACTTTCTAATGCAAAATATTTCATAAATGCAACTTTATTTTATTAAAGCAGTATCAGAGTATGCTAAAAATGATGAGATAAAACAAAATATATGATGATGAAATGCTAATTACAAGGTTTTACCTTATAATTCCCAGTGAATCCTTAAAACTCTGAATCTTTTATTTTGAGTCACTATAAAGAGGTCAATAATCTGATATTTATTTTCACCCTTAATTGAAATTTCTCTTTTTGTGTCCAACACCTTATGCATAAAAAATTAAATATTAAATAATAAAGCAAAGAATGTGAAGTACATACATTTGCATTATTATTTCTTCATATAACTAAACCATAACCGCAAACATCAATAAAACCTTAAAAATATACTGAAGAAAGCATAAACGTCTTTTACTAAGATCACAAAAATTAGATATTAGTTGCCACATAACTATTTTTTTACCATTTACAGTTATCAGAAATTTATGTTTACATTAACGTAGATTCGGTAATTTTTTCCTTTCTTTTGATCCGTTTTTATACCAGTTGAATTTATTATTTTCACATATTGATAAAAGAAAGCCTTGTTTTTAATTTTCTCTCCTTTCTCTTTATAGAATTTTTTTCTGAATTTTCTCTTTTTACTGCCTTAACAAACTTTTGATAGACATCAGATCTACACATAGTTTTTCGAAAAACATGCATTTCAGTTATATACTATTCAAAATTAGAATTTATTACCAAATCTGAGAAATATCTGATTAAAACTTTGATTTGAATTTTATTGCTAAACAATTAAAAGTGAGGTGGTAATTCTTATAACAGGACTTAGGAAATAATGCATGCAGTCATTAAAATTTTTATTAAAGATAGTTAATCTATAATAACAAGTTTGCTTATGAGCCTTAATTAATCACTTGAAAAGGGATTTGCAGTTTACATCTGATAGTATTACTTATTAATTTGTTTAAGCATTAGTTGAATTTATATTTATTTACACATATTTATAAAAGAAATCCTTGTTTTTACTTTATTCCCCTTTCTCTTTATAGAATTACTTTTTATGAATTTTCTCTTCTTACTTTCTTAACAAAATTTTGATAAACATGGGATCTACACATAGTTTTTCGTAAAACATGCATTTCAGTTATATACTGTATCAGTTTCAGAACTAGAGTTTATTATCAAAATCTGTGAAATAAAACATGAAGCCATTAAAAGTTTAATTTCATATAGTTTGTCTATAATAACAAGTTTGGTTATGAGCTTTAGTTCATCACTTCAAAAGTAACTTTATGATTACGTCTGATATTATTACTTATTAATTAGTTTACTCATTAGTTGAATTTATATTTATTTACACATTATGATAAAGAAAGCCTTGTTTTTATTTTTCTCTCCTTTCTCTTTATAGAATTACTTTTTTTTTAATTTTCTTGCTTTGAGCTTGCTGTCATTAAAAGTTTTATTACATATAGTTTGTCTATAATAACAAGTTTGGTTATTAGCTTTAATTAACCACTTCAAAAGTGATTTTCAGTTTACATCTGATATTATTACTTATTAATTAGTTTTCACATTAGTTGAATTTATCCTTATTTTCCCATATAGGTAAAATAAAGTTTTGTTTTTAATTTTCTCTCTTATTTCTTTATAGAATTACATTTTATAAGATTTTATCTTCTTAATTTCTTAACAAACCTTTGATAGACATCGTATCTACACTAGTTTTTCGAAAAACATGCATTTCAGTTATATACTGTATCAGTTTGAGAACTAGAATTTTCTATTATTAAAATCTGTGAAATATTTATTATTATTAAAATCTGTGAAATAAAGCGTGTAGACACTAAAAGTTTTATTACGTATAGTTTGTCTATAATAACAAATTTGATTTTAAAAATGGGTTTTTTACATGCTTAATCGTAAAACTATAACAAAAATCTGATAATATTACTTATTAATCAGTTAACGCATTGGTTGAATTTATACTTAGCTTCACATATTGATAAAAGAAAGCCTTGTTTTAAATTTCCTCTCCTTTCTCTTTATAGAATTACTTTTTATGAACTCTTCTTACATTAACAAATTTTGATAGACATCGGATCTACACAGAGTTTTTCGAAAAACATGCATTTCTGTTACATACTGTATCAGTTTCAGAACTAGAGTTTATTATCAAAATCTGTGAAAAAAAGCTTGCAGGAATTAAAAGTTTTATTACATACAGTATGTCCATAATAACAAGTTTGGTTTTTAGCTTTAATTAAATCCTTCAAAACAGAATTTCAGTTTACAACTGATGTATTACGTATTAGTTAATTTTACGCATATAGATCGTGTGTATTGGTTGGTTGCAATATCTCCATTCTCCTTTTTTTATTAATTTATCTACCGGCAAGATGACTTTAGAAAAACGTATATTAACAATTCAATTTATATCGGTTTTAATAAAAATATCTTTTTTATTCATAAAAATTAATTATTTAATTGTAGCTTACATTTAAATAAAATAAAATGTATAGGTCTTATAATTATACTTGCTTTTTACGAAATCAAAATAATAATTAGCTTATACTTCACATACAAAGCAGTTTTTTTATTTATTTCAAAAGTTATATCATTTTATATATTTATTAGCTAGTGTATATATTTTCCGTTTAAAAAAACATTTTACATCATGTAATAAAATTAAATAATTTTATATAGTTTGATCTAAATTAGTAATCAAAGGAAATTTTTTAATCCCAACAAAACAATTTTTTTATGTTGAATATAAAATAGGCCGTTTTTAATAACATTTCGTTACAAAAAGTATTATATTTTTAAAAAAACATTGGTATTAAAATATATTTATTCTTAATTACTATCTCTCAGAGACTTTCTGACTTATCTTTTACATATTCTATTAGCTGTTTTAAATTTTACAACCTAAACAAAAGTTTTGAGTAGTTGAAAACGTTCCTTGTATCATAATTACATTGCATATGTAAATAAGCTTCAACTTTCTACTACAAATGATACAAAGAATTTTAACTATCTGAATATACCTTAACTACTATGTGTAATATATTCTAGGAATAACTCAAAGCCGGTGAGTTAAACTGTTTATATCTTCAAAGAAATAGTTATGTACATATTTATTTATATCAAGGTAGAAAATATCTTATCTCTTTGAAAACTATAAAAGGTGAAATTCAATCCTGTAAGCAAAATTTTATTACCCTATTTTGTCTCATATGACTGTAATTTCTGTGTTTCAGAAATTTTCATTCAGCTAAGTGTGTGAAATAAGATTTTAAAAGATTTTTTTTAGAATACTTATCTGAATCTTGGTACTTTATTTAGGTATAAAATAAATTAGATTTATCTAAATGAATGCTCGTTGGATGAAGTAGACACTCTCTGAAATTGATATAAAATTTAAAAAAAGATTTATGTTAGCCATGTTTCTAAATTTTGAGTTTTAGGCTGAACTAGTTTATTCATTTTTTTTTCAAATTTTCATTAAGGCAGTATTAAAGTAATTTTGATCTATCTATATAATAAAAATTTAAAGTTTTAAAATTGCTTCAGGGAATAAAATATCATCGAAATGACTGAAATGGGTCAAAAATACCAAACATTTTGTATGGAAAAAGTAAAAAGAAAAAAAGTATATATAATAAAGAATAATAGTTTTGCTGTCAAATGATTGTTTTATTTCGTTAAACATGGTTTTCTTGTATATTAGAGTTACAAAATCTGGTCAATACTTTAAAGTTTGATATTTTTGTTCTTTATTATTTACTTTCAAATATTTCATATGGATAACGTTTTTTATATCTCTTAAATATTTAGACTGTATTATTTATTTACTAATCTGTCTGTCATAAATCTTGGCATGTTTGTTTAAAATATTGACTTATTCGCCAACTTACAATGATTATACACTGCTCTGCTGTTTTCAGACAATTAATAGAGAAGAAGTCAGAACTATAAGACAAATTTATTTATCAGAGAAAAATCATAAAAAGCATACGCCAAGAACATTTTACGAATAATGTATGTAGTGTGCAATTATTATAAGGTATATCGGCAACAATTGAGATCCGTTACAAACTGAAGAAACATTGAACAACGAAGAGAATACTGTTCTTTCAAAGTCCCAACTTGTATTTTGTACACTACACTTGAGCCGTTGTAGCTCAATCGGCAAAGGCATAGATTTCGTAACTGTAAGATAACGGGTTCGGAGATGGTACTAGCCTCAGATCCGCTGTACTCCTTAAGGTGACTGGGGCAAGTAAAATATGTTCATAGCTACAATGTATTTACTAATCTGTCTGCCATAAATCTTGGTTTGTTCAAAACATTCACTTATTTGTCAACTTGCAATGGATAATATAGTAAAACAAAAAAGTTGCTGAACCATTCCACAAGTATAAATGATTGCCAAACAAGGTTCGTGGCGGCAATGTCCTCCAACTTTTCAAACGATACCCGTAGAGGTAGCAGGAATGGGTGTCCTCTGCATGGTCCTTGCTTCTAAATTACGAGGACCATTCTTGAGGTTAAGTCAATCTGCCAGCCTCCGTGGTCCATGCCTCAAAGTGAAGATGCATATTTATTCATACACTAGTCGCATATTGAGGTGGGATATATTGGATTTAGTGCAGGCTTTTCAACACAAGGTGGTTAATATCAACATCCTACAGATTGCTTTATGTAAGTTGCACTTAAAAGGAATCGCATACCCAGTTTTTTTCTTATATTTCTCCTATAAAAAGTCAAATTTTGGAATTTAATGCTCTAGGAATTTTTTCATGCATGTCTCGGATTATTCGATTTTGAAAAAAATTTGAATTTTTCTTAAAATATTTTGGTTCATATTTTAATTTATATTTTATTAAATTATCTAACATCATTATTAGTGCTCCTAAAAATAGTATTATTAATAAAACAAAAATATTTAAAAAAACAAAAATCAATTTACATTGTTCCGTTAAAAATATTTTGTTCTGAAAAAAAAAAGAGTTATTATATTTTTGAAGAAATCATTTCTAACTACAAATATTATCCCATTTTGCATAATAATATTCCCTTAAGTAATATACCAAACAGAAAGAATGTTAAAACATGTAAAAATAGTATATTTTTAAAATTTACAACAGATGACCTTAAAGAATTGTTTTTTTTTAATAAATGTAATAAAGGATACGAAAAGGAAATACATTGTTTTGACTACTGTATAACTTGTCAATATTTACTTCCCATTTTAGTTTGCAAGCTCCTAATTTAACTTTTTATGTAAAAAGAAACTATTTGAAAAATTGTAAGAATTCGTGTTAAGAAACACTGTGAGATTTTAAAAAATCACTTCCGTGGAAATCCTTTTTTAACATTCTCTATATAAAGCACAAAGAATGATGAAATATTCACATCTGATTTATTTTTAATTTCCAATGATGACAGTATGAGCTTAGATTTTTTTTTCACTCTGGTTGTACATGAAGCAGATACGAAAACGATATACAGTAATTTCAACGCAGTATAACTTGTCAATATTTACTTATTTTAGTTTACAGCTTTCTAATCTAACTGTTTTTAAAAAGCGAAAATTGAAATAAATAATCTCACTTTACGACAAAAAAAATGTTTATTTTGCTTATTTGAGGAAATACTATTTTTGTTTAATTATTGCTTGAAATCGAGCAATTCAGAAACATTTTAATTTTGAAGAATACTTAAAAATTCAACATATTAATAAGCATCGTCCAATTTCTTACTTTTTTATGTCGATTTCACTTTACGTATTTTTTCTAAGTAAATAGATAGAATTATTACACTTTTCTTCAGAAAATATTGAGAACGAAGACAAACAACAGTATAAAAAAACGAACACATTCTTGCTTCAAGTATCTTTTTATTTCTTTTTTGTTTTTCCGTGACAAATTATTTTTAATGTATAAACAAAATTTAACTATATTCTTTCACAACTTTTTAGCTTTCCACCCAGAAGAATTATAACGTTAATTTTCTACGTTAAGAGGATACAAGATAATTACACTATCAATTATAAAATTTTTTGCACAAAAATACAAGGGCATCACATAAAACCTGTTTTAAAATAAGCAAATTATAAAAGAAACGTGAAAAAAAAACCCTCATTTGCACGGAGCGTCAAACACATCTGGCAGCTGTATTTGCAACAAGAAAGGAAGTATAAAAAATTGGAATGAATTCTCGTTTTTGTCGTAAGCGGGCACATAGAACACAGGAATACACATTACACTTTGAGTTTGTCTCCATGGGTTTCTTTTCTGTGCTTTTGAAAAGTTACATGGTTTTTATATACATTTTTTATCGTTCTTGAAATAATGTTATGAGATGTTTGTTATATTAAAATTTCAGCACATAAAAAAGACAAACTTTGAAAATAAACATTCGGAAATATTTTGCAGCAGTAGAATGAAATTTCAGTGTGTATGATAAGAAATTTATAACCATATATATTTTTGAAGTAAAAGCATGGAACTATGTTCATAAAAAAGAAATAGCTCTTTAACTTGCTTTTAATAACTCCACAATTTTAGCTACTTACTATTTTGGCCTTTGGAAAATTAAATTCTCAGATATACCAGTTCCCCTCTCCTGTATTTTAATTAATAAGCAGACATATAGATCACATGAATACACATTACACTTTGGGTTTGTCTTCATGGGTTTCCTTTCTGTGCTTTTCAAATGTTACATGATTTTTATGCACATTTTTTTTATCATTCTTGGAATATTGGAATAAGATCTATCTTCTATTAAAATTTTAGCACATAAGTAGGTAGTTTTTCAAAGTAAACTATCGTAAATATTTTGCAGCAGCATAATGAAATTTCAGTGTGTATACTAAGAGATTTTTAACCATATATATATTCTCGTAGTAAAAGCAAAGAACTATGTTCATAAAGAAGGAAAGTTCTTTAACTTACTTTTAATAATTTCAGAGTTTTCGCTACATACTATTTTGGCTTTTGGAAAATGAAATTCTCATATATACCAGTTCATCACTCGTATATTTAAATTATAACCAGGCATATAGAACACAGAAATACAATTTACATTTTGCGTTTGTCTCCATTGGTTTCTTTTCTGTGCTTTTGAAAAGTTACATGGTTTTTATATACATTTTTTATCGTTCTTGAAATAATATTATAAGATCTTTGTTATATTAAAATTTCAGCACATAAAAAAGGTAGTCTATCAAAATAAACGCTCTGAAATATTTTGCAGCATTATAATGAAATTTCAGTGTGTATGCTAAGAAATTTATAACTATATATATTCTCGAAATAAAAGCAGAGAACTATGTTCATATAGGAGGAAGAGTCCTTTTATATACTTTTAATAATTTCAGAGTTTTCTCTACACACTATTTTGGATTTTGAAAAATGAAATTCTCATATATACCACTTTAATTCTCGTATATTTTAATTATAAGCAATCATATAGATCACAGGAATACTGTTAACAATCCGGGTATGTCTCCATGGGTTTCCTCTCTGTGCTTTTGGAACGTTACATGGATTTTATATACATTTTTTATGGTTCTTGAAATAATGTTATAAGATCCATGTTATATTAAAATTTCATCCCATAAGTAGGTAGTCTTTCGTAATAAACATTCGTAAATATTTTGCATCAAAACAAGGAAATTTCAGTGTGTATTTTAAGAAATTTTTAACCATACTTTTTAACCATAACCAATTTTCGCTACTTACTATTTTAGCTTTTGGAAAATTAATTTCTCAGATTTACCAGTTTCCCTCCCGTGTATTTGAATTAATATGGTGGCATATAGAGCACAGGAATATAATTTAAACGTTGAGTTTGTCTCCAATGGGTTTCTTTTCTGTGCTTTTCAAACCTTACATGGTTTTTATATACATTTTTTATCTTTCTTAATATAATGGGCTGTGATCTTTCTTCTATTAAAATTCAGCACATAAATAGAAAATGAACATTCGGAAATATTTTGCAGCAGCATAATGAAATTCCAGTGTGTATACTAAGAAATTTATAATTGTATATATTCTGGAAGTAAAAGCAGGGCACTATGTTCATAAAAAATAAAAATCTCTTTAACTTACTTTTAAAAGTTCTACAGTTTACGCTACATAATATTTTAGCTTTTGGAAAATGAAATTGTCATATATACTACTTCCCCTCTCATATATTTTAACTATAAGCAGGCATATAGAGCACAGTAATATAGTTAACAATCCGGGTTTGTTTCTATGGGTTTCCTCTCTGTTCTTTTGAAAAGTGACATGGTTTTCATACACAATTTTTTATTGTTTTTGAAATAATGTTATAAGTATCGTGTAGTCCTCGTTATATATTTAAGTATCAACCTGTGATCAAATGTATAGTGTGATTTATTTTAAATTGCGTTGTGTTAAATATTTTTTTTACTACAATTTAACCACAGGTTCTGAGAAACTACAGACATAAATATGAAGAATAAACTAACCGCTGAAATGATAGCAACCGAGACTAGCTTAATATAAAAAAAGTAAATTTATTATAAAATAGTTATACATCTATTTACAAAACCAGAAATAAGTAATAAGTAAATAAGTAAGCTTAGTCAATCTATTCAAAATTACTTCTGACAATTTTTTTACACTTAGGTAAATTTTGTAAGTAGAGAGAGGATCTAATCTCGATTTCAAAATGTAATGCAAAATGGGTACCTTTGTGGGTCTTAAATGTTGGGCCCGGAACACTTCTGGTTGAAGGGTATCAATGGCTGATCAGGAGATCGAATCTTTACATCATCCGTTGATCTGTTACAGACATCGTCAGGGCCTTTCTCCTGAGTCTTTGGGGTGCGGCCGTACCACTTTGTGCAGGAAAATTTCTGGCGGACTTGGCTGGACTATCGAGCACCTTCTTTTCATAATAAAGAAATAGTTGTTTAACTTACTTTGAATAATTTCACAGTTTTCACTACATACTATTTTGCCTTTTGAAAAATGAAATTCTCAGATATACCAGTTCCCCTCTCCTGTATTTTAATTAATAAGCGGACATATAGATCACATGGATACAATTTACACTTTGGGTTTGTCTCCATGGGTTTCTTTTCTGTGATTTTGATACGTTACATGGTTTTATATACATATTTTACCATTCTTGAATAATGGGATATGATCTTTCTTCTATTAAAATTTCAGCACATAAATAGGTAGTTTTTTTAAAAATAAACATTCTGAAATATTTTGCTTGCAGAATAATGAAACGTCAGTGTGTATGCTAAGAAATTTATAACCATATATAATCTCGAAGTAAAAGTAGGGAACTATGTTCATAATAAAGGAATAGTTCTTTGACTTACTTTGAATAATTTCACAGTTTTCACTACATACTGTTTTGGAATTTGGAAAATGAAATTCTCAGATATACCAGTTACCCTCTCCTGTATTTTAATTAATAAGCTGACATATAGATCACATGGATATAATTTACACTTTGGGTTTGTCTCCATGGGTTTCTTTTCTGTGCTTTTGAAACGTTACATGGTTTTTATATACATGTTTTAACATTTTTGAAATAATGGGATATGATCTTCTTCTATTAAAATTTCAGCACATAAATAGGTAGTCTTTCAAAATAAACTTTCTGAAATATTTTGCATGCAGCATAATGAAATGTCAGTGTATATGCTAAGAAATTTATAACCATATATAATCTAGAAGTAAAAGTAGGGAACTATATTGATAATAAAGGAATAATTCTTTAACTTACTGTGAATATATTCACAGTTTTCACTACATACTGTTTTGGAATTTGGAAAATGAAATTCTGAGATATACCAGTTCCTCTTTCTTGTATTTTAAATAAAAAGAGGACATATAGATTACATTGATATAATTTACACTTTGGGTTTGTCTCCATGGATTTCTTTTCTGTGCTTTTGAAACGTTACATTTTTTTATATTCATATTTTAACATTCTTGAAATAATGGGATAAGATCTTTCTTCTATTAAAATTTCAGCACATAAATAGGTAGTCTTTCAAAATAAACATTCTGAAATATTTTGCATGCAGCATAATGAAATGTCAGTGTATATGCTAAGAAATTCATAACTTTATATAATCTCAAAGTAAAAGTAGGGAACTATGGTCATAAAAAAATAGTTTTTTAACTTACTTTTAATAATTTTACAGTTTTCTCTACATACTATTTTGCCTTTTGGAAAATGAAATTCTCAGATATACTAGTTCACTTCTCGTGCATTTTAATTAACAAGATTTACTAACGAAAGTTTCTTATTTTTCACATGTTTTAGATTAAAACGTTTCTAAAAAGTGGTTATAGTAGTCCAATCTTACATTTTTTACATTTTAATGTTGCTTAGATATAGCTACTGTATTCAGGCATATATTTTTTGATTTTGAAGATTTTTTAATGCTATTATATTCCAGTAAAAACTGGAATCCAAAACAAGGGTAAGTAAATTTTTATGATACGTTTTACAGTTTTTTTTATGAGGAAATATCTAGATTTTTTTCACTATTTCTTTGGTAATGAATTTTGAATTTATTTATTTCATTTTTTAAAGTATGCAATAATAGTTATTAAATACCTCCCACTGTATAGTATTTATTACAATAAATACCTCTTTCGAATTCAGTCAGTTTATTAGAAAAAAGTAAATTTTGGAAAAATATGTTATAAAAATGAACTGATTCTTTAATACAGTAAGGTATAAAAAAATAAATTGAGTGGTTATGCAGCTTCAGAAAAGTCAATGAAATTATAAGCAATTAAACTTAATTAAGTACTTGAAAATAAAATATTATTTATTTAAAAAGTTTTCTGAAGTACATTAAAAGTAGTTACATTCATTTTATTTCTTTCACACATAATATATTTTCTATTTACCTTTTTACCCAAAGGATAGGAAGAAAGTCATCTCAAAAACATTTTGCAGTTTGATTACGGGCTTGGGATACCTGTCATGCCAAAGAAAATTTTTTTTATTTCCTTCTGTTCAAATAACTGTGGAAATATTTATTTATTATAATGTACGAATGTTACAATTTAATAATGAAGCTGAATAGGAATTTTTACTGTTTTATTGAGGAGATAGATTGTTTTCACTTATAATTATCTTGTATTTTTAGTGCGATCATTATAAATATATCTTGTCTTTTGTTGTTACATTTTGCTACCATTTAATCTCCATAAGCTTTATAATTAGTGCTTAATGTTAAGTTTCCAAGAAATGACTAAGTATTCTACTAAATGTCTAAGAGGGATATGATAGGATGAAAGAAAATAAGGTCAATTTCATGACAGTAAGAACTATCTTTATTTGTGTAACAATGCATTACACTACTGGACAACACCAGCGCGGGATACTGACCGAAGTACAAAAGCAATGTTAGTACCCCCCCCATCTTCTACCCCATTGGAAAAGAGGGGTTAATAATGCTGGTAAGTAGTCTTTGGATTTGGCAACATCAGTCATCGAATTTTCTTCTGTAGATTTGAAGGCCCCTTCAGAGAAAAAGTAGGCCAAAACGGAGTGAACAGATAGCATTATCAGAGGCAGGGAGTTGCTTCACTATTTTAAGCAGTATATGGAGACTCCATATTGATACATAAATTGTTTTATTTGTTTCACCAGATTGTTCTGCCTCAAAAATAATACTGTAAATAAAGATTCTGTAAAAGGGTAAGTCTTCGCTCGTTTGTATCTGGCGTCTTATTCTTTGTGTTATCTCAAGAGGCGTTGTGTAAATTATTAGTACTTAATAATTTGTAAAAAAATTTAAAAGGTTGATGTGATACATGATGTATAAACTATGATAATTTACATTAATTGACATGTTTCTAAAACCTGTAGCTTCTCTAATGTCTGGAAAGAAAGTCAAAGGAAATGATTTTTTTTATTTATTCGAGAAGAATTTTATTGCTGGTTTTTGTATATTATAGAGGAAACATGAAATTCAGCTGTAAAGCCAAACATTTTTCTTTATCACTATACTTCCAGCTGTTCACCATGAACGTGTCAGAACGCTATCATTCTTTTTGGAAAGCCAAGAATAGTGTTAAGACGTCGCATGGTTTAACAAAGTTGTATATAGTTTCACAGTATTTTCATTTAAATGGGGGGGGTTCTGTATGTTTTAAATATTTTGTTTTGTTCCTGTAGCAACATGTGTTTGTATTCCACAAAAATGTTTATTTATACATTGCATTTTACGGGTCCTTATATGCTACTAGTATAATTGTTTCCCTTATTTTTCTGGAAAGTTACTGTGATATCACTGTCCGGGATTCTTGGTGAATATTCTCAAAGGCATCCTTTTTGACTACTCTGTGTCTCATCAAAGGCATTATCAAGGAAATACCACATTCGACTCTCGAAGTGAAGGAATGTACCATCTTGTTGAAAGCGTACATCATTCATGATCTTTAGCCTTTTCAACTGTGGAACTAGAAATTTTTGCCACATGTTGAGATAGATTTACTGATTACTGGGATGTCTTCAACATAAAATATGATTAAATGCTCCTCAATATCACCAAACCGTAAATTAACTTTTGAAGCATCAAGTTTCTGTGTTTCAAATTCTTAGATGATCTTCACCCCCAGATTCAACAATTTTAAAGTTTAACTTCATGATGACATTTTTTTTTTTATATTTTCTGATCCACAGAAAATAAATTTTCAGGATGAAAATCCTTTTTTCCTAGAGTTTACCTGTCGATTAAATGTTTTAATAAGTCAATTCTAAGGTACAATCCATTCATAATGCATTGCTCAAAATTACTTTTTTTTTACTAGTCTTCAATTTTTAGATTTTCTCTGTCTTAAATTTAGGAACTTATTAAAATAACCCAATAATACAAAAACGTTAATAGAATTTAGATTCTTTCGAAGATATTTAAAAGTTAATTTGAATATTTAAAATATTTGAAATAGCTTGAATAGCATCTTTATAACTGCAGTAAATACGAAGATGTATGTATTGGGAAAAATTATATTATATTTATTAAACTATATGAATAACTGATCTATCCATTATCTTAAATCTTGTAAATTTAAATAAAACCAAGGTCAGATAGGGTTGTGAAATGTTAAAAAATATATTTGAGTAAAATGATCTGATAAATCGATAATAGAACTTGTGTATCTAAACTTTGAAATTTTTGCATTAAGGTAGTACTCGATTTTTATTTAAAATTATTCCCTATGGACATCATGACTTCCCAGGATCTTACCTATCAGTCCCTTTTACCTCTCCCATAAGGAATTCAATGCAGTTAATACAAATTCAACAAAGGTGTACATAAAGGAGGATAATGGTGACTCCTATTTGTTGCAAGGAGATAGTAAATGATATTTTTCTTCACAAAATTTAAGGACAACTTTGGAAATATATTCTTGTAGCATAAGAGTTAAAGTTAGCTTTTTAGGCCTTAAAACACAATTTAGTTTTCATATAAAACTCATGTACATATTTTTTAAAATTAAATTATACATTTTTTTATGACACGTCTACTGCAATTATTTATAGATAAGAATATACAGTTTTACCTTGTAAAATTCATTAAGTTGAACTAAATTGGAGATAAAATTTAAATGGGTGTTACAATTTGAGCCTTAAGTGCATCACGTCTTCAAAAAATTTCAATTTTAAATTTTGTCCAATTTTTCATTAGTGATAATTATATTGTATGTGAAAGTAATAGATATATTCATTATGTGATACAGAATATTAAAAATATCATCTTGTTTTACACTTTTACTTAAACTTCCCGATTTGATATAAATCCAAGATTTTCAGTTAAATTTCTGTGAACTGACTAGAATGGCTTTTGAAATGCTATAATAAAGTAAGAATTCATTTGTGCACACTAATCAATAAAATAAAGAAATAAAATTTTGCTCAAACCTATCCCCTGTAAAAAAAGAATTGTAGTATATAATATTGCACAAATTTTATTGAATACTAAAAAATACCTTGAAAAACTAAAAACAAATTTCTTTGAATATTTTTAGTAGCTTTGCACTTTCTGAGGTTTCCTGTTCCTAGCTAACATAAAAATTAAACTGTAAGAGTTAAAGAAATTTGATGGCTATTAATTACTGTCATTAGGGTTCATTAAAGAAGTTTATAACGAAATATATTTTTCGGTAGTTAAACTTTTCTATTCCTCAAAAAAATTACTTGATCAATATAATTTATTTTTTAAAATGGTGTAACATAATTTTGGAAAATTGCCAGACTAGATATATGTACAAAAAGAAAATTCACAATTTATCGATTTATTTCTAGAAAAAAGTATATTTAAACAAAATTCTTTGTACAGAAAAAAATAACCCTTGTGAAGCATTTTTCTCATAAATTAACAAATGTCAAGACAAGAATGAAAATATGTATCTTTGTTCAATGTCTCTAAACCTTTCTAACAATTTCTCGAAAGTATTTCATCTAACGAATCGACATTAATTACAGGTGCAACTTCAAAGACAAAGAAGAAGTATCTTTAGATTAAATTGTTTATATACATGTCTATACAACCTACAAAAATTTATAATATTTTCAAACGTTGTTCTCTGAAGAATAGGTAAATTCTGGAGATGTAAAAATAAGTCAGAAGAGGTTTGAATAGTGATGAATAGAGAAGTAAAGCAGCATACATTTGAAAGCTTCTCTTGAAGCTTGTAGCAATATTTTAGGAAAATTCAGAGACGTCCGAATTATTCTGGCTGGTCCATATTATTGAATCTATTAACTAAAAAATATTATCTAGATAAGAATCACAACATTAATCATGTAGGTTACCACAATAATTCACAAAATTCCAAGCTTGTTAGCATCAAATTTAAAAATGTAGAGAAAAAGTGAATCTCCAGAGGAGATATTTGTAAATAAAATCACTCGTAGAGATGCCTCTATGAAAAGACCAAACATGTCTCTAGCAAAAATTTTAAAACTGATACGTCTCAGGTTGAACTTACTCAGCTCCTGCTACACTGGTGTTCAAAACTTAAACAGGTGGTTTTTTGCCATAATTCCACAATAAATCATCAGAGAGATATGAAATTCAGAAATGAGTGAAAGTATTATGTACGTAGAGGATGACGAAAGCATAGGTGCTGAAAAAGGAATACAATGCATACTGTATGGAATCAAACGAAAACAAGCTTTTTGGAACGTTTATAGTTCGTGACGCATGAGTGTCTACCCACGAGGAAGAACAACTAGAAGATGTTCCATAATATGGTATATGCCCTACTCCTGCAATGGTTGCTTCGCACCGTCTCCGCATACTCAGAACCATCTGGTCCAACATTTCTTGCGATAGGAGTGACTATTCTGCACTAAGCATCTGTTTGAGTTGTTGGGTGTTCTCCGGAGGATGTAAGCGGGCTGCAATGCGTCTCCCCAAAGCATCCCACACATGTTCGATGGGATTTAAATCAAGGGAGTACAATGGCCAATCCATTCGAGTGATATCTCCACTTTCCACTAGCTAATCAACAGCCAGAGTCCGATGTCCCCGTGCATTGTCATCCATAAAAATGAGGTCTGAGCCAATGGCACCTCGGAACAGACACACATGGCGAAGGAGTACCTCTACATAATAGCTGTCCACGGTTACAGATAGATCAAAAATTTAGAGCATAGTTTCTTCATTCAGCATAATGCCTCCCCAGACAAGAACTCCAAGACCACCGTAACGGTGCCTGAAATTGTTCCAATTCCCTGAATCAGTTATGAAACATTGCAATCACTACTTTGAAGGCTGACGGCAAAAGACTGCAATGTTAGTCTTTGAAATTCTAACAATCTTAACTCCAGACTTGGCGTCGTCAAAGAAAATCTCAAAGTAATTTTATGATCAAGGATAAAAAGTATTTAAAACATCGATCCAAAATATAAATAATAAACATTACTCCAAAATTTTGCATATTGATTATAGAATTAGTATCTACCCCCAGTGTAAGCAAAAACTCATACCAAAAGAATAAAAAAATACCCAAAAACTTGTCCTTAAAAGCAATGATAAGTAATAATATGTTAAATGTTTCATTTTGATTAAAAATCGGCTTATAAATTAAATGCAGAAATTTGTTCTTAAAATTATATTTGTTTCACTTACAATCATTTAATCTTTAGAAAAAGTTTCATAATTCATATTAGAATATTTGTCAGTTGTTGTAAAATTAGCTGTTCTAATTGTAAGAGAAAATAAATGTAGGCCTTACTTTTGGTGGGGCAAGATAAATCAAGAGAAAATAAAGACTGTCACATACAGCTGAAATTGTGTTCTTATTTGTGTAAAATCTAATAGCATTTAAAAAAAATCTGTCAAGTAAAATTTAATTTTGAAATGAAAAAAACATCTGTCCCATTTCATATATAAAGTTTAGACAGCGTCTGTGTAAATAGCATTAAAAATAATCCAGTTATTTATAATTTGTGCACTCTTTTGAAGAAATTACTCATTATTTAATTTGTTAGGTTTCATTTTGTTTTTAATTTTTTTAATTTAAAGGAGAATGTTTAACGCTAAATGTAAAGCTGTTTTATTAAAAGAATCATTAAAAAGTTTTATATTAATTTAACTGATAAGAGATTTATATGTGTAAATCAAAATATCATTCCATTTTACTACACTATCAGGTCATATATGCTTATGAGGGGGAGATTTATATAATTGTATTATATTAATTAATTTTAAAACCCAATTTTTACGCTCTTTCTGAATTTTGAAAAGCGTAAACTATAAATACATATATTCATCATCACCTTTTTATTTTAAGCGTATAAAAGACTTTAAACTACACTTTTTAAATATTTGAAATTTTATTCAGTTCTTATAATAAAATCATGTTGTTAAATAAACATGTATGACACTAATACCTATTAATAAAGACATTTCTTACTAATATATAATATTTGAGTTTTCTAATAACATTTATCAAACATGTGCGTACTGTACTGTATATTATCCAGTTGAATGGAATTTTTATTGAATGTTCACAATTTATATAAGTACAAAACTGGGTATTAAGAATATTTTAATTGTTTCCTGGCGTTAAACTCTCTGTAACTTAGACAATGTTAAAAAATATTAGAGAGACTAGAGAAAAAATAACGTACCTGAAACACTTTGAAGTCACGGGTTGGTACTTGAAAACGACATAGATAAAATTAATTTATAAATTTAAAAATAAGAATGTCTGAAAAACAACCAGATTTTAGTGAAGTAAAATAATTATTATCTTGGAAAAATAACATTTATTCATAAAGAGTAGGCCTATTCCATTAATAGCTGGATATCAGTTTCTAAAATTAATATATTAAAAATACAGCATTTTTGATTTGTCAAATATATTTCTTTAATTTAACTATTCATGTTTAAGAAAAAGTAAAATTGTTATTTATCATATAATTCAATAGAAATGAAATTAGAAAACAACATACATTCCATATTAAAGAGGATTATTTCTTTTGGGAGATATTAATGTTCAGTACATATGTGGTTGTATATTTTGGGCAATTTTAATTACTATAAATATTTATTCATTTCATTGAACTAACACGTCTAAAATTATTGGGATTATATAATAATTACAGTACATTATTCAGTAAGCGACTATCTAACTTCCGAACTATCTTGCATAGTTTTCTTTTATCGCAATTAAATGAGAAATTCAATGGAAAAGGGTGTTTGCTATAATCCTCCTACGTGTCGTGTTGCTATTTCTGATGCCACTTGGACTAACTAAGCACGATTTGAGCCATGAGCTACTCATACTAAAGCAAAGTGGTGGGTCATTCGTTTTAATGATCACCTTTAGTGTGAAAGAACGACTTTACTCAAGTGGGTCCTAGCAATTTAGAAGTAGGGACCAAGCAGAAGATCCACATGCTTAGCCTGCCACCCCCAGAGAAATTGTTTGTGAACTTGGGTGGACATTGTAACTGTGAACATATTTTACTTGCCCCAGTCACCTTAACACATTGAAGACGGTATGCGCTGAAGAGTGTAAGCCTCAGTTCCTGCACATTTTTTTGTTAAAGTGATAATAAAAAAATCCAAAAAACGTGAATTTCCGTCATCCGTAGCCAACAGTTGATAAATAAAAGACGGGAATTCCCGTCTCCTGTCTTCAATGTGTTAAGGAACACAGAGGATTTAAGGCTGGTTCCAGCTCTGAATCCGTTATCTTCTAGTTACGAAATCTATACCTTCACCGATTGAACTACCACGGCTCAAGTGTAGTGTACAAAATACAAATTGTGACATTGAAAGAGCAGCATTCTCTTCGTTGTTCACTGTTTCTTCAGTGTGTAACGGACTTCAATTGTTGCCGCTATTCCTGATTTTAAATGCATACTACATACAGTATTCGCAAAATGTTCTTAGTATTCTTGATAGTTAATTTGTGATTTTTCTCTGATAAGTAAATTTGTCTAATAATTCTGCCTTTTTCTCTATTAATTGTTTGAAAATAGCAGATCATATAAACTCTGATAAGTAAATTTGTCTAATAATTCTGCCTTTTTCTCTATTAATTGTTTGAAAATAGCAGATCATATAAACATACATCAAATACCAGTACATAGTCTTCCATTTTAATTCGACAAGTTACCGGTAATTGCTTCTCTGATTTACCGAGCCGTCACCGCGTTCACATTCTACGTTGCTTGAGATAAAGGAAGAGCTTAGAATTAAATATGTGAGAAAATACATAGTATAATAATGAGTTTCAGCATAAAAATGTTATCTTGTTTTATTGGTGGGCAGTGGAATAAGTTCATAGAACTCCGTCTTATCCAACTTTTTTGTTATTAGTCCAACATTAGGTCGGGTACTCAGGAGTGCACTTTACTATATTAATATGCAACTTATGTACTAAAGTAGTATATTAATGTGCATTGAAATATTTTTCATAAATAAAATGAGCATAAAAAGTAAACTGAAAAGAATTAATCTTTCCTTAAGCCCATATTTTAATGACTATATGCCTTACTTAAAAGTATTCCATTCATAACACTCCCTCTTTTATTTAATTCATCGAGAAGCCCAAATAGGATACAAATCCAGAGTCTCACTTATTGAATAGGTTTGAAACCGATTACTTAATCCTCTGTCTTATACATTTGAATATTTATAGTTATATGTTATACCTAGAATTATATTTACTACAAATAATAAAAAATAATTAACAGTATAGGAAACATTCGTACAATATTTTCAATAGTAATCCTGAATATGTCTAACAGTGTTTTAATATCTATAAAATACCTTTGCTATAATTGTTCATGTTTTCAATTGTTCATGTTGTAATTTTTATAATTCCCAAAAATGAATCCGAGAAGTTTTCAATATTGCTAATTTTTATTTAAATTTTTGTTCTTAGTAAAAATTTACACATGTATTAAGTAAAGGAATGGGGCTTAAAATTACATTTAGGTTTCAGTTATACTGCTTAAAAAACTCAGAATTTATAATTGTAATTTTTGCAAACAGAAAAATGTCAGTGAATGTAAAATGGGAAAGTTTTAATTGCAAGACAAAATAAAAGTTACCGTAACATTTAACGAGACAAGATAAATTAAGAGATAATAAAGACTGTCACATACAGCTGCAATTATTATCTAATTCGTGTAGAATCTAATAACTTTTAAAAAATCTGTCATGTGATATTTAGTTTTTGGAATGACAAAAAATCCAATTTCAACGTTTGCATATAACGTTTAAACAGTTTCCATGTCAACAGGATTGAATTTGGTTCTGCTATTTATAACTTATGCACTCTTATATAAAAATGAATCACTATTTGATTTCTTGAAATTACTTTGTTTTTTTTTTTAGTACCAATAGTTTTGAGGAAAATATTTAATTGAAATTATTTTGAAGCTAAATGTAATGTTCATTTTTTCAAGAAATGTTCAAAAATTGTACGTTCATTTCATACACACGGTAGGGCACGCTGATCTGTAAGATACATACGTGTTTTTATGGTAATTTTCCATCCAAAAAGTTATTTCCTGTGCATTGAACTTATAAGTGCCTATCTATCTAATTACTACCGAAAGATGGTCGAATGGTTAGAGTGCTGGACTTTGGAACCGGAGTTCGTGTGTTCGAATCCCACATTGGCATGGATGTTCGTAGCCGTTCGGAATCGGCTTTAAGCAGTAGGTACCTGTCTCATTAGCCCTCGTGTTGCAAAAAGTAGACCGTAGCTTGCCAAACCAAAGAAAAAACCTATCTAATTACTTGCTTCTCTGTTATAAAAATACTTGTAGTACATTATAGAAATATTTACTGTTTTTCAACCTATTTAGAATTATATTATTCTGTATTTCTGAGAACCAAGCATCAGATAATGTTCTACATTTCAAGCTGTGAAAAATATTAAGCATTCAATTTATTTTTATTCCTATGAAGATTTTTAAAAGCAATTTTAAAAAATCTTAAACTATTCCATAATATACTATTTAGTCAAGAAAATGAATAATATGATTTCCAAACGAAACTTCAAATCTACAAACTATTGGTTGGTTGGAAGCACTACGGTCTACTTTTTGCAACAAGAGGGCTAATGAGACAGGGACCTACTGTTCAAAGCAGATTCCGAACATCCATGCCTCAGTGGGACTCGAACCCACGAACTCCAGTTCCGAAGGTCAGTACCCTAACCATTCGGCCATCGTTCGGCCTACAAACTAATGAAGATGAAAACATGAAAATTTTCCGATACTTCAAATATTTGCTAAAAGTGCGATAAATACCAAGCAAATAAAAATTTCGATTCGCCAAATATCCTTACATAATATTAAATGTATACTTGTCTTTCGAATAGAGAGTAAAGGTGTGCAAGAAATATAGAACTAATAACTTATATCAAACTTAGAATATATCTAGAATAATAGTTTGGTTTAGTTGTGAGAGGTATGGTCTACTATTTTACTACAATATGTCTAATTAGACAGGGAACTACTGCTTAAAACTTATCTAAAGAATTAATAACTGTCTAATAGCTCTCATTAAATTTAGTCATTTTAGCTGTGATCAATTATAGTGGTCTGTATTTGGTTAGTCTAAGACTAAATTTATTTCGATTGCTTTCTAAAATTATTTAATTTTAAATTCAACCGTTATTGAGAGTCTATAGACTTATTTAATAATATAGGGACCAATGACATCGCAGAAAAAACTAAAAGATTGATTCAATAGTTAATAAACAATACAACATTTATTTTACACTATTTTTACAATTTAAATTCTGCTAAGAAAGGCACGTTAGCCAGTTGATTGGTGAATTTATTCTCTTACACATAACGTGAATTATGATTTTGATCAATCAAAACTTTACTTATGAAGAGGCGACCCGTATAAATTTACAAAATTTTTTTTCAAAATATAAGAAACCTGACGCTTGTTATTGTGAGGGAGATGGCTGATATGGCTCCTCCTTAATTGGGGCTAGGATGCTTGACAGGGTAGTGACGATTGCTGGGGCTGCGGGAAGCAGTAACTTACTTTTGGGGCAACTAGGGTTGTCTTCTTTGATGACTTCGACAGACGAAGAAATTTGTTTTGGGTCCCTTGACCACTAATATATTTGGGTGATAGAATATACTTTCTCTTCTCCACCTTCGTTCTTTTTCGTCAGTTTTCTCCTTCTTTTCCTCCAGTCGCTTCTCCAGCATTCTCTTCCTTTCTCATTCCAGCCCCCCTGCCAGAACTGTATCCTCTTGTCCTCCTTTATTTTAGGCCCCTTTCCTCTAGCTGCTTCTCATTTTATTGCATTCAATGTGCTCATTCTTCTAAACACGAAAAACCAATAGGCATCCTTCGTCTACCTTATTTGCTGCCTCTCTACCGATCCTCGTTCTTTCCGTGGTTTAAAATCATCTCCTTTGTCATTTTTGGAGACACTGTTCTTATCTCTCTCCAGCAATTTTAGACTTCTCTGAAGAGTCATAAACCATTCCTTATCTTTTATCACAATTCTTTGATCCTCTCATATATATATATATATATATATATATATATATATATATATATATATATATATATATATATATATATATATATATATATATATTATATATTATATATATATATATATATATATATATATATATATATATATATATATATATATATGTACATATATATATATATATATATATATATATATATATATATATATATATATATATATATATATATATATATATATATATATATATATATATATATATATATATATATATATATATAATATATATATATATATATATATATATATATATATATATATATATATATATATTATATATATATATATATATATATATATATATATATATATATATATATATATATATATGTATATATATATATATATATATATATATATATATATATATATTATATATATATATATATATATATATATATATATATATATATATATATATATATATATATATATATATATATATATATATATATATATATATATATATATATATATATATATATATATATATATATATATAATATATATATATATATATATATATTATATATATATATATATATATATATATATATATATTATATATTTTTTATATATATATTATATATATATATATATATTATATATATATATATATATATATAGATATATATATATATATATATATATATATATTATATATATATATATATTTTATATATATAATATAATATATATATATATATAACATTATAATAACATCCATGCCCACAGTAGGATTCGAACCCCAAAATTCCAGTAGCAGTACCATATTTGTTCGATCTACAATAGGATGTATTTCTTTTAACATTTCTGTGATAAGTATTTTGTATCACATTATTTTATGCAATACAATAGCTTTTACATACTTTGAACTTCTTTACTGTCATATTGCTATGCATTTGTTTAGAAGAGAACAAACGTTTATATATCTGTATTGATGTCCATTTTATATGCTTTGTAAAGCAACAGTTTATATAGTATGTAACTGAATTTGTAATTATTAAATAGAAAAAAATTCGGATGTAACCAGACTGAACCTAAAAAGAAAAATAATTAACATTAGTAGTTATACAAATGCATGTATGCTATGCAGATATTAAATCTCGCACGTTTTTGTATATAGAAGAACAAATTAATGCATCAACAATAATACTGCATTAGTAATTTCTTTAAATTGGGCTGATTTTATATTATATAATATATAATATATGCTGATTATATATTATATATATAATATATTGGGCTGGGTATATACTTGCATACATACATATACATATACATACATATATATATATATATATATATATATATATATATATATATATATATATATATATATATATATATATATATATATATATATATATATATATATATATATATATATATATATATATATATATATATATATATATATGTGTGTGTATGTATATATATGCATGTGTGTGTATTTATAAATAATTAACGGGTGCTGAATCCCATTAGCAGCTACACGAATTCTAACCTATCATAAAAGTTAATTTGTGACACATGGTGACGCCTGGAATGAGAAATTCGTTATACAACAAATATATAATGGCCAAATGGTGCTCGTCAATGGTTTAAAAATTTAGAATGATTAAATCCAACATCCCCAAGTGATTGTAATACATGTGTAATGTTGGTGCAGATTCACAAAAAAATTATTATATAATATAGTAGCAAATCAATCATTTGACTGCTATATAAAATCCTTATATAAATAATTTACAAAACTCAAGTGTGAAAAACTTACAAAACTTTAAAAAACTTAGAGTGAAAATATATACACCGAAACCTTACACTCTTCATTTTTCTCTATTTATTTCTTTTGAATTTTAGATATTTAAAGAGAAAAATACTTAACCGTAAAAATGTTAAATACATAAATATGTAATATATTTTTAATAGGATTATTACTGCTAGCTATACCAATAAATGAAAAATTGAGACTGAAGAATTTATGTATTACTTTTTCAAGGGTAATTTAGAAAATAGTTATTTGGAATTATACCAAAATGTTAAATTTAATATAAATGGAATTTAAACTGATTCGACACCGATACACTTCTGTATCTTTTATGCAATTTTTTTGGAATAGTTATTTATTTTATATCAGATTTGAATATATGTCTGTAATGCTCTACGTGTAAAATAAAATGAAGGTTTTTTCATTAATCACTACTAAATATTCCAGATTAAGATATTAGATTCTATAAATTATTATCCTGCAAATATTCATAAACAGAATAATTATTTCATAACATTTATTGAAGAATTATTTCTTATCTGAAATATTTAATTAAGTAATTTTAAAATTAAATTGTTATAAGCCTTATTTCGGCATTCTATATCTTAACTCATTAGGTGAATAAAATATTTTTAACATCCTTTTAATTATTTATTATTTTTTTGTTAATTGCTACTATTAAAGTAATTGAATAAAATTTTACTTTTATTAAAGCATTCTTTAAAGTTTGGTATTTTTAAAGCATAAGATTTCTTAAATATTCTCAAATATTTAAGAATTAAGATTTTCTTAATTATTTCTTTAATAAATGAAAGTATAAAGTATCAAGGTCACAGTAAATTCCATTATGGAGTATTATTCTGTACAAATACATACCGTTCTAACCTCCGAACGATATAAGACATATAATACAAAAATACAGCCCGGCTAAACGTTCTATGCAGCCGCAAATTAAATATTATAATGTATTTATATAATACAATAAATTACACTAATAAATATAGTTATCTACAATTGAAATGTAATTCTAATCCTTAACCACACTCTGTTAACTATATATACATTAGTTGCAAAATTTAAAATCGTAAAATATATTGATATCTAAAAAATTCCCCCCTGTTTAATAGATAAAGATATTACAAGTGAATAAGAGAAAAAATATCAGAGAATGTTCATCTTAAGGCCCACCAAGAGACGTTTTCTTTCGGGGACAAATTATAATATTACTTGCTTCATATGGTAGTATGGGAGAAAGACAGATATATTGGGAAAAGAGGTATAATTTTAGAGCAATAAAGGTTAGCTGGAGCTCGTTTGAGTGTTATTTGGAATATATTTCAAATCCAAAAATGTCTAACAAAAGAAGTAGATTTTATTCGTCCCTCTTCGTGAAGATGAAGGTGAATGAAAAAAGCTTAAGTAAATGTTAAAAATTTAAAATATATTATATTGTTCTTCTTTTTTTCGTTTGTTTTGCTGTTTTGTGTTACATTCGGTTCAGCTCTTTTTACCTTCAAAGACATACCAGAACAGGACCGGCTTGAACTAGAAAAAACTTCGGATTTCTCGCAACCAACAGAAGTGTCCGTTGGTTTGGGGGATTTTGACCCTCCGCCATTCTGGAGCGGACCCTTTTTTTCTCCGCCATTCAGTCTAAATTTTTGAGTGGATAAGGTTGTTACCAGAAGAGTAGAAGGTGAACAGCTGGCATCCGCGGCTTGCGAAAAAACCTTTTGAGAAAATTCTTCATATTGCTTTTTAGGATCGATGTCCACTCGAGAGCAATCTTCGATATCTAGAAATGATAAGTTGATTTCAGTTGTATTCCTTACGCAATTGTTTAAAGGAATAAAAACATTTAATCAAGACCTATTTTTCATGTGTTTCTTAATGAGTTAAAATTTCTTCTTTCTCAAACTATAGGCCAACGTAACATTATCTTTACACCACTTGAAATAATGTACCTCACAACTATGAAACAAAAATATATTTTCCAAAAATCTGAAATAATTATTGGAATTAAAGCAGAAAGCAGTTTACTATCGTAGTTAAATGTAATGCAGCATTAGCTTACTCGTAACACATCGAAGAAAACTGTTACTTCTATTAAAGCCACAATTAAACTACTTGTTGTAGTGAAAAGCAGGTATATTAACCAAATTCAGCTAGGTAAGCTTAAATGTGGAATCTAAGTTAAAAGAGAAAATAAGAAGTTGTATGTAAATTTAAAATTTTTATTTAATAGATGAAAAATAGTGTAATACAGTTTGGATATTAGTTGAACAACTTGAACTCCAGGAATGAACTTAAGTAAGATACAAATGTAAATTTAGGGTGAAATGTGAGCATTTAGAATAATGTGAAACTGGAAGAAAGTTTATATTACATGGAAAAGAAAACTTAGACATCTTCTATTTTTCTTACTAAGAATAAGAGAAAATTAAAAAGAAAAACTAGGTAGTTTTGCATGTCTAGGGTTACTCGGGTTATTAGTTGCTATTAGAAAAACCACACAATTAGACGTGTTATCAAAAGCTTTATGCGTGTAAGAGAAAGAAAATTCGTTGAACTACTTGAACTCCAAATATGAACTTAGGTAAGATACATATGTAAATTTAGGGTGAAACGGGGGCATTTAGAATAATGTAAAACTGGAAGAAAGTTTACACAACATGGAAAAGAAAACTTAGAAATCTTCTTTCTCTTAGTCAGAATAAGAGAAAATTAAAGAGAAAAACTAGGTAGCTTTGGATGTCTAGGAATATTCGGGTTATTAGGTGCTATTAAAAAACCACAGGATTATTAGTGTTATCAAAATCTTTATGCGTGTGAGAGAAAGAAAATTCATTGAACTACTTGAACCACAAGTATGAACTTAAGTAAGATACAAATGTAAATTTAGGGTGAAACGTGAGCATTTAGAATAATGTAAAACTGGAAGAAAGTTTGGAAAACATTGAAAAGGAAACTTAGATATCTTGTCTGTATCTTAGTAAGAATGAGAAAAAATTTAAAAGAAAAACTAGGTAGCTTTGCATGTCTTGGAATACTCGGGTTATTAGGTGTTATTAGAAAAACCACAAGATTAGAAGTTTTATCAAAATCTTTATGCGTGTGAGAGAAAGAAAATTCAGAGAAAAAATATCCAGTCTTTATAACTACAAAAATCACGGTGTTAAAAATTCTTTTTGCAAATACACTTGAAATTACTTTTACTTCAGCACTAAAATTACTTTTACCAGCAATTTTTTTTTTGTTTATTCAATAAGATTCAAGATAATTTAAGACGTTAATGATATAGAATTTATGATCACATTCAGTAGAAACTGGGATTAACGATTACTTTTTAATTATAAACAAAAATAAATCGTGTTTAAGTGCTGCTTGAGAATAAAAATCATTTTAAAGTTTGTAGAACATTAAATGGTAAAGAACTAATTTAATTTCATTATTCGATTATCGAATTACGCATGTAAAACGTTTTCTCTCTTGTTAAATTAGATTTAAAATATTTTACCAATTAGTTTTCAAGTTCGCAAAAGAAACAATAAATATCTAACACAAATTTATTTTTAGACGGTAAATGTTTAAAATGAAGTTTAAAATGAAATTCTAAATAAATTACATTTATTAATTAAATTTTTGATGGTGCTTATTTTGAAATAAAATAAAAACGTTTAACCTATTAAAAAGAGAATTGCTCAATAGCATTTAATAATTCAAAAGATTGAATAACATTTTAAACTTTCTTAGAACATTTGCCTTTTAAATCAGTAATGTAAGTTCATCGTTTCTGTTTAATGTGGGGAAATAAATTTCGCTAAAGCAACACAAGTTTTTCAATATCATATTACAAATTCTATTAACGTCTTTACATTTATTTAATTATAGGTAAATGGATATTTTAAAAGATTTTCTTTAACCAAATTACGAAGGAGTTATTAATTTATTCAGAATAAATTGATTCTTGCATGCCGATTTAAATAAAAGCTTCCGTCTTCAAATTTCACATAAAGAGGGAAATTATAGCCATTTTATTATTTTATGGTAGCCATGTTTTTGTGGAAAGTATAAAGATTTTCTTATTATTTAAATTTTACACACACACACACACACGCACATATATATATATATATATATATATATATATATATATATATATATATATATATATATATATATATATACAGAGTGTCCCCGAAGTCCGTGTACAAGCATGGATGGGAGGTAGAGAACATCGTGAGGAGTCATAATTACATAGGAAAGCATAGGCGGAAACGTAACCCTTACGAGATAAAGAGACACAAAGACGATAAGGACACACGCACATAGAATGTAGTGTAAAACGCTTTATTACACAAAAAACAACAATAATAAATAAAAAGTATTACAAGAGGTGTTCGAAATTGTTGCCATTGGCATGAATTTCTACACGACACCGACGTGACATTGCTGGAGGACATTTTCGAAAATGCCGGGCGTTTCACGGATTATAGAAGAAGCAATGGATATCCATGCCACCAGATCCATTGCAGAATTGACGGACTCTTCATGACACTCCAGAGAAAAAAATCCAGAACAGATACATTAGGGGATCTGGGAAGCCAAGAGACGGGGCCACCACGCCCAATCTACCTGTTTGGAAATTTCCAGTCCAAATGCTCACGAACACACCCTCTTCGAATATGGATGTTCGTGACCGTCCAGAACGTTCAATCGTGGCTCTGAAGGATCCATGTGCTGCGAGGTTCTGATGCACCCGGGCGAATATTTGATGATTCGGTTGCCACCTCGTTGGATACCTTTCTCGATACAACTGAACAGCAGCACGTCCATTTCCGTTGGCTAGACCGTAGATGAAATGGATATCTGCCAACTTCGTAAAATTATTCACGTTCATCGCACGCTGTCTGTGTCTGAACTCAGGAAACCACAAGTACCCATCTTGAGAGGTCGAGTATAGTGTAACCTATTGCTTTCCGCCCATGCTTTCTTATGTCATTTTGGCTCCTCACAATGTTCTCTACCTCCCCTCCAAGTTTGTACACGGACTTTGGGGATACCCTGTATATATATATATATATATATATATATATATATATATATATATATATATATATATATATATATATATATCTAATAAAAACAGTACCAAAACACTTAACTCCATTAAGCCCAGTAAATGTTAAACGGATATGAAGAAAGATGGATTAGGTGTGAAAGGTTTACGACTTCCATACACGGTTACAACAATTGTTTGAAAACAAATTATGTATATGCTGCGTGGAGCTTATTACATGATAAATAATTTTCAACTGTCTGTCTTTATCGATCTAAAATTTATCATATATGTATATATATATATATATATATATATATATATATATATATATATATATATATATATATATATATATATATATATATATATACACGTGTATGTAGGGAGCTATATAATTTTATATACAGTCAGGTCTTAAATTATCTTAATATGCATAAATTCACTAAGTTCTCAGAATCTGTAAACTAATATTTTATAATTTTTTCTCGAAGGATATATAGCATTATGACGCCTAAATACAAAACTATCTTCTTGCAGTGTATTCCTTCCTATAGTGACATCCCCTGAAACGAAAAGACAGAAGAGATAGATAAAATGGAATGCCATATTTTCAAGTTTCAAAAGGTAGGGTTGGCGATAAGTCTATATCGTCAAAAATTAAACTCGCCTTTAAGTCTAAGCAAATGTTAGATGGAAATGAACTCTGCAAAAGTAACATCTATAATATTTCAGACGAAACCTGAAGCAACGCTGTAGTTGCCTTTCGTCTAGCTGCAAAGCCTGACTGCTTATATGTACATCTTAACTGTTTCCATATTGTCGATAATCATGTCTGTTTTCTATGCTGCAATGACATACTTATGAACGCTGAATATCTCATTTGCTCAACAAAGTCTCAGTCCTCTATTTTCCCCCAATAATGATAAGATACAGACTTTTTAAACAAACTGCAGACTTAATCCTGTTCTGTCCTTTAAAGTTTCTAATTTCTTTCTATCTATATTCTTCTACTACAATGCTTTTTTGTGTATTTGTGTTGTAATTCTATTTCTTTAATAATATAGTTCCATAGTTCTATAGTTCTTTTTTCTAATTTCTCTAGGGTAAAAATATACATGACTATGGTACCAGCTTCATTAGGAATTTAAAGGAACAACTCTTGTGACGCGTTGAGAATGTAATGAATATGGTGTACGATTCATTTTCCATCTAAAAAATGTGTTTTTTGTGTGGTAAACAACAAATTAAATCCTTTATTTCATGCAAAACCAAAATTAATTCATTAAGCATTTTTCGTAATCGTACGATACGTTTGCAATTCCAGATAAAGAAATTACAAATGTAATTGCGAAATTAATTATATTTATACCAAATTAATTATATTTATACTAACCTTAATGCTTACTTGATAAACATAAATCATATCAAAGTTTATGCTACAATTACTACGGTTTTCATCTTATAAAATCAAGTAAACCTTATTTCTACTCTTCAATATAGTTCCAGTTGTATAAAGATAAATTGATGTTTGGTTATTTTGTCATACCACTGAAGGATTAATCATCCAAATGTTCGTATTTTAAAATTATTTTTCAATTTATTGAAAGTATTTCATGTCACAAGATCAATGAATGAAAATAGATAAATCTCAGTACACCTATGATTATAATTGCTTATATCATATCATTAATCATATATAATTGTCTATAATTGAGTGAATTTTAGGTTTAGTTTGACGACATTTTTCAGCTTTTAAAAGTATCTTAACGGCATAAAAGCCCTTATACATATGACAATCAAAAGTACGCATACAACTTTTACACGGACAAGTAAAAATTTCAAGAAACCTGGTCATCATTTCGGAGGAAACATTAATCCTATAATAATCTATATCGGAAAATAATATCCTTATAAATAAATTTTTGACTAATTACAAAGATTTTGCTATGAAAAATAAACCAGATTAACTAGTGATGCTATATTCATAACGAATTTTAAAAAGAAAAATATCGAGAAAATTCCGATTACTTTCCTTACACTTTTCACAATATTTTAAAATATCTCATGCTTCTTAAGGGAAATCGATGAAATTGTGTCTGTTTTGACTACAAAAAAATTCTAAATACTGAAAAAAAAGTTTTGAGATAGTCATATCTTGATTTATTACTAATAAACATATGAAGTAATTCCTTTTAATTGATTCTAAAAAATATAAAAAATGATGTAAAAGATTTTTAAACTATGATATATAATTATTCGTACGGTTTGAGAAACTGTACTCGATATATAAATCTAAATTTTCTTCTATGTGTGTATATCTGTATTGTCTGTGAAATTAATCAATGTCATTTAGGTAATTAAACAGGTAATTTTAATCACTATTTAATTATAATCTAATATATTTCTGTATTTACTTCTAATTTACATTAGTTTCTGAACTTCTGTCGAAGATATTTTTGCATCATTAAATCCGTATATAGTATACAATTTTCAGATGTTTGTAATTTATATTGTCGGTCTAAATTTTATAACTAAGTAAATGGTATTATAAAATATAAACCTTCAGCATTGTAATGTATTGATTTTCTATATTTTTCAGTATAATCCATCAGGAAAAATTTCCTCATTTTTTTAATAAAAGTTGAAAAAGGTTTTAAATGTTTCAGAAATTTTGTATAATTTTAGTATTTAATTACCAAGGTCTCTCTAAACTAATACACATTAGCCATACTTTAAGGCTCTTTTAAGAGGTATGAGACCCTTTAAATGCAAAATAACATTAAAATAAATATATTTAATTATAACAATAAGAGTAGATTAATAGTTTCATAAATACGATTTAATAATTTGAAGTTTAGTAAAGTAGCGAGGTTTATTTTAAATATAAAATTACTTAATATTTTTACAAGTAATTCATTACAAATTCCTTTTTAAAAGATAATTAAAAGTTTTAATGCATGTTTCTATATTCAGGAATAACACTAACTACGTTTTAGTTTATGCTATGTTCTAAATCATATAAAATAACATATTTTACATACATTGTTATATAATACATTCTAAAAGAGAAACATATATGACTTCTAGTGAATTATTACAAGTTGAAATTTTGTATTAGACATCCATTGAGACACATACTCCGTAAGCATATCTTAATGAGAAAAGAATTTAGATTGGATCACTTTGATTCACAACAATTAAACCTTTGAAACAGTCCTTTTACAAGAGAGTGATCAATTTTGCAGCTCCTTGGAATAATCGAGCATCTGTAACGTATAAAAATCTAATCAGTTGTGAAGAATGCTCTAAAGCTGATCTTCCGTCCAAAATTTATCTGAACACACTTTGCTTCATTAAACAAGGATTTCGTAGAAGTAGTTTTTGAACCGTATGAACTAAGCGTCTTCGGATATAATCGATAAAAAATGAGGTAATAGAAACCAAAACAACAGGCATGCTTTATAAAAATTGAATATAAGCTGGACTGTTTTTTAATAATATTTAATGCAATAGTGCAATAAATGTAATTTTAACACAACATTTAGAATTAATTAATGCTTTGTCAATAAATCTTACTTTTATATAATGAATATTAGGATATCCTAGATAGGATGAAAAGATGAAAAGGAAAACTGTAGTCTAGATTATATATATATTCACAAAATTATAAAAAAATTAAAAGTTCATTGAAATTGTACGCTTCAGTTCTGTTTGGATTCTCCTGATGTCATCTTTACCAGCCATCAAAAGGGACTATGAGAGAAAAGTTTGTTGTTGTTAATCATTCTCCTGGTGTTGAAAAACCTAATACCGGATCCAATAGAATCCCATCGTAATGTGCTACCATCCATATGTTAAAGGAAATTTGCAACTTTGAATCAAGCGAAGAACCCCGAGTGCTGAAGAGGGACTTTGTCTCAAGAATTGGTCCTCGTTATTTAGAAGCAGAAGTGCCCCAGACTTGGCATGTGCTTCCAGATCTCGTTTCGGAACTTAAAGGACATTGTGACCACGAATCTCTTTTATGTTCCCCAAGCTCCAATTATAAACACAGAGGATATTTTGGACTGTTTGAACCTCGATCCCAGAGTCCTCCACTCATGAGATTGATGTCTTGCTGGGTGAAGCTCCTCCACAGTGTGCGCATGGGTTCACCTTACGCAGTAGCACATATTTTAAAGTTCAGTGTTTGCTTTAGATCAATGTATATAAAATTTTTTGCCAATTCATCGCCGAATATTAATTAAAATTATCGGGGAAACTCCACATCCAAACTTGTTCCCCTTTCTTCGTCAAATTGGCTTTTAAATCGAAATCTGATTTTCTTTTCCAATTTTCTAATATTCTATTTTTAATCTTTCAATTTTAGATTTTTTCCACTTCTTAAATTTTTAATTCTTTAATAAATAAAATTCTTAATTTTTCACTCAATTTTCAAATCTTGTTTATTTGTATATAACTCAATTTTATTCGTGTTTTGTGTTGAATGTTTATTTTTATTGTTACTTTAAACTATTCTAAAAATTCTCTTTTTATTTTTTCTCAAACTTTTTTATCTATATTTCGTTTTTAGTTTATTTCCACATCTTGTTTGGCACAGTATATCCCTAGAGAATTTAGCGCCAATAAACTTCAATCAACCAACCGATCATGAGATTGATGCATTTTGCCAACTGAGCTACCACAGCTGAAACAAAGGGCGTCCTTGTGCAATCTACAAAGATGTATTTTACACCATTAGCGAGAGGGTTGACTTTCTAGGGGATCTTTTGTACACAAAGGATGTTACATACCCCTCTCTCTTACAAATTCTTTTCTCAGTATTCACAACAGTACGTTGATAGAAAGTTCCTTCAATATCACTAAGTTCTTAAAATACCATAAATGTTTAATTGTCTGCTGGCATGCAAAAGTGTACATGAAAACTATTATGGGTATAATTTGGGATTATTAGCAGCTTTCTTTTATTCTTGGGTAGTACTGAAATGTCTGTAATATCCCAGTGAATATTTTTATAAAATTTTCTAAATAAGTATTTAGCCTAGACTAATTGCAAGCCTAGAATTCACTCTGTTATGGCTTAATGCTACCTCTGATACCAATATACACACATATTATGTGTATATATATATATATATATATATATATATATATATATATATATATATATATATATATATATATATATATATATATATAAATATATATATATATATATATATATATATATATATATATACATATATATATATATATAATATATATATATATATACATTATATATATATATATATATATATATATATATATATATATATATATATATATATATATATATATATATATATATATATATATATATATATATATATATATATGTAATATATAATATATAGTAAAATACATATTTCAGTTCATTAATGATATTCCGAAACAATAGCTAGAATAGTGTCGTCGAAACAAAAGTTTTCCCATAAATTCTCAAAACACCACGTGAAAATAAATAACAATAACATATTTTACATAAGCTACTAAACATCTAAGAGAAACATATATGAATTCCAGAGAATTACTACAAGCATAAACATCCGAAATTTTGCATTAAATATCCACACACTATGTAAGCATATCTTAACGAGAAAATAGTTTAGATTGGATCACTGCCTTTCACAGCAATTAAACCTTTAAAACAATCCGTCTACAAGCGAGTGATCAATTTTCAGCTCTCTGGAATAATCGAGCATCTGTAACATATAAGAATCTAATCAGATGTGAAGGATGCTCTAAAACTGATCTTCTGTCCAAAATTTATCTGAATACACTTTGCTCCATTAAACAAGGATTTCGCGTACAAGCAGCATTCTACGTCTTATGAATTAAGCGCCTTCGGATATAATCGATAAGAAAATGAGGAAATAGCAGTCTAAACAACAGCTACGCTTTATGAGAATAGAATATAAATTGCTGAATTGTCTTAGCTCTTATAATGATACCTAATATAGTCACATTAAGGATATTTTAACATAACCATTAAATTACAAATCAGACATTATAAAGAAATTATATATATATATATATATATATATATATATATATATATATATATATATATATATATATATATATATATATATATATATATATATATATATATATATGTATATATATATATATATACGTATATATATATATATATATATATATATATATATATATATATATATATATATATATATATATATATATATATATATATATATGTATGTATAAATACATACTCATAAATAGATAGATTTATGGATAGATATTTAGAAAGGCATTTATATAGATAGATAGTATATATACATATAGATATATAGATAGTATATAAATAGATAGATAGTATATAGATACATAGATCGATAGATATAACATCTATCTATATATATATATATATATATATATATATATATATATATACATATAGATAGATAGATAGATAGTTATATAGATAATTAGGTATATATAAATAGGTTGTTAAATAGATAGCTACGTAAGTAAGTATTAAATAGATAGATACGTAGGTAAATATACAAATAGATAGGTGTATAGATAGATTTGTTGGCAGGTATATAGATAAGCTACAAATATATTTGTAGGAGTAATGTAGATAGGTGTATAGTTAGACTTGTATGCAGGTATATAGATAGGTGTATAGGTAGATTTGTAGGTAGGTATATAGATAGGTGTATAGATAGTTTTGTAGTGTATATACATAGGAGTATAGATTAATTTGTAAACAAGTATATAGATAGATGGATACACACAGAGACAGATAGATAGATAGATAGAAAAAATAGATAAACGATTCAATTAAAACTTTTGTTTTCTATGTTTAGAAAAATTAATATTATTCTATAAGTAAAAATAACATAGTTTAAAAGGAACCTGAAAATTTACAATTAAAATAAAACAAAAATGTTAGTGAAATTATTGAAAATTATGATATATAATTTTGCAAAAAACTAATAAAAAAATAGAAATTAAATTTTAAAGTAATTAAATTTCAGAACTTGCCGCACATTCCGTAAACAAGATTGCTTATTGAAAAGAAAGTACGTGTGAAATTGTTCAGAAGTATTAACAATTATTTTTAATCCATTTTAATATATTCGTTCGTAGATATACATACACTGTCAATTTTCTTTTCTCTTTCATTCATTTACTTATCATAAATTTCAATAAACTATAAATAATATATACTAATTTCATTTCTAGAATTAGTCCTATAAAAATGCTGTGTTTCTATCTTCCCACTTTTTCTGAACATACAGAAATATATTTTCATGTATCTGTAACCGAGAGTAAGGTACTGGGAGTCTTATAACTTCTGAAAAATTCAACTACAGATTCAAAATTCTATAACATGGCTGGCTCAGACTATCTCTTCTTAAACAAAATTTAACTGACATTCTAACTTTTTACATTACATTACTTTTTGCATTACTGTTTTCATTAATTTTCCAATGAAGTAAATTAAATAGGAGTACCGTTTACAGGCTACTATTTATCTTGCATATTTGCTGATTTTATGCCAAACTTCGCAGATTTGACTAATGTTATTTTACAAATCATTATAGTTTTATAAATAAACTAGCATATAGCCTGGGACAGGATTAAAAGAATTTTTAATTTTTCAGAATTGTAAAGTACCCTATGAGGCAGGTTTGTTTTTTCACTGAGAATCATTTGGTACATGCTAAATAATAATTTGTTCATCTTCATACTCCTCTAAAGTCTCCCGATACTGTGAATGCAGTTTAGAATCAAATTGAATTCATTTAGTCAAACCGTATGGTTGTTTATAAAAAACACACACAAAGGAAGAAACTTCTTAATTTTCAAAGATATATCACTTAAACGCTTGATATTTATTAGTTCGTGAAATAAACTCCTACATTTTTATGAAAAGAAGTGGTTGTTAATAACTGTGATAAAATTTTCATTGCAACAAAATATAATCCCTGATTAAATTTAAAATTATCTCATATGTACCAAATCTGTTACTTAATCCAAGTATAAAAGATAATTATTTACGTAATATTTACGTTGCTAATTCCGGTGATAAAATTTTCATTGTAACAAAAAGTAATGGATGATTAAATTTAAAATTATCACACATGTACC